>VBSM01003151.1:2253131-2350442 GCA_008086735.1 Cheirogaleus medius | reverse complement strand
CGATCCACCCGCCTCGGCCTCCCAGAGTGCTAGGATTACAGGCGTGAGACACCGGCCTCAACAAAGGTCTTTCTTTCTTTTGATTGTCTATGGGAGTAGTTCTGGATCTTGGGAGGACTACATCACTTTGCATCCTCTGTTGAAAACATCTCTTTCATTCTTGGTTAAGTCCTTAAAGACTTAATGGTTTTGGTTTTGAGTGACTTGGTAGGTACCTTTGGTTTAAAAGAAAAAAAGAAAAACAAAGAAACCAATAATATTTGCTGTTTGTTCTGGCTAAAATCTAATGAAAAGATGTTTTTAAAATGTCCTAAGTTGGCTAAATTGGAATCTGATATTCAGGCTATAGTTTTTTTAAGACCACTCTGAGCTCTCTATTGGATCCTGCTTCTCTATGGAACTTCTCAGTTGACTGAAACTTCTCTTCTTGAATCCCTGCTAATTATATGCTCAGTCCCTCTGTATGCTTCCTTTCTTGTTGGCATGATTTTTGCTAAGAATAATATGGAACTTAGGCTGGGCCCAGTGGCTCACCCCTGTAATCCTAGCACTCTGGGATACCGAGGTGGGAGGATCTCTTGAGCTCAGGAGTTTGAGACCAGCCTGAGCAAGAGCGAGACCCCATCTCTACTAAAAATAAAAAAAAAATAGCCAGGTGTGGTGGTGCATGCTTGTAGTCCCAGCTACTTGGGAGGCCAAGGCAGGAGGATCGTTTGAGCTCAGGAGTTTGAGGTTGCTGTGAGCTAGGCTGATGATAAGGCACTTTACTCAGGGCAACAGAGTGAGACTCTGTATAAAAATAAATAATAATATGGAACTTCATTGGTCTTTTTTGGAAATGTAAGATCTTCCCAGACTGCCTCCTCTAAGATGTCTTATTTCCATTTGCTTCTGTTCTTCCTTCCTCCTTTTGCTACCTTCACTCTTCCATCCAGTTCCCCTGAATCACTGATATGTTTTCCTTCAAGCTTCTACATCCTCCATTTGGTGATTAGTGGATAGAAAATTACTGAGGAAACATCAGAGGTAAGTGAGATTCAGGTTTCTATGGCCAAACTTCAGTAAGGCTTCTGAACCATTTCCTAGGCCCATCTCTATACTTCCTTGAAAATCCTGTAGTGAATTCCTCAGCATCCATTTTGAATCCTCCTCTATGTCTCACTTAACTTACATACCTCAAACTCTTCCTTGGAAAAACTTGCATTCCTTCTCTGTGCCTTTGAAATGTAAGTTTCCTATCCTATTGTCTCTATAACTTGATAGTTATATTTTGGAAATATGGAAACTACCATCATCAAAAGGAAAAAAGAACTATGTAGAAACTGGTCAAATGAATAATCTTAAAAGCCTTCTCCACAAAAATTGGTAAAAAGCTTTACCCATCTAGTATGTAACTTTAATTTGTCCTATTTGCCCAATCTAGCTAGTGAGTCTTAAATTATTGGACCTGGCATGTGGCTAAAAGTTTTAGAGTGAAAACTGTAAGATCTGCTTCTGTCTGTATGTTTATGTCATTAAATATAAAATATAGACATACATTTTTGCCTGGGTTTGCTGTTCAGACAGATTTGTGTTCTCTCTGCTAGATGTTTATGGTCGTAAAACTGTAAATCCAACCTAAGAACACAATGCACAGTAAAAATGAATTGCTGAATTGCTTGATGCATATTAGTCATGGAAAAAACAGAAAGAAAGAAGAAAATGTTTAGCTTTTTAGTTTATTTGCTTCTGTGATATTGTTGATACTTGTCTTGTTTGTCAAGAACAACAAAAGAAAAATACTTAAGATAGTGTCTTGCTTTGTTTAATATCTCAAAATTTTCATCAACAGTTCAAGCGTAATTGTAAATAAGTGAATTAAATAAGATATAAGTTGGATAAAAGTTTATCAGTAAACTTTTCCATTAAAAATTACGTTTTATAAAATGTGCCTACTTAAAAATAGTTTCAAATATCTTTTTGGTAAATTAAAACCTTAAAGTGAAGTTAACTTGTTCCGGCAAGTGTTAACAGCTCTTGCAACAGCTCTTGACCAGGGAAATAACCGAGCGGCATGTGGAGAGTGGAGAACAGCATTTATTCCGTCAGAACGCTCTGCTGACTTCTGATCTTCTGACCCCCCTCCCCTGTTCTCCTCCAGTTTTTATACCCTTGATAGGACTCAAAAAGCATCCAATCATCAACAAGCTTCAACATCCAATCGGCAACAAGCTTTAACATCCAATCGGCAACAGTGGGATTCAAAAAGTACCCAGTCAGGATCATGCGAGCAGTGTGGCTGGAGGATGGGAACAGGCGGCCAAGCACCGAACGAGGGTCCGGACCGGATGAGGCCGGGCCCGGCCCCAGCAGCACGCACCGGCACATCTGCCTGCCGCTGGCTCCAGCCGGTCCCTCACAGCACCGGCCTGCGGGGATGCGGAGCGAGCGGCCGCGTCCCAGCGCCTGACGGTTTCCCCATCAAACTAATAGATACTCATTAAATGTCTGTGTCATTTCTAAGTAATTTAAAATACTGAAACATTAATTATAAAGCACAGTGTAAGTTTATACACTTTGGCATCTTCTTATGTTATAAACTAAATATATTTGAGTCTATTAATAAACATGAAAAATTAAGGAAACATGTTTATGAAACTTACAAAATGGTGAATGCTGATATGACAGTTCACAATTCTACTTTCATTAGAATTTAAGGTTATTAAGAGTTAAAAATTGTTTTATTAACATATATAATTAAACTACTAGAATTTATAAGGGAAACAACTCTGTATGTGAAGAAAATAAGATGTATTTGATAAGGAAATGTATAAAGGATGTATTTTTGTCTTCTCCTAAAAAAGAAAAGTTAATGGATTGAAAAAAGGTTAGAAAAGGTTTTTGGAAAATCTTATCTCATGTGGTCAAGACTGGTCAAAATTCTATGATTTAAAAGGTTTTATTAAAAACTAGCTTTAGCATTAATAGTATACTGATGCAGAAGTAGAAGTTGGTCTTCTCTATTAAAATGATACATTTTTCTTGGAGTATTGTTTAGAGAAAGTGAAGGGCTTTTTTCTTCCTTTTACATGATTGACTGACAAAACAAAGATTTTGTGTTTTATTGAGACAATTAATTATGCTTCATGTTGTCTTTTATTAGATCTTTGATTTCCTAAGAAAAGTGAGTCTTCTCAATGTTAAAAGAGCTAAGTTTTGTTTGCAATGATGTAAACTTTGTCTTTAAAAATCTTTTATTGTAGACTGGGTGCGGTAGCTCGCGCCTGTAATCATAGCACTCTGGGAGGCCGAGGTGGGAGGATCGCTTGAGACCAGGAGTTTGAGGTTGCTGTGAGCTAGGCTGATGCCACGGCACGCTAGCCCAGGCAACAGAGTGAGACTCTGTCTCAAAAAAAAGGTAAAAATTTAAAAAAATAATAAAAATAAATAAAATATTTTATTGTCACTTTGACTAAAGAGATAACCAAGATCTTATTTAAGCAAGTGTTTTAAGCTTTTTGACATTTTTGACAAACTTCCCCAGATCAAATTCTAAATAAAGTCTTTGAACGCTAATTAATTTTGGGATTTTCCAGTTGGGATCATGGAAAGCCACAAAGAATGTGTCTCTCACCTTGTAAAAGAGAGATATTAAACTAATTGGGCTTATTTGATATGATAAATTATTAATATATGGGAAGCATTGTCAAATAATAAGTGATGCTAAACCTTTTAGTTATATTTATGGGCATGTTATTGATATGAGTGTTCCAAAATTGCATGGGATTCCTAGAAATCTAATGTTATCAGTCAAAATTCTCATTATTGTATTAAAATGTTATATGCTACAGAAATAACCAAATTTCATTTCATTATAATAATGAAGTTTAATCAGATTTTTAACCATGGCTATTCAAAGACTTGGTCATCCACAGTTATTTTTATTCATCTTTAGAAGCATTTGCAATCAGCTACAGTCCAAAATTTCTTTTCTTCAAGGAGATTCATGGAAAAGATTCTGACAACTGTTTTTGAATATAGGTTTCTGGTAACTTTAAGATCATACCATTGTACTGGTTAAGAATTTCCAAAATCCTAATGAAGAAACTGATGGCTTCATATAACTTCTAACCAAGATCAAGCAGAACAAGAATTAATTACGTGGAAGTGAATCAACTGATGAAGATAATGTTTTTATGACTTTTTATTTGAAATTTTGCTGGTTATTATTTTAAATGTTTTCCAGATTTAAGGAAACCTTTTTTTCCTCTTGAACTATCTATTGCTTACAGCAATTTGGTAAAGTATACCTTTGTGAACAGAATTGAAGTAATTATTTTTCTCCCTACCTGATTCTTCCAGAATTTAGACACTCTTTGAGTATTCTTATCTTTGTGGGAATATAGTTATTTGTATAAGTTTCATAAGAATCTATTCTCCTTGTAATAGAACATGATTTAAAACACTAGTTATATTACTAAGGCTTTGACTGGAATGTCATATTTTCAGATATGAAAGACCAGACAGTTTTAGGGAACTGAGGATCCAATAAAGCCCCCAATGGAAAAACTGGCCTTGTACCTAGAATATATGGTCCACATGATAGCCTTATAGGTGAGTAAAGGATGTCACTTCCTGGTAGGCCTAGGAAACTCATGGACCTTAAGCAGAAAGGAATTCACCCAACTCTATAGGTACTGCAGGTGAAGTTTGATCGTGAGTCTTTGCCTTGCCTTTCTAGCCTTGAGAAGCTTTTAAAAGTCTAATCTGTGATCCCATATAAAAAGTTCCAGCAAGTTTAAAAAGAGCTTATGTGGTCAGTCACAATTCTTACTGCACTTACGTAAATCATCAGACCAAACATAATGAGACTAAACTTATTTTATAAACAAATCAGTTTTACTTTGATTATCTTTGGTGGAAATGGAGTGACTGCAGAGAGAAAAATTATATTTCAGAAGAAAGCTACAGTGAACCTGTCATTAGATTCTAGCTCATAGTTTCTGAGGGTTTATTATCTACCTGAAATCTAGACTGGATCCTGAATTCTAGTTTCTTCCAATTATCTAGCTATGACTCTCTAAGCTAATATTTGCAATTCCCTTTCACCCTTCTAGCTTGGAATTATTGAAATTAAAACTGCCCTTATTCTTTCTTGAGTTACTCTGCTTAGGATAATGGTCCTTCCAAATTGCTGCAAAAGATGTTAATTCATCCTTTCTTGTGGCTGAGTAGTACTCCATGGTATACATATACCACATTTTATTAATCCACTCATGTATTGATGGGCACTTGGGTTGATTCCACATCTTTGCAACTGTGGATTGTGCTGCTATAAACATTCTAGTGCATCCTGAAGCTGTGCAAGCTGAAGGGTGGGGTGACTTGATAAGACTTCAGAAAAACCATCACAATAACTTACATATGGACAACCTTTGTGTGTGTTGTTATATGGAATACCCAGAAAGTCCACTGAGACACCTGATTGCAAACCACATGCCAGTAAATTCTGTTCAAATTGCCACTGTGATCTCACTTCAATTGAAGATGCCTTGAGCCCAACATCTAGAAATCTTCTTGACTGGCTGCACGCTGGACTCCAAAACTAAGTTTATAGTTTGTTCTAACTATTAATCTTTGTTTTTTTCTTTTGTTTCTATAGAAATTCCCCTTATTAGATATCTGACTACTCATACCATATAGAGGCCTAACTTTGGTAGAAGGCAATCTGCAACACCATCTCCAGAAATGAGACAAAACTGTTAACTGTTTAACTGGACTGACATATTCTCATGACCAAGAGACTGATTCAATGGCTTATGAGTCAATTCATCAACCTAATTTTTAGACTGTGAAACTTTTAGGGGAAGTTTCAGACAGGGGAATGTGGGGCTCAGAACATAACACCCCAAAGTATGACACCTTGGCATACTGAGTAGTACTTTGAACTGAAGGAAATTGGAAAAGCTTCCGAAGTCTTTCTGATATTCTCCCATCCTCCTGTTTTCCTCCCCCCTCCTCCTGTCTCCCTCTTCTCCTTCTCCCCCAAAGCAAGTCATGGAAACCAGAATTCCTCTTCCTCAAGTCAGGTCATGAAAACTAGAACCCCTCATCCCCAAAGCAAGCCATTAAACCTTGAAAGTTTACTCTCTCCCTTCTCCTTTCTCCCTTGAAGGCCCTCATTCCAGAGGAGTCCTGTTCCATGACCAGGAGGAAGGAATACTACACAGAAAGGCCAAGAAGAATCTGATCATATAGGCCTTGCTAGGCTCCCCTACTCAGTCTATGACTATTAGATCATACTCTTTTGTCCAATCACATTCCTACATGGCTGTCTAGTCTTCATCTAATCCAAGCATGTAAATAGACAATTTTTCCTAGGTTTTTGGGTCTTCATTTCCAAAGAATCCCATGTCATGTAAAACTTTGATTAAATAAATTTGTTATGCTTTTCCCTTGTTAACCTGTCTTTTAATATAGGAGTGTCAGCCATGACCCTTATAATGGGTGAGGAAAGGTATCACACTTTTCCAGTCCTACACTATCTATAATTCATGATGATTTAGTAGACT
The DNA here is from genome assembly GCA_008086735.1 of Cheirogaleus medius. Classification (NCBI taxonomy): domain Eukaryota; kingdom Metazoa; phylum Chordata; class Mammalia; order Primates; family Cheirogaleidae; genus Cheirogaleus; species Cheirogaleus medius. The sequence goes on along the minus strand of VBSM01003151.1, from coordinate 2,343,891 downwards.
TTGCTTCTGTGAACTGAAATGAAATATTTGTAAATTATATTTTATTCTTCCTGTCTTACCACTTCAGAATTCAGAAACTCTTATTAAATATTCTTATTTTCATAGCAATGTAGTTATTTGCATAGTTTCAATAAGAATCCATTCTCCTTTTACTAGGACATAATTGAAAACATTGGTTATACAACCAAGGACTTGCCTAGTATGTCATATTTGAAAATTATGCTCATTGAATTAGTTATAAACAGATAATTTTAAAGAATAAAAGCTGACTTTATAAGCCTACTTACAAAGCAAACTTGGGAAAACTGGCATGCTATGAGGCTTCTAGTGGTCTCAGACTTAAAGATGAGTAGGAAAGGTCACTTCCTAGCAGGCTAAGAACTTTAGCATATTTTTGGGACCTGAGAAAAAAGAAATTCACCCAAATATACAGGTGATATAGGCAAAATCCTTGTTTCCTAGCCTCAGGGCCACAAGCAATAAGAGGGTTTTAAAAGCCCAATATGGGATTCTTCATGAGAACTTCCAAAAAAACAAACGTAAGAAGGTCTATGTGGCAAATTAGCACACATGCTGAACCTATGTAAATAATTATGTCAAATTTAATGAGACAAGTCTTTTTTTTTTTTTCTTGAGACAGAGTCTCACTCTGTTGCCTTGGCTAGAGTGCCGTGGTATCAGCTTAGCTCACAACAACTTCAAATTCCTGGGCTCAAGCGATCCTCCTGCCTCAGCCTCCCGAGTAGCTGGGACTATAAGCATGTGCCACCATGCCTGGCTAATTATTTCTATATATTTTTAGTTGGCCGATTAATTTCTTTCTGTTTTTAGTAGAGACGGGGTCTTGCTCATGCTCAGGCTAGTTTTGAACTCCTGACCTTGAGCGATCCACCTGCCTCAGCCTCCCAGAGTGCTAGGATTACAGGAGTGAGCCACCGCACCGGGCCAAGATAAGCCTTATTTTTTGATCAAGATAATCTTTCAGATTTTTTTTTGGTCAAACTGGGGGGATTTTAGTAAAATATGTTGTTTCAATGGAAAATGATGCATCATTTATGGAATATACTTCAAGCCTGTCTGATTCTAGCCCTGTTCATTGTCTGAACTATTTTGCAACTTCTTGTAAGTTGTAGGTAACTGACATGTAAATTCTATTCTGTCCCATAAAGATTTGACTCCCCTTCCTCACCCTGGAAAAACCAGTTTTGTCCCCATTTGCAATTAGTTTCAACATTCCTTTACTCCATAAAAGTTTTTGCTCTTTTGACTTTTATTTTGAACCAGTTAAAATATCTGCCTGGTTCCCTCATATCATGTGAGTAAAATAAATCTTTAATCCATTTTATAACTCTATGAAAGTCATGATTTTACCTTGTTCTGAAAATGATCTTTTAACAGTCAGTGTGTTTAACTCTTGGTTACCTTTCTGAGTTTATATCATCAAGTTATTCTGTTCCCTCTATCAAGTAACTTTATGATTTAACAAAAAGGAGTCACTAAAAGAACTGCTTGCCTACCATAACATATACCCTGGGTGACAACGTAAGTAAAGCCCCAACTGTCATTTTAGTGACATAGTGTGTTGCTCATCCATCTCTCATTATAAGTCCATAGAGCAAACGAATCTAGGGGATCAGAAGCTGTGGAGAGTCATTAAGCAATGACTATCATCTGGTAGTAAAAAAAAGTGAAACTTTTATTTTTAAAAATTGTTTTAGAGGCTTTATGCTTCTGGGAAGACGGAGTAGATGTATTTTCTCCTATTTTTACCACTAAGTACAACTAAACTCTCTGGATATTTTGTAGGAAACAAACATAATTAGATGCTAAAAAAAATTAAAAAGAGAGAAGAAGGAAGATGGGCTAGGGACCTCAGGACCCAAGGAATGACATGGTGGTCATTCTTTGGGTCTCATATATCCCAGACTTGTTGAACAAGCCAGAAATCCAGAAATGCCAATAGGTACAGACAGAAAAAGCCTAAGAAAGACCTGCTCCTTCTGGTTTAAAGACCAAGAAAGGGGCAGCCTGGAAAGATAGAAAGCTCTCAGATAATAATTGCCTTATTCTACCTAAATATCACAGAAAAACTGTGGCACCACATCTGCCCACACCAGCAAAGGATAACTGGTCAGCCTAGACATTCACACTTAGGATGCTGTGACAAGGTGCCCAATGCCCCACTGGGGCAGTATCATAGATGGCCAAATAGGAAGCCAAGACCTTCATCCCTGCTAATAGTTAATGAAAACCACACTCCTCACACTCCCCTTGCAGTGTCAGTGGAAACCATGTGAGAAGTCTGGACTTCTACCCCTACCCTGCTATAATAAGTCATCCCTCTACCTCCTCACTGGGGTTCTGTAAGGGGAAGACTTTCACCAATGACAAGTGACAAGCCACCTTTAACAAGGTGTCATTGGAGACCATTGGAGACCATGGAATAACCTAGAACACCCAGCCATGCAGCGGTAGTTAGGAGACCTTCACTTTGGGTGTCAGTGGAAGCTGTGTGGCAAACCTGGGCTTCTACCTACACTGATAATAATGAGTTGATTCCCCATTTTACCCTGATGGAGCAGTGTCAGAGAAAGCCCCCTAAACAGAAGGTTTAATAAGAACATAATACAAAAATGTCTAGGTTTAAATTTGAAACTATTAGTTATACCAAAAATAGGAAAATCTAAAACTGAATCAAAAAGATAATTGATAGATACAAATACCAAGAGGACAGATAAAATTATCTAACAATTATGTAAACAACCATAATAAAAATGCTTCAAAAAAATTATGAATACATTTGAATTAAATACAAAACCTGGAAGCCTCGGCAAAGTAAAAGAAAGTCTCAGCAAATAATTAGAAGATATAAAAAACCAATGGAAATTTTAAAACTGAAAAATACAGTAACTAAAATAAAAAGTTCAGTAGATGGGTTCAAAAACAGAATGGAGGGGACAAAGAAAAAAATCAGTGAATCGGAAATACAACAATAGAAATTACCCATTCTAAACAATAGAGAGAGAATATACTAGAAAAACAATGAACAGAACCTCTAGGACCTGTGCTGCTATAATGAAAGATTCAACATTCATGCCACTGGAGTCCTGGGAGGAAAAGAAAATTATATGGGACTTTAAAAAGTACTCAAAGAAATAATGTCTGAAGAAAGGATTTCAAAGACCTCCATCCTCCCTTATCAAAGAAAGGCAGGGAATCTACCCACTCACATAGTTCATCACTCCTATAGCCTATAAATAACTAGCGACTGAGAAAACCACCATACCAAGGATATCTATAACCATAGCATCCATCCAGAACCTAGATCACTAAGAAGACACCCCCACAAGCAAAGCCAAAGGTTCTTACCCAACATATGCAGCAAACGCACCTGTATGAGTGAGGCAAGAGGGAAAAGCCCTACCTAAACAAAAGAAAATCCAAAACTAAGAAACAACCGCTGCTCCAGATGAGAAGGAATCAACAAAAGAACTCCAGAAGTATAAAGACTCAGAATGAAAGGACACCTCCAAAAGAGAACACCAGCTCTCTAGCAATAAATAACAACCAAAATCAGAATACTGAAATGACAGATAAAGAATTCCAAATATAGATTATAAGTAAGCTCAATGAAATACAAGAGAAAATGGAAAACCAACACAAAGAAACCACACACAAAAAAATCAGAAAATGAATAAAAAATCCACTAAAGAAATCAAATTATTAAAAAAATCAAACAGAACTTCTAGAAATGAAAAATTTATTCAAGGAAATACAAAACACAATGGAAAGTCTTAAGAATAGATTGGACCAGGCAGAAGAGAGAATCTTGGAGCTTGAAGACAACACCTTCAAATTAAACAAGTGAGTCAAAGATAAAGAACACAGAATTAAGAGGAAATAACAAAGCCTACAAGAAATATGGGATTATGTAAAGAGGCCAAACATAAGAATTATAGACTTCCCTAAGGGTGAAGAAGAAAACTCACAAGAGTTAGAAAACTTATTTGAGGGAATAATTGAAGAAAACTTCCTTGCTCTTACTATAAATTTAGATATTCAGGTACAAGAAGCTCAATGAACTCTTGGGAGATTCATCACAAAGAGGCAATCACCATAACATGTAGTCATCAGACTAGCCAACGTTAATACAAAGGAGAAACTCCTGTGAGCTGTAGGAAAAACATTGGGTAACTTAGAAAGGAAAAACCATCAGGCTAACTGCAGACTTCTCAAATGAGACCTTAAAAGGCAGAAGGGATTAGGGCCCCATTTTCAGACTTCATAAAGAGAATAATGGCCAGCTTATAATTTTGTATCCTGCAAAACTAAGCTTTTTATAAGAGGGAGAAATAAATACTTTTTCAGACAAGCAAACACTGAGGGAATCTGTCAAGACCAGAACTGCCCTGCAGGAAGTACTCAGATGTGCACTATACATCAATCAGCACAATAGAAACCTACCAGTGTAAAATCATCCAAAAGCTAAAGTTCAGAACCTATAAAATAATGGCTCAAGAGATAAAACAAAGCCATAAGGTTCTACCCAACAGGATGAACAGAAATGCATCCCACATACCAATTCTTTCAATAAATGTGAACTGCATGAATTCCCCACTCAAGAGACACAGGCTGAATGGATAAAAAAAATACAAACCAAGTATCTGCTGTCTCCAGGAAACACATCTAATCCACAAGGACTCATTCAGACTCAAGATGCAGGAATGGAAAAAACTAGTCCATGTAAATGGAAATCAAAAGAAAGCAGGTGTAGCCATTCTTATATCAGATAACATAGACTTCAAGTTAACAACAGTAATGAAAGACAAAGATGGTCATTATATAATGGTAAAGGGAGCAATTCATCAAAAAGACATAACAATCCTAAATATGTATGTACCCAACACAGATGCATCCATATTCATCAAGGGTTCATCTAGTAGGGTTCTACTAGATCTACACGAAGTGATAAAGAGCAACATTGTAATTGCTGGAAACTCCAACACTGCACTTACAGAACTGGACAATTCTCCAAGCAGAAAATAAAGAAACACAGGACTTAAATGGGACCCTGGAGCGAATGGGCCTAATAGATATTTACAGAACATACTACCCCAAAACTACTGAATTCTGAATTCTGCTTATCAGCACATAGAACATTCTCTAAGATTAATCACATCTTAGGCCACGAAACATGCCTCAACAAATTCAAAAATATAGGAATTATACCATGTATCTTCTCAGACCATAGTGGAATAAAATTAGAAATCAACTCCAACAGAAACACTCAATTCTATAAAAAGTCATGGAAACTAAACAACCTACTGCTGAACGATTGTTGAGTTAAGAAGGAAATTAAGGTGAAAATTAAAAGATTCCTCAAACTAAATGACAAAAGCGATACAAGTTATCAAAATCTGAGGGATTCAGCAAAGGCAATCCTAAAGGGAAAATTCATAGCCTTAAATACCTACATTAAAAAGACAGAAAGATCACAAATCAGTGATCTAATGAATTGTCTCAAGAAACTAGAAAAGGAAGGGCAAACCAATCCCAAAACCAGCATAAGAAAAGAAATAAATATGGTCAGAGCAGAACTAAATGAAATTGAAAACAAAAAGAGAATACAGAAGATTAATGGAATAAAAAGTTGATTCCTTGAAAAGGTAAAAAAAAAAATTGATAGACCTCTCACTAGATTAACCAGAAATAGAAAAGTAATGACCTAAATAAGCTCAATCAGAAATGAAAAAGGAGATATTACAACTGATACCACGGAAATAAAAAATATCATCTGTGAATACTATAAAAATCTCTATGTACATAAACTGGAAAACATTGAGGAAATGAACAAACTCCTGGAAACACACAATCTCCCAAGACTCAATCAGAAGAAACAGAACTCCTGAACAGACCAATTACTAGCAATGAAATTGAAGTAGCAATATAAAATCTTCCAGCATAAAAATGTCCTAGACTAGATGGTTTTACAGCTGAATTTTATCAGACCTACAAAGAAGAACTGGTACCCATACTGCAGGAATTATTCCATAATATTGAGAAGGAAGGAATCTTCCCCAACTCATTATCCAAAGCCAGTATCACCTTGATACCAAAGCCAGGAAAGGACAAAATGAAAAAAAGAAAACTATAGACCAATATGTGTTATGAATATATTAATAGATGCAAAAATCCTCAATGAAATTCTAGCAAACCAAATTCAGCAGCAAATCAAAAAATAATCCACCACGACCAAGTGGGCTTCATCCCAGGGATGCAAGCATGGTTCAACATACGTAAATCCATAAACGTGATTCACCACATAAACTGAAGCAAGAAGAAATGTCATATGATCATCTCAACAGATGTAGAAAAAACATTTGACAAAATTAAGCACCCATTTATGATAAAATCTATTAAAAAATAAGCATAGATGTAACATATCTTGAAATTACAAGAGCCATATATGACAAACCCACAGCCAACATCATACTGAATGGGGAAAGTTGAAAGCATTCCCACTTAGAACTGGAACAAGACAAGGATCATAAATAAATAAGTAAATAAATGAATAAGTAAGTCTGAAAATGTCCCACATGTGGCATGAAATATAAACTTACAGATTTAAAAAGTTGAGTGAACCTCTCACAGGATAAACAAAAAGAAATCTGTCCCCAAACACATTATATTTAAATTTCTATAAACTAAACACAAAGATAAAATTTTGAAAGCAGACAGAGCAAAGTGACCCCTTATTTATAGGTGAAAAATATTACTCTCATTCAACACAATGCTGGAAGAAAAGGAAGGGAAGAAAAGGAAATAAAAGGCATGCAGATTGGAGAGAAAAAAATAAAACTGCCCCTATTTGTGATGTCATGATGAATTGACTATGTTGAAAATCCTAAGGAAACTATACATACATAAAAAAAACTCAATTGCATTTCTATCAAGAATCAATGCATGGACACCCAAATTAAAAATACAAAAACTAAAAAAATTTAATTAAAATGCTATTTATAATCACTCAAAAAATGAAGTACTTAGGTATAAATCTAACAAAACATGTCCTAGATTTATATGCTGAAAACTAGGGAACACTGAAGAGATGAATCAAAGAGGATCTACATAAATAGACACAGTTTGTTCATGGATTGGAGAATTCTACATAGTAAAGATGTCAATAAAGGTTTCATGCATTCCTATGAAAATTCCAGTAAGAAGTTTTTGTAGATTTAAAAAAGATTATTCTAAATTGATACGAAAAGGCAAAGAACTTAGAATAGCTAAAACAATATTGAAAAAGAAAAACAAAGTGGAAAGGATCAGTCTGTGTGATTTTAAGATTAATTATATAGCTACAGTCATCAAGACTGTGTGGTACTGGTAGAGAAAGAGAGACATAGATAAATGGAACAGAGTAAAAAAAACAGAAAATAGAGCCACACAAATATGCCTAACTGATTTTTTTTACAAAAATGGAAAAGTAATTCAGTGAGGGAAAGAAGGCCTTTTCAACAAATGGTATAAGAACAATTGGACATCCATAGTAAAAAATAACGAACTTTGAATTAGGTCTCACAACTTATATAATAAAATTAATTCAAAATGGATTAAGGACTTAAATATAAAAGTATAAAAGGTTTAGGAAAAAAATTGGGAAAAAATCTTTGGGATGTAGGGCTAGGCAAAGAGTTCTTTGGCTTAACACCAAAGGCATAATCCATAAAAAAGAAAATGGATTAATTGGACTTCATACAAATTAAAAACTTTTACTCTGTAAAATACTCTGTTAAAAAGGATAAAAAGGCAATCTGCAGAGTGGAATAAAATCTTTTTAAAGCACATATTTGACAAAATAGTATCAAATACAATTTTAAAAATACTACAGTAGTTCTCCCTATCTGTGATTTTACTTTCTGAGGTTTAAAGTTACCTTCAGTCAACTATGGTCTGAAAATATTAAATGGAAAATTCCAGAAATTAAAACATGAATTGTTAAACTGCACATCATTCTCAGTAGTGTGATGAAATCTTGTGCTGTCCCGCTTTGTCCTGCTGTGAATGTGAACCATCCCTTTGTTTAGCATATCCAGGCTGCGTAAGCTACTCACCCACTAGTCACTTAGTAGCTATCTCAGTTATCAGATCAACTGTTGCTGTATGGCAGTGCTTGTGTTCAAGTAATTTTTATTTTACTTAATAATGGCCCCAAGTACAAGAGTAGTGATTCTGGCAATTCAGATATGCCAACAGAAGCCAGAAAGTGCTTCCTTTAAGTGAAAAAGTGGAAATTCTCAACTTAATAAGGAAAGAAAAAAACATATGCTGAGGTTGCTAAGATGTACAGTAAGAATGAATCTTCTATCCATGAAATTGTGAAAAAGGAAAAAGAAATTCTTGTTAGTTTTGCTGTCACACCTCAAACTGCAAAAGTTAAGGATAAAACATAGCTATATATAGGGTTTGATGCTATCCATGGTTTCAGGCATCCACTGGGGGTCTTGGAAAGTATCCCCCACAGATAAGGGGAAAACTACTGTCTCTAGGTTATTATTTAGTAATTAAAATAATATTTTAAAACTCAATAATAATAAAATCAAACAATAAATTAGAAAATGGGCAGAAGACATGAAGATACATTTCCCCAAAGAGGGTTTAAAGATGGCAAATAAGCACATGAAAACATGTTCAACATCACTAGACATTAGGGAAATGCAAATTAAAACCACAATGACATATCACTATATATCTATCAAAATGACTAAAATAAAAAAAAAATAGTGGAGAGGATGCAAAGAAAATGGATCATTCGTGCATCACTGGAGGGAATGTAAAATGGTACCCGGGAAAACAGTTTAGCAGTTTCTTTTAAAATTAATCATGCAACCACCATATGACCCAACAATTGCATTTCTGGGCATTTATTACAGAGAAATGAAGACTTACATTCACACACATACACAAAAGCTTGCATATGAATGTTTATATCACCTTTATTCATAATATCCAAAACCTGGAGACATCCTAAATGTCCTTCAACTGGTAATAGTCAAACAAGCTTTGGTACATACATACCATGGACTACTATTCAACGATAAAAAAGAACAAAACTATTGGTTAAGATACAACCTGGATGAATCTCCAGGGAATTATGCTTAGTGAAAAAAAAGCCAATCCCCTAAGATTATATACTGTATGATTCCATTTATGTAACATTCTCAAAATGACATAATCACAGGAATGGAGAGCAGTTTAGTGGTGGCCAGGAGTTAAGTAGGGGATAAGGACAGAAGTGAAATGGGTGGTGCTATAAAAATACAACATGAAGGATCTTTGTCAGGATAGAACTGTCATGATACTGTATCAATGACAGTATCCTGGTTGTAATAGTGTACTATAGTTCTGGAAGAGGTTAGCACTGGGGGAAATTGGGTAAAAAGTATATGAGATCTTTCTGTATTATTTCTTACCCTGGCATGTGAATATACAATTATCTCAAAATAAAAAGTTTAATTAGAAAAATTGTGTTGGGTGGAAAAAACAGAAAAGAAAACAGCAAGACAAGGACAATAGGGTGGTTGGCTTATCTTTCAAGAAATGATGTCTTCTCAGGTATCTGACCATGGGGAACCAAGGTGGATTTTTGGGTGGCACAAGCCAGGTTTTTCTATACTTATCTAATGAATATAAAATGTTTATCCCTTTCCTGTCCTTTGGGGATAATAAGTACATGTTCAGAAGACTAAACAAATTTGAACCGATGGAACCCGGAAGGAGTTTTGAATAAGAAATTACCAACATGGGAAATCTTTTTTTTTGTTAGTTTGTTTGTACAAGGCTAAGACCCCTCCTTTTTATTCTAAGGTATTTTAGAATCTATTCAATTCACAAAAATAAATCATTTTATTTTTATTTAGATATTAATATTGAAAATATTGTGAAATTAACAAAGAAATGAACTAATTGTGAGATATAGCTAGCTATTAAAATAAAGTTAGATAATTTTAAAGCTATTTGAAATAGATTACAGAACTAAGTGATTTTTTAAGCTTTTAAATTGGGGCAAGTTAGTGAAATTTTTACATTTTGCACTCTATGTTTGCTCAATGAAGCAAAAATCCATTTTGAGAAAACTATAAAAAGGAGATAAAAAATAATTCTACTTCAATAAACATATACTTAGCTAGTGAATCAATATTTTATTTCAGTTACTCAGTAAACAATTTACAGTAAAATTTAATCTCTTCTAATCTGTCAAAATGAAAGAAAACATCTTATTTGTCTTTTTCACAAAAACAAATGATGTTAAATAATATTATAGTGTATATAGTTTTTAGAAAGGTCAAGTGTTTTAAAATTCCATCCATAAAAATGTAACAGCTTTTCTCTTGTAGTTTGGCTTCATTCTCCCAAGTGATACGAGGAAAAATAGTACAACATGCTCCTTTGTTAAGGTGGCTAAACTTTTATACACACAAGTAAAAAATAAGGGCTCATTAAATTTTCTTTTATTTAAGAGCTCCTTGGGCTATACTTTTACAGGACAAGGGCCAAAGTATGAAACTCCATTCTGTTTGATGGTTTGAACTATCACCTATCGACTACAGTTGACCCTTGAGCAATGCAGGGGTTGGGGCACTGACCCCCCTGTGTGGTCAAAAATCCACATAAAACTTTTGACTCCCCCAAAACTTAGATACTAACAGCCTACTGTTGGCTGGACCCTTACTGATAGCATAAACACTCTATTAACATATATTTTGTATAGTACATGTATTTACTGTATTCTTACAATATAGTAAGCTAGAGAAAAGAAAATGTTATTAAGAAAATCCTAAGGAAGAGAAAATATATATACTACTCATTAAGTGGAAGTAGGTCATCATAAAGGCCTTCATCTTCATTGTCTTCACATGGAATAGGATGAGGAGGAGACAGAAGAGGAGGGGTTGGTCTTGCTGTCCCAGGGCTGGCAGAAGAGGAAGAGGTGAAGGAGGTAAAAGGAGAGGCAGGCACACTCGTTGTAACTTTACAGAAATATATCGTAACATTTGTCGGGTGTCGGGTGGGTGGGAGGGGGGAAGAGGGGATGGGTATATACAAACATAATGAGTGAGATTTGCAACGTTTGGGGGATGGTCATGCTTGAGGCTCTGCCTCGAGGGGGGAGGGGGGCATGGGCAATATACGTAACCATAATATTTGTACCCCCATAATATGCTGAAATAAAAAAAAATAAAAATAAAAGAAATATATCATAATTTCCATCTGAATTTTTTATTTTTTCATTTCTCTAGAAATGTTTCTGTTGGTACCAGTCCTTCCACTGTTTGCTTTAGTTTCAGTGCCCATATCATAGAAGGGTCCATTTCACAGACGTCAAAAGTAGTATTGAATAATCAGAACCATTCTGCAAGATTATACAGTGTCTATTTGTTTTCTGGTCCTGCTTCTTCTACATTTTCTTTCTCAACATCTGGCACTGGTTTGGAAGCACTCATCTCTATCAAGTCATCTTCTATTAAATTCCTCTGATGTATCTATTAGCTATTGAGTTTCTTCAAGAACCATATATTGAAACCCTTCACCCCCCTCCCCACCTTTTTTGCCATATCCACAATCTCATTCATGATTTCCTTGATTGGCTCTGTCATAAATCCTGTGAAATCATGCACAATATCTGGATACAGTTTTCTTCAGCAGGAATTTATAGTTTGGGGCTTGCTGGCTTTCAGAGCTTTTTCTATTAAAAAAGAAGGCATCTTCGGTGGTATACTCCTTCCAGAATTTCATGATGGTCTCTCTACCAGGGTTCTCTTCCATGGCGTTGACAATCCTTTCTAGAGAGTACTGTATGTAATGAGCCTTAAAGCTCTTTATGATCCCCTGGTCTAGAGGATGAATTAGAGATGTTGTGTTTGGTGGCAAGTGGACCAATTCACTGCCTTCGGTGTTGAACTCATGGGGTTCTGGGTGGCCAATGACATTATCCAATATCAAAATAACTTTATTTTTATTTTATTTTTTATATCAGCATATTATGGGGGTACAAATGTTAAGGTTACGTATATTACCCTTGCCTCCCCCCTCGAGTCCATCGCCCAGATGGTGCGCATCACACTCATTATGTATGTATATACCCATCCCCTCCTCCCCCCTCCCTTGCCCGACACCCGATAGATGTTATGCCTGTATGTCCACGTAGGTGTTGATCAGTGAAACCAATTTGCTGGTGAGTACACGTGGGGCTTATTTTTCCATTCTTGGGATACTTCACTTAGTAGAATGGGTTCCAGCTCTATCCAGGAAAATACAAAAGGTGCTATATCACCATTGTTTCTTATAGCTGAAGAGAACTTCATGGTATACATATACCACATTTTCTTAATCCACTCATGTATCGATGGGCACTTGGGTTGTTTCCACATCTTTGCAATTGAGAATTGTGCTACTATAAACATTTGAGTGCAGGTGTCTTTTTTATAGAGTGTCTTTTGTTCTTTTGGGTAGATGCCCGGTAATGGGATTGCTGAATCAAATGGTAGATCTACTTGTATCGCTTTAAGGTATCTCCATATTGCTTTCCACAGAGGTTGCACTAGTTTGCAGTCCCACCAGCAATGTAGAAATGTTAGTATCTCTCTGCATCCATGCCAACATTTATTGTTTTGGGGCTTGTTAATAAAAGCCATTCTCAATGGAGATAAGTGATATCTCATTGTGGTTTTGATTTGCATTTCCCTGATGATTAGAGATGTTGAGCGTTTTTTTATATGTTTTTTGGCCATTATTCTGTCTTCTTTTGGAAAGTTTCTGTTCATGTCCTTTGCCCACTTTTTGATAGGGTTGTTTGATTTTTCCTTGCTGATTTTCCTGAGTTCTAAATAGATTCTAGTTATCAGCCCTTTATTGAATAACTTTAAAAGGCAGTCCCTTACTCACAAGGTACTCCCTGACTTCAGGGACAAAGCATCAATGGAACCAATCCAGAAAAAAAGGGTTCTTGTTGTCTAGACCTTCTTGTTGTACAACGGAAAGAATGGTGTTTATCTTTTCCTTTTAAGGCTTGGTGGTTAGTAGCTTTATAAATAAGGGCAGTCCTGATCATAAACCTGACTACATTTGCACAAAACAGTAGAGTTAGTCTGCCACTTCCTGCCTTTAATCCTGGTGCTTACTTCTCTGCTTTACTAATAAATATTTTTTGCGACATTGTTTTCCAGAATAGGGCACTTTCATCTGCATTAAAAATCTGTCTAATTAGTTATCTTTGCTCCTCAATAATTTTCATAATGGCATCTGAGAACTTGTCTGCTACCTCTTGGTTGGGAGAAGCTGCTTCTCCTGTTATCTTGACATTTTTAAAATGAAACCTCTTTCTAAAATTATCAAACCATCCTTTGCTGGCAGTAAATTCTCCACCTTTACATCCTTCACCTTCCTTTTGCTTTAAGTTGTCATACAATGACTTTGCTTCTTCTTGAATGATAATAGATTTTATAAGTATGCTTTTCTCATAGCAATTTGCACCCACACAAAAGCTGCATTTTCAATACAGGAGAAAAAGATATTTTGCAAAAAGTGCAAGGTTTTGCACCTGCTGGCATAGGTACAGTGAGGCTTCACAAATTTCCTTTTCTTTTTTTAGTATCTTCCTTATGCTAGATTCATTTATCTTGAAATCGTGGGGAACTGCAGCTGCAGATCTCAATCTATGATACATACCAAGCAATTCAACTTTGTCTTGTAATGCCATAACTTTTCTAGGCTTCTTGGGAGCACATCACTAGTGGCACTTTGTATGGGTCCCATGACATTATTCAAAGCTCACCGTATTGCACTAAACATGATGAAAAATATTCAAGAACCGCAAGAGATTACTTTTTACTGTGATAATGCAGTTTACTGGAGAGAAGAACTACTCACACAGAGATGATTAGTGTCACACAGCATTTTAAGTAGATACTTGCAATACTTGAGCTCACCATAGTGGCAACAGCAAGTGGCTACAAAATTATCACAGTATTACTGTATCCTCTATAGTTAATTTTATGTGATTATGATTTAATACTGCATCTTTATGTTTGTTTACATTTTTCTCAACTGTGCACGGTGCCATGTATGGTCTGTTTTTGTGTAAGTTTTGATACATTTTAACTTTTTATAATAGATTTGTATATAAATGATAAAATAGACTAGTTTCTACATATATTTAATGCATTAATGACATACCCTTTTCTTATTTTTTTAATATTTCTAGGTTACACAGATCATCTGAAAGTTTTTTTAAATTGTCACAAATCTCACCAAAATTTTCCAATGTATTTATTGAAAAAAAATGCACATAAGTGGACAGTTCAAACCCAGGTTGTTTAAGGGTCAGCTATGTAGGTTACGTATCATGTAGAAAATACTCTGCCAGTTTTGAGAGATGTGATAGTCTAATTGTTTAGGTCTATTAGTGTCTTATTAATTGTCTATTTCTCTGTAACAAATTACCCTAAAACTTAATGACTTAAAATAACCAACATTCATTATCTCACAGTTGCTGTTGGTCAGAAATTTGTGAATGGCTTAGCTTGGATGGTTCTGGCTCAGTATTTCTTAGGAGGTTGCAGTCAAGATGTTGGCTGAGACTGAAGTCATCTGAAATCTTGACTACATTTTCAGAATGCACTTCAAGATGGCTTACTTACAGAATGTTAGCAGGAGGCCACAGTTACTCACCATGCAAGGCCTCTCTGTAGGCTACTTGAATATCCTCACAACATGGCAGCTAATTTCCCCCAGAATGAACCCTCTAAGAGAGAGCAAGTCAGGAAGAAGACACAGTGGCTTTTATGGACATTTTTAAAAAGCACCACCATGGCCAACTCCAGCTTATTCTGGGCATCTTTCCTTGTACTCAGTTGATAAAACTCACATTCATCAAACATCAAATAAGACTCAAACCATAGAGTACAAAGCTCCATGTAAATTTTGGGATTTTACAGCTGAAGATTATGAGAGTCCTGACTAAGGTGTGGAATCACCTCATAAAGAGATGTCATGCTAACATGGGCTTCCGGAATGGTATCCTCACTCATAAGCATGGAAGTCCTATAAGCATCATTGGAAGAGCTTTTGATGCAGATGAAGAAAAAGAGAATGGTGGCAATGAACATTCTGTCACTGGCTTTGGTGGAGGTTAAAGGATAAAGCAGGATGAGTGGGGAAGAAAAGGAAAGAGAGAGAAGCACTGATCAAAATGTTGAAGATTTTTCTAAGATAGGAAAGTTTCTGTGAGTGACAATAAAGGAAATATGCTTTAAATTTCACAGCGTAATTAGACAACTGGCTGGTGATTTAATCATTTGTTTCTATTGAGGCCTTTTTAACCTCAGATAACCTCAATTTTTTGCCTTTTTATCTGAGATTGTAATGGAATAGCTCTAACTCAGTATTGCCCAATGCTACTTCGCAGTAAAGAAGAAAACAGATTTTGTAAATAAGTCCATATCTTTACTAATGAAAAGAAAGAGAAAAATGAAAAGAAAATTGAATTGATTTTTATGGATTACTTTTTAACTACTTTGAGAGGAATCCCCTGCAGTAACTTCAGTTTCAGCTGGGAAGTAAGACATATCTTTCTAGCTCTTCTTCTTTTGAAAGTGGTAAGCTGTTCTATGAATGAGCTTATAGAAATTCTAAACTGATAGGTATTGGACAATTATATTATTTAAGGTTCTCAGAATTGCACTGTATCTCTCAGGGAAAGTAAATAACTTGTAAGATCCTTTCGCCAACTGCTCCATCAAAAAACAGGAATTATTTCTCAGGCTCAGGGAAAAGATGGCTGACTTTTTTGAAAAAAAAAAAAGATATTTTCTTATTCAAAAAAAAGGAATGCATTTTGTAGGACATGGAGACTTTAATGCCAATAATATATTCCACATATGACAGAATGGTTCTGTTGGTTCATTCTATGTGTCAATTATGAGGCATGTCACAATCTCATTATCCACAGGCTGCTAATGCCACCAACATTAACATTTAAAGTTGCAACATTTCACCAGCAGATTAATCACATCTGGGAAACTGGGCTCAAGATAATGTAAATAACCAAGAACTAGAATGAACTTTCTTCTAACTTTTTAGTCCATGCAGCTTTCTGGCAGAAGGGTGGGCCTTATATATTATTAATACAGTTTAATAGTTAACATGGACTAATCGTATTATACTCTAAGGTCTGTTCGGCCAACTATGTTGTAACAATCTCGTTAATGGGATTGAGATCTATTTAAGTAGATTTTAGAAAGTCCATTTTCTTATTTGATGCTCCCAAACATAATATTAAATAAATCTCCACTGTTAAAAGCCATTAAAATGATGATGGTGATGATGATGGTGATGTCGATTCAAGTCTCTTAATGCACCACTACATGCTGAACTCTACTGGAAGATAGAAGCAAAGTAAGAGATAGCACTCAAGTCCAAGACAGTATATCTGAGTAAGAGAGATGTTTCTAATATCAAGATAGAGATGGATGAGAAAAGACAAAATTGGTCCTCTAATTATCCGAGACAATTCAAAACAGAGGAACTTGTTTACAAATAATTTTAGAAAAATTAAACACAACACTTACACTTTCCACAGTGGGTAGTAGACACAAGAGTTTGTTATACCAAGAGGTGGAACTTACTGAAAGTATAATTAGGTTCAAGGAGAATTTAAAATAAATTCCTAGATGACGGACTCATAATAAATTAAGAACAGCTAGGAATATATAGGGTTGTCCTTAATTTTTGAGGTTGCCATCACAGATAACATCATTCTACCATAACCATACCTCTTCATGCTCTTGTTAGCAATAGCATGAGTATGGTGTGTATGTGTGTTATAGTAGTAGCAGTAGTTATAGTAGTAGAGGTAATGGTAGATTTTGTAGGGCCTATAAATGTGACAAGGAAGGAATGGACTCTATTTGTAAAAGTAAAAAGAAATCTAAAATTGTTTGCCATGGTTAAGGATATTAATGGAAAGTTATGTGTAACCTATGTGTAATCCATGAGTCTGGGGCAAGTCAGAAGTAGAACAAACAACATTCTGAACAGAGAGTTGTTGCTTTCTTTAGAACAGAGAATGTGTGCTTCTTGTGCAGTTAAATCAAGGACTGACGATTTGAGAGAAAGAGGAATCTGTGATATCCTTTGTAAAACTTGTCAACTGTATACCTTGTGAAAAGAGAGGAGAAAACCAAAAGACCTCATGAGCAAAAGATATTGCCACAAAGGCATGTAGAAACCATACCACTTCTTAATAGGAATCCAGATGAGTGAAGGGTTTGGCTTATGGTCTCTGCTTTGCAGGGAAACAAAGCAAAGATAAGACACGGACTAAAAAAAAAATGAGATC
Organism: Cheirogaleus medius; assembly: GCA_008086735.1. Classification (NCBI taxonomy): domain Eukaryota; kingdom Metazoa; phylum Chordata; class Mammalia; order Primates; family Cheirogaleidae; genus Cheirogaleus; species Cheirogaleus medius. Next base: position 2,326,493 of record VBSM01003151.1, on the reverse strand, counting down.
ACTCTTGAACAATACACTTTTTGGAGGGATATATCCATATCTCAGTTATCTCAGGTCTCCCAGAGCACCTAACATAGTGCTTTGCACAAAATAGGTACTCAATAAATGTTTTATCTTTTCTGTTAAATAATAGTAAAAAAACAAACAGGCTGTCATATGAAGACTTGCTGTTAAGTGATGGTGATTCTTTACCTTTCATCTGTCTACCTTCCACTCTAAAACAAAAAACAAATGATGAGGGCATGGATATATATATAGCTCACTTGCTTCTCTCTTTTCCCATACCTGCTCCCCTCCACAACAATAAGATTTTTAAAATGAAGAATTAAAATTAAAAGACACAGGCCAGTCTTCCAATATTTCAACTCAGACAACAACCTGATAATTGCAATAACAAGGAAAAGGTACTATCAGGTATACCATGTTGATGCCAACAGTCTAATTCCTTAATCAACAAAATATTACTGTTAGAAGGATAAAAAAAATCAGAAAAGAATAGTAGTGCCATTGCTACACTTTCTTCTGTCTGAGTCATGCTTTTTCAAAGACCCATTGTATGGCTGAAATGTTAAATGGATTTTCTCCATCAAAAATGTGTTCCATTTTGTACTCTGACATTGAGGTAATACAGACAGTTGCAAAATAGACTAAGACTATTTATAACATTTTTGTAGCCAAACAAGTTCATTGGAACATAAGAACAACAACATATTGCCTGGACAATGATTTTATAAATCTCAATAAGCCAAAATTTGCAAAGTCATTGGCAATATGGAAAAGAATTTCAGAATTAGAAGAGATACATTTATTTTGTAATTAACAAAATTATATATGTATACAGAATAGGATGAGTTGGGATGAGGTAGGATGAGATGCAGTATGGTGGGAAAGATGGGGTATCCCATAAGTTTCAAATGTCACAGACCAAATATTGGTGCTTGGTGCCTGGATCCTGGCTTAGAGCCCAAGATACATGTTTGTCTTCAGTACAGAAAAGTGATACTTGGACACTTGTTAGGAACAGAACTGCTGGCTTAACAGATCAGGAGGATGACCTAATGTTACTTTTCTTATTTGGGGCTTACAGCAGAAAGAAACATGCAAATATAATTCTAAAGTACCAAGTGGAAATGAGCGAGCCCGCCTGGTCATATTGAAGAATCTTCACTTTCAGGACTACGTGCGGATTTTCCATCATTTCAACTAATTCTAAATTTTTTTGAAAATTTTGCATTTCCCTGGAGCTTCTGCTTGCCCTTGCTCCAGGAATTGTCTGTCAATGGATTAGGTAAGTAGGGCAGGAAAGGAGAATTAAACTGAAGAGTGACCTGTACTTGGGTCTCACAAACTGTCCAAATTCATTTGCTTTCAGCCCCAATTCTGATGACAGGAAAAAAAGTTGACATGTTTCTGAAAGCCACAGTGGTGTGTCATGAGAAGCAAAGAGGGGAAACTATTCTAAAGTAGAAAGTCAATAAATGCTGGAACTATGACCTTGGATGTAGTATTCAAATTAGCTTGTTTATTTGCAAAACAAATAAAATAAGAAGTCTTTGTTTGGGAATAGATGTCGGTATACAAGTAATGAAGGAGGCTAAGAAGGGAAGGCTGGAGCTTCTTATTATTTAATAAGAAGATATTCAAAATAATCAAATAGGATCCTATTTGATATAGCTTTCAAGGCAAGTCACTTATCAATTTCTTGAATTAATATAGACATAATCTATATTAATGTTCAATACCGAATATGACCTTTATTCAAAATATCAAAGAAACATCTCCTCATTCTAGGTTTAAGCCTTCATGTTTCACAAGCTAAGATGAGAGATTAAAGGAGGTAAAAGAAAAGTGAAATCTGAGCCTATGGAGTGTTGACCTAGAGAGGAGATAAATGGCCTAAAGGAAAAACTAGCTCTTGCTCCCCTATTTGGGTAGAGGAGAGGGAAACAATTTCTATCTTCCACGGGCCTCCAGAAATATTGACAGGAGTTCATACTATTTCACAAAGTTCTTCTGGCATGAGGAGTTTGAAAGATCTGAGCATTCAGTTTCAGCCATCACCTCAAAGGTCAAAGGATGACTAACTCACAGCCAAGCCACTAGAATCTCCGGGGCTTGCATTTGACATTTTTGTGGCTTCTTTTTCATCCCTGGATCAAGTTGGGTACATTTGAAGTATATTACTTGTAGCGCTTCAATTCTCTAACATACGGGGTGTGTGTGTGTGTGTATACTTTGGGAGCCACAGGTAAGACCTCAAAATTAGTTTATAAAGAAGACTGATATTCAGCCTCCTGTCTCATCCCTCCTACCAAATACATGCACAGGCAAAAATACATACACATGCAAAGTCCCGAATAGCCCTGGTTCTCTTAGATCAAAACAGATTAATCTCTGAGAGGAAGCAGTATTTATTTTGAGAAATTCTACAGACATACTTGCAAGATAAACGTCATACAAATAATACTGGTTTGAGGGTGAGGAAGCGAACACATTTTTCTTTTTCCTAAGTTTTCAGTTCTATTTACAGGGGAAAAAAAATAACACTACTATCTCATTAAAAGAAAAATTCTCAGCAGAAAAGGAATGAAGAAAGGAAGGAAGGAAAAATGATCACATAGCTTCAGATACATAAAATATATTTGTTATATCAGATATGGTTTAAATTCCTTTGCTTGGATTCATAAATTTAGTGAGTTTCAAAAACGTCCCATTTTATAGTACATCTACAATATGCCATTACTATGCCAAACAATGGGTAGTGGCTCTGTTTTCCAGCATGGCACATTCTTTCTATCACTCTGTTGTGTCACATTATCATGCATTTTTTAAATGCCAAGTACAAGGAAAAAGGCGAAATCCAAGTTGCCTAAGAAAACTAAAATCTGAGAGGAGGGTATTTTCTAGGGATTTCAAAGCTATTCTTTCCCTATTCCGTTACTACACAGTACTCCTCAGTTTAGCACCACATTGGCATTGTTTCTCTTGGTTTGTTTGCCTTTTGTTTTGTTTATTGACATTTATTATATTTTCCTCTATGCGTACATTTTTTTCTTGTCTTCCTATCTACATTGTGAGCAGAGGCAATATTTTCTCCTTTGGTTTCATCCCTCATAGATTACAGCAGGATGTTGGTATATGGTAGGTGCCCACTTAACATTTGTTAATGAAGTGATAACACACCATGGGTGCCACAGGATGCAACTTAACCTAATCCTGATAGCTCCCCATCCATCTGTCCATCTTTTTTTAAATCCTTCCATGGAGTACTATATTTATTGTGGGCTTATTATGTATTTTGTATTTATAGTAGTATAAAATTAGTATAAGCCACAGGTCTTCCCTTCAAAAGATTACAGTTTAATCATGGAAATATTAATAATATTACATGAGAAACTGTCAAATAAGATTCAGTGTCTTAATAGATGGTAAAAACAACAGGTACTATGAATTCAGAGAAGGGGCCTCACTGGTGTTCAGTTGGTTAAAAACGGTCTCTTGGAAGAGAAGCTATTAGAAATAAACTCTGAACAATAATATCTACCTCATAGTATCCTTGTATATGCTAAGTGGGCTAATGAGCTTAAAGGCTTAATGGTGTCTTCAACATGGTAAGCAACCAACAAATAGTATCTATAATGACAATGATTATGATGGGGACAAAATGAGTAGAAGGAGGATTGGCTATATGGAGAGGTTGGTAATTTTTAGGTAGTAGAAAGCATCTGAGCAAACAGTAGATTTTAGGATAGGCATGCATGATTGGAACAGTTAAGTTAAAATAGAGGACCCATTCTGAGGAGTTAAAATAACAGAGAGGAAGGTTCATGACAAGATTAAAGAGAACCTTCAGTGTCAGGCTGACAAATTAAGAATTACCTTTTTATAAGCAGTGAGGAGCCACTGTCTCTTGCTACGATCTAATGGATCTGTAGGTCCTTTCACTAAGACAGGCATATCATGTACCTACATTTCACCTAATACAACCCAGTACAAAGAAAGATTCAGGCAATCAAATGATGATTTTAATCTAAAGTTGCCTATTAAGTGGCTTGACAGTTTCTCTTTCTAATTCCAGCCTCTTACCCCTTGCCTTAAAATAACTAAAGCAAATGGTTATTTTGACATAAACATAGCAAATGTGGCTCTAAAGACCTATATTCAGTGAAGGCCAAGTGAAAAGATTATGGATTATGCTGAAATTACCACTGTATGGGATCATATTCTCTCATATTGTATCTTGAAATGATAAAACAAGAATTAGCTAAACAGTCAATGTGCTAAATGCTGGGCAAAGCCTGCACTTGCTCTCAGAAGGTCTTCACAGGAGAGTAAACACATAACTGAAAAGTGAGAGAATTAACAAAAGGGGGAAAGAAAGAGTTGGAAAAGAGAGAAAGAACAGTGAAGCAGAGTCACAGTTTTCAATAACTTAAGAGGGTGGAAAAAGTCACATAATAAATTTCTATAACTGGGAATAACTGAGAAATTGAAACTCCATTAAGTGGAAATATAATGCAGAAAGCACATTGTAAAATGAGCACCTTAGGGGACATGGCGAAAATAATATATAAAGATACAGACTTCATAGAGTCATAGAACTAAGAAGAATCTTGAGATGTCATTTTGTTCATTCCCCTGATCTTCATGTAAATCTTCACCTCAACCATATCACACAAGAGAGAATCTATCCTCTTTGAAACTAAAACGTAAAACAGCCCAGAGGTAATTTCACAATCTCTAAAGCAATGTATTCTGATGTTTGACAGCCTTCATTGCCAGTAAATTCTTCCTTAAACTTTCTCCTGCTAGCGTGTCATTTCCTGTGTCTCCACCCTCTCTGCAGATGGGGAGCATCTGGTCCTAATGAATGTCCTTCAGGTCCTAGAAGATCATTACTAAGTCACCTCTTAGCCAGCTCTTCTATGGGCTGAACAATCGCAATTCCCCTTGGTTTTCTCTTCTTCAGCTGATTTTCCTGCTGTTTATCATCTCTGTTCTGGGATAGCTTTATAATAAGAAAAACAATCTTGCAGTCTTTCATGCCAAATAGTCATACAATTAAAGCTCTAACTTAAAAAAAAAAAGCATATATCCGCCTAGGCTCCTAAGGCCAAGAATATTTTAAAAACTAGCCTCTTTTCCTTTTCTCGATGACAAATGCCAGTGGAAAATCTTACTTAACCTAAAAAACAGTATTTCTCTAAGGAGTTGAACTGTGCAGAGGAATTATTTCTGGTGTGGACAGAAATCAACTTTTTTTTTTCTTTTCTGTCTTCATGGGTAAATTGTGTAGTTACATAAAGGAAGAAGTTACTGAAAGTGCCTCAGACATAGGAAGTTTTACTAACTTACATAGCCCCAGGCAAAGGTTATGTTCCTGAACTCTGAACCCATCTTTCCTAGGTCTCCTAGGAAAGAACTAGCGATTGAGGGAAAAATCTCAGGCCTTCAAATAATAAAGTCACACTTTCCCAAAATCTAAGGGACAAAGACTAACTGTCAGAGGGATGAGAAAAAGTCATAACCAATTCTGGGTAAAATGCCATCTTTTTTAAAAGAAGGGCAGTACAGTGTTGTGATTTGTATAAAGAGAAGATTTAGGGAAATGTCACATTTTTCAAAAAATAGCAGGCATTTTCCCCAAGCTCCACCAGTTTGGTAAAAATTTGAAGAATATGAGGCCCAATAACACTGGTCACAAACAAATAAAATCACATAAGGAACTCTGACCTTAGCCCCTAGTAGAGTAACAGCTGGAACTCAACCACGTTGTGAAAGTACCATCACCCTCCATCACCATGAGGCTGTGTCTTCAAATGTCCCTATAAATGAGTGGCTCTCAACTGTGGGCAATTCTGCCCCCCACCCCACCCCAGGGAACATTTGGCAATGTCTGGAGTCATTTTTGATTGTCATAACTGGGGATGATGGTGCTACTAGCATCCAGGGGGTCGAGGCCAGGGGTGCTGCTAAACAACCTTCAGTGCACAGGATGGCTCCCCCACAACAAAGAATTATCCACCCTAAAATTTCAAGAGTGCTGAGGTTAAAAAATCCTACCTAGGGCCGGGCGCGGTGGCTCACGCCTGTAACCCTAGCACTCTGGGAGGCCGAGGTGGGCGGATTGCTCAAGGTCAGGAGTTCGAAACCAGCCTGAGCAAGAGTGAGACCCAATGTCTACTAAAAATAGAAAGAAATTATTTGGTCCACTAAAAATATATAGAAAAAATTAGCCGGGCATGGTGTCACATGCCTGTAGTCCCAGCTACTCGGGAGGCTGAGGCAGGAGGATTGCTTGAGCCCAGGAGTTTGAGGTTGCTGTGAGCTAGGCTGATGCCACAGCACTCTAGGCTGGGCAACAGAATGAGACTCTGTCTCAAAAAAAAAAAAATCCTACCTAGGGGAGGACAGCTCTTGTTCGCTCCTATGGTCATAGTCTGTCTTACTTGGGGTGCTGTTTTTTTACTAATGTGCTGCATGCTTGACCCTTCTACCTCTCTTCTCCCCCTTACTTTCTGAAATATGGGAAAACCTAAGAAGACTCAAGATACCTTTCCTCTCCTCCTTGGGAATACAGTGCCAACTTGTACCTACAGGGCCTGCATACTTCCTGCTGCAAGTTCTTCAATCTCTAGTCTTGTGGGAAATTCCAGAGAAAGCACATGGCCTTTCCTTTAGCAGATGACAGGAATGCTCCTCTCTAGTTCACAAAGGGCCAAGCTGGTCTGCTCCACTCCTTGAACACTTCCATTTCTACCTACAGGCAGATTTCCTATGCTTTCCAGGTCTGGCCTCTGTAGCTTCTGTATGCACTCAACTTGAGTATTTGTTAGGAAGTTACCTGCATTGTGATTTAAGTCTGGCGAATATGTTTTCAAGTTCATAATACCTAGTGTGTAGTATTGGAAACAATGTGAATCATTCTGGTTAATCAAAAGCTCTGGTTAACTGAGAGTCATTAGAGATACCATAACAGAATCACTGACTGTTTTATCAAGATGTTGGAAAGAAACCAAATACACTAAATACTAAAACTATAGTGAGCATCACTTAATCTTTACTTGACAATTTAAATGGCTCATTAGGATCTTTTATTGCCTTAGGGTCATTGTTAGCAGCCTCTTTCTCTTTGTCTCTTTTTGCTTGACTGATGCTGGGTAGATGAATCAGTTCAATTAAAGAATTCTGGAAAACTGAATTGGGCCCTGAGTGAATATTATTGGCTGACTAAGGCAAGGGGATAGAGGTGACGATGTTGTGGAAATCTGTTGTCTAAATCTTGACACATTTCTTTTTATCTAGCAATATAGAAAACATGGAAAGCAGAGAGCTAAAAATGGTACGGTAACCTCATTGCATATTGGCTGTAACTCAGTTATAATTTCCTACTATCATCTACCACTAACTAAGCCAATGGTACTTTAGCAATCTAAAAGGCTTTAACTCTAGCTTTAAATAGCCTATTGCCTCTCCTCTCCCACTGCCGCCACTAGGTGCATTATATTATAATCTGCTTTGCCTTCAGCCTAAGGCTCTGAGACCACACTAGCATGTGTGTGTGTGTGTGTGTGTGTGTAGGGGGGGGTGACTGCACTGGTTACCTTGCCCTGTTACTCCTTCCTTGACCCTTTCGGTGGCTTCACAAGAACGCTCCACATTCAGGCAAGTACACGAAAGTCGTGATCAGCTTGCCTGTGCCTTTTGCCAAAGGAAGAATCACAGTTTTGTTTTGTTGCCTTGGAAAACAGAATACACTACAACAGCTTGGTGCCAAGTACATTAAACACCTAACAGCTTCTCCCTCAGTACAGCAAACTCTACAACACAGTAGAGATGCAGCCCCGAGGGAATCAGAATTCATCCTCCCCTTCTTTTTCCTTCTCGCTGAGCACTTTGCAAAGGGCTCTGCTGATTCTCTATGGTCTCACAGACCTGGGGAGGTTGTTGATGATTGTTAAATAGAGCCATTTGATTATTCATTTGCATCTTAGAACTTGAAATTCACTTTCTTGCTCTCCATTTTGGTCTTTATTTTTTAAAAGAATTATTATCTCCTATCAGCCGGAGACAACCTGCACAAAGCAAGCTGGACACGTTCCTAGCATGTTAAGCCACAGGCAGAGTCTCCAGGAGCCCAGATCCCTGGATTGAACATTTTCTACTGCTCATCATGTCTACCACAAAAGAATAAAATATACACTTCTGAGCAGCAGAAAAATTCCTGATTCCCTTTGCACATTATCTATTTGTTTTTTCCTAATGAGAAAGGGCTATCATTCATTTAGGAAGCTGCTTCCTAAGAACTGCTATTAGTAGGAAAGTTATTTTCTCATTAACATGAATACATGTGTCAAGTGCTTACCATCTTATAGTGATTTTGTCTACATTAGCATGATTCTTCCCAACAACACTGCAAGGTAGTATTAGCATTAAGAACTCCATCGTACAGATATGGCACTAGGCTCAGAGAACTATGGCTACTGAATCATTGGACTGCTCATCAGGTCTCACTTGTGACCAAGCCGCATTGGCAAGTCAGCTTACAGAGTTGTGGGATGTGTTGGTTCAAGGCCACTAAGAAGCAGATGCCATGGCAAGATCAGACATGCAGGACACTTACTGGGGGCTGGCAGACCTGTGAAGGAAAATGGGGAGGGAGACAAAGGAGGCTGAAAGAGCCAATAGACTGTGATGTTACTGTGACTGTTGACGAGAGAGGGAAGGAAGGAGGGTGAGTTAATATGAGTCTTAAACTGCAAAGCAATGCTCAGACAGTTTCGGCAAAGCCAATAGGGAGTCCTGAGTGAAAATCATCCAATAGAGGAGTGCTTCATCTCCCAGGAATGGGCCTACCCTCGCGTCCTTGCCATGCTTGCTCACTGGCTGGGAGCAGCCTGTGAAGCGTGGCCCCTAAAGCAGAGGCAGATTCAGAGCTCAGCAGCTGGAGCTGTCAGTCAATTACACTCTTCACAGTAGGAGAACTGAGAGGCAGATTTTCATCGCTGCCACGGGGATATAGGCTGGGCTAGATTCAGGGGTCTGCTCAAAGCTTTGACCTAATTAGGGAAGCCCACTTACCCACTTTGTACTAACAAAACTATTTTGAAGGTAGGGGTTTTGTCTTACTTGGTTTTGTATCTTTCACAGTACCAGATTAGGTACAAAATAGGTGCTCAGTGATCGATATTCATTTAACATGATTTGACCAGTAGCAATCTTTCCTCCCACAAAGTGATAAAAATGATTTGATGAGACTTTGCAAAAATGGGATGATAATTTCCTTAAATGGCTGCTAAAATGCCTATCCCTAAAAAAGCAAAGATGACACATACAGCTAATTACTATTACAATCATTAAGATTAAGAGCAGTAATTATAATACTTTGTCCTTCCTCATCCAGCCCCTCTTTACAGAATGAAAAGCCTCAGGGTTTGAAATATTGGATAAGGCCTCACAAAATCACTGATAAATCAACTCACATAAACCCAGACAGACACACACATATGGGCATACGCCTTCCCTTGCAAGCATTACTGTGATCTAATTTCAACTTCATCTAATACGGTCATGCCTTCACTCTGGAATGCAAAGCAGCTCTGAAGACACAGAAGAGATTCCTTGAACCCCAGGCTCCCCACTAAAGCAAAAAGGAGGGCTTGGGAAAGCTCCTGGGTACACAGTGTTGCACTGAGTCTGTGTCATGGGCAGGACAGGAAGAGAAAACTAGAGTGAGAGGGAAGTGGGGTGTCTGCGAGCGTTGAAGTAAAGAAGGGCAAAGGAAGAACGCAAGAGAAAGGAGAAAAAAGCTGAACCTATGTAGGAAATAGTAGCACATCTGTAATCATGATCTTGGGGGTGATGAGGCAGGCCAAGGCCACAGATGACCCATGGCAGTGATTGCAGACAAACGAGCTCAGCGGTTTGGGCAAGTAGTTTGATAAACACCAACCATAATATTAGCTACCCTGTGTTGAATACTCATTACGTGCCAGGCACTGTGCAAAGCACTTTATTTAAATTACCTCCAGATTTTTTTAACTAAAGCTCTGTGAAGTAACTACTACCATATCTCATTTTCAGAAAAAGCAACTAAGCCTTTAAAGTTATCTACTACCTCGAGGAAAGCCACATAACTAATAAATGGCAGAGCTCAAAGAGGAATCCAGTTCTGTTATCCTCTACACTATTTTGCTTTCACACCTATCAAGACTATTCACATTACTTGTTTACATATATTATCTGAGCACATTGTATTTGAGACTTTGGGTCTATAGCTAAGATTAGACTTGGTTCCTGCAACCAAAGACCACAGATCTTATCACCTGATTAGAGAAAGTCCACTCAACTCCTCATGAAAACCAACACACGAAAGCAACCCAGGACTTAAAAACGGACAAAAGTATGCTGGGAGAAGGGAATCATTATGGCAGGTTGGAGACTGGACTGGGTCCATCAGATAAAGCTTCCTAAGGATTTGGCGGCCTTGAGCTACACAATCAAAGACGGAAGAAAATACAGCATGGTTGGATGTTTAGGACAGAAATTTGCCATCATGTCATGAGACTAAATGATATACAACTTGCTCCACTGTTGCCTAGAAAAAGAGTGCTGAAAACTCAGACATTAGGCCTGAGAACTAGTTTCTGAAACAAGAGGTCTCATGGAAAAGTTTACTTGAAAATTTACTATTGTACCATAAGACAACATTGTCAAAATGAGCCAGACAGGTCATGATCAGAAAGCGTTACCACTGGGTGGGATCAAATCACCAGCACAAATGGCACCCTTTTGAGGAGTTTTGGCCGAGATGCCAAGGGCTGACTGGGCATGAAAGGTGGCAGATGGGCAGTGCTGACAGGAGCTTGCCCAGCTGCTGACACTGTGTAAAACTCTGTCCAGCTGTGAAACTTTTTCTAGGCCAGAGTAGGTAAAACTCTGGGCCCATCAGTTTGAGTCCAATTTTCTTACAAAGAAGCAAAGAGCCAGAAGCATGACCCAGGGAAGGCACACATTTGACCTGTTTTCTATCAGCCTGTGGTATTGTTTCTGTCCTTGTCCCTGGTCCTTTAAATGGATCTGGATCATCTCTGTAACATGCTAAAGGCGGCATGCAAAAGCCCAAGTTCAGGCAAGAGAATAATTCTGCCTCAGGTCTTTGCTCTCCTCCTTGCCCACTTCAACCAGATCTCCTTTTTCCTGACTCTCAGACCCGAATGGCTCTAAAATCTGGCTGCTAATGCTTGCCTTAGGCCCTCTTTGATTTGACAATCTATTTAGACTTATTTTTCTGGTTTATTTACCTTAGCTCTCTGTACACAATTTTCAACTCTCAACTTTGTACACACCATCAGCATCACAAACACCTGCAGCTGTAGGCAATAGACGGTCCTGCCACCCACCCCAGCCCTGTAGGGCCCACACTAGTTATGCCAGCTTACTTGGAATCCTTGCCAAGACAGGAGATAGGACACCTGGCATAGAGGAATATTTCTCCATTGAAAAGGCAGTTTGAAAAATACAAAAGTTGTATTTGGTTGCATGCTCAGGCTTCTAAAGGCCCAAAGGGAAATTATGGAGGACAGAGCCTTGTCAGTCTAGATAATTAATTCTAAGGTGTGAAAGGGGATTGTGTTTTGAGCAGAGCAGGTGATGGCAGTGTGCCCACAGAAGCAGTTGTGATAAAGTAAGAAGAACACTGGCCTCGGTGTCAGGAGATCTGGGTTCTAGCCATAATGAGCTATGAATAGTTGTGTGATCTTGGGTTAGTCCTGTCCCCTCTCTGGGCCTTGGTTTTCTTATCTAATAAGAAGGTATTAGATTAAATGACCTTGTGAGGTCAATTCCATCTCTCACCTTCTATGACTGACTGACTGCTTAACAGGAAGTCACAAGTGAAGAGGGTAGCAATGGCTCTTTGTGGATGCCCTGAAGCCTGGTTGCCAATGAGGCACTTCTATTGGGAAATAAAAGCAATAAATTGCAAAGCAGAGGAAGGGAGATCAGGAATCGGATGTTAGTTATATGTTGTGGGTCTGAGGTAGGGAAGTGCAGTTGGTGAGGGATAATTCATTTGAAGCAAAGAATTCTGGTGGATTAAAAGCCCAAAAGTAGGGTTGGTAAATAGCTGAAGTATATGTATGTAGTGATGTTTACATGCTGGTGTTTAAGGAACACTGAAGGGACCCGGTTGATTCCAAATGCCTTCTCTGCTACTCTACAATTACACTTGCAATTCCCACATTCTTTGTGTTTGTATATTACTTGGGAACTATGGCCCATAAAGCCAGAATTGGTCACTTACATTTGAGTACAAACTAATTGCTTCAGATTAGCCAACCGCCTAGCAGGGCTCTGAGGGAATGGCATGTACAATACGTAAATGTTGATGGGGGCAAGTGTGGGAGGTGAGGGCGGGACTGGGGGCATGCAGGGAAATTAGGGGAAAATGACCCAGACTGCTGGGGGCTATTTAGTAGTAGAGATTTGGTAACACATTCTGCCCTTCTTCCCCAGTAGGGATCCCTGGGCAGTCAGTGAATACTGTCAGTACATAAGGGACTTGAAGAAACCTTATGGAGTTAAAAAAAAAAAAAAAAAGAGACAACACACAAAAAAGGTCAGAAAGTGAATACACAGGCACAGGCTTTGTAAATATCGGCTATAGGCACACAAACAAACATAAAGGTCCATGCCTTTCTCTTGAGCGCCACACCCATGTATTCAATTATATACCAGACACCCATATATGGGTGGTTCCACCAAGCACCTCAAACACAAAATATGACCAAAATAGCAGGTATTATCAATATCCATATATATCTTCCTCCCTCATTTTTCATCCTGGTTGATGTGACCACCTTTTAATTACCTTGTCATCTAAGTCAGAAATACAGAAGTCCTTCTAGAGTCTTTCCTTTTCCTTATCACTCCACCTCCATCACCAAGGCCTTGGATTCTAGGGATTTGTTGTTATTTTTAACAATTCACATATTTGTTATCCCTCTCTCTGTCCTCTCTGTTATTGCCTTAGTTCAAATCCACCTTGCTTACTATCTAGACTACTGCAACAGCCTCCTAACCAATCTGCCTGTATCCAGCCTTCTCCCACAGTAATGCTGTCAGATCCTTTATAATGCTGTCAGAGTAATCTAAGATGTAATTCTAATTGTGTCACCATTGGCTTCCAGTTGCCTACAGAATAAATCCCACACTCTGTCACATGGCTTATAAGGCATGATTGGTCTCTCTATTCTTGTCTTCCACCTCTTTCCTACGTGTGCCCTTTAACCTACACCAAAGTACTTCTTTCCTCATACTTGCAATGCTGATTTATGTTCATAGGCCTTTGAATATGTGAACTCCCCCATCTGTCACTCATTTTTAGCTAGCTAACATCTTACCCTTTAGGACTCAGCTTAGAAATCACCTCCTCAGCAGTTCAATCTCCAAACACAAAAATTTGGCCCCTACGTGATCCTTTTGTAACTGGGCCTCAGTGGATGTGGGTATTATGAGCCTGTTGCAACATTATGGGCAGTTACTACACAAGAGAAAATAGACTGAAATAGCAAGAAGATTCCTGTCATGGCTGATACAGAGAGGGAGGGTGGATCCTGGGAGAGGTGTCTGGACTCTGTGACAGGTCCACGATGATGGTAGGCATCTACTAGATTGTGAGCTCCTTCATAGAAGGACTACATCTTATTTTTCTCTGTACTCCCTACCTAACACAGTGCCTGGCATAAAGAATATTTGCTGAATGAATAAATGAATGAACAAAGGAACTCAAAGATTTTACTTAAAAATGAATTGTTGGATCCCATATTCTAACCAGCAAAACAAACAAACAAAAAAAGCTTTCAAGCACAAATTAAGGATTTGTATGGGTAGACATATTAACTCAAGAAAATCTATTTTTCCAATGTCCTCACGTTTTTACTGACTAAATAAATTGTAGAACCTGAGACGCTATCCTAGAATCCTCAAGTCTTAAGTATTTAGAGCCTAAGTCTAGCTACTTTGTGCTTAATTTTCATGAGTTTACCATCTATTTTCAATATTATATTTACTCAGCCATCAATTCCCTTTATAAAGAACTATCCAATTAGGACTCCCACAGTGCTTACACTGTCTTTGTTGCACCTGTCAATCAGTTCCAGCCATTAACAGATTAGTTGGGAAACACAAGAGCCTAGACTTAAAGGAGGGGAAAATCCCCCACAAATGGTCAAACTTGTTTGGCTGTCTTAATTTTTTTTTTTTTTACTTAAGTCTTTGTGTACCTTAATGACCAATTCTTGCATTATTTTTTTAAAACTTTTGAAATGGTTTGAGGCTTTTAGGTAAATAGCTTGTTAGTCCACCCCAGTCTTTTTGGTCACTTGTGTGCACAATGAAAGCAAACACTATCAGCAGTTTAATCTCCAAACACAAAAATCTGGCCTATGTGATCCTCTTGTAACTGGGCCCCAGTGGATGTGGGTATTATGAGCCTGTTGCAACATTATTGGTAGTTACTCCACAAGAGAAAATAGACTGAAATAGCAAGAAGATTCCTGTCATGGCTGATACAGAGAAGGAGGGAGGGTACTGGGAGAGGCGCCTGGACCCCGTGCCTGGTCTGTGATGATGGTAGGCATTCCTAAGCAGCCAGGCCACTAAGTTTCTGTAGATTTCCTTTTATCAAGTGAGTTCTTGGCCCTAATTTAAATCCCAAATACAAACCTGGGTAAGTTTACATATAAGTTATATCAACAGTAACAACTACTAAAATTCCCCCCCCATATATTTCACAAAACATAAGTAATTCCTACAGTGTTCAGCTAGATAGAAAACATGAAAGACAGATAGATGATAGATATGGTGGTGTATTTTCATAGAATTTCTTTGGAGCTTTAGTAGATATAAATGATGGTAAAGGGCAGACTCCAAGTTTGACATGACTTGACTGGCTGTAATATGAAACCAATGACCTCACAGAGGATCACAAAAAACAGTATGCCATACGGCACTTGTCATTTCTGCCAATAGGCTCCATTGTCTTGGGTATTTAAAACTCATGGTTTTTTTTGTATATGTGTTTTATTTCCTTTTATTCTATTTTTTTTTTTTTTTTGCTGGGGGAGAAAAGGGTAAGAAAGGCAAGGGGAATAGCCTGATAAGGGGATTTTAGTTAGAAAAAATGGAAAATGGATGGTTATTCTACAATAAAGATAAGGAGTGATGATTATTGGTGTGCAGATAAACTAAACTGTAAAATTTAAAACGTTTTTTATAGAGAAAAATTAATTCCAGTTTTCTTACAAGGGTTCATTTTTTAGGCTCTCCATTTTTATAAGGCATTATCTTCAATTCCGAGTACAGAGCTCCTCTGCTTTCAGATGTGTTCTAGACCTTCTGTTACTTACCCTTTTAGAATTTCTATTTTTAGTATCTTCTTAATGGTGTCATTCTGAATGCTGCACAAATGTTCACATCTTACTTGCGCCCGATTTCACAAGAGCAAGGATTCAGCTGGGCTATGTACAGAAAATGCCCGGTGCAGAGTTATGGTAGGTGGTATTCCATGCAATGCAGTGAGTTCCTAATGTCTCTTAGGTGAGGATTAAACACATTATAATAATGATATAAGATCAATTAAAAAAATAAGCGTTTTGAAATCATAAATCGATATCGCACGAAGACATGCAGGATGATTTAATGTTTAAAATATTTACTGACTTTTCTCCTAAGCACAAAAATGACAAAATCCATACTGGCTCCTAGTGTATAATAGTAAACTAGACACAACTTAACACTAACTGGGAAAAATTTACATGAAAAGGAAAAACAAAGCTCCCCTAAAAGAACTTCTATTTGTACTTAGAGTTCCTCTATGGCTAAATTATTAAACATTCTATGTGCTAATTAAGATTTAGAAATGAAATACTGATTTGATCATTCATGTAATTTTTTCCTCTATTCTTTTTCCACTAAGCATCTCTCCTGGATGATTCTGGACAAAGAATAAGGGAAAAATATAACCCAGGTCAACATAAAAGCCCGAGCTGGATCAGGTGAATTCCAACATATGAATAAAAGAGCTCTGTTCTTTTCAGAATAAAGTCTACTTTGCACCATACACGGTGCCCACAAGTATACAAAATCCCTGGTATCAAAATTGAAATCTTTCATTTTAAAATGAGATTTAACTCAATTAAAATTTAATTTCCTCCAACAGTTTTAATTATTTCAAATTTTATTGCCTTTTTTCCCCCCTTTTCCTTGAAGAACTATATTTGAGGCAGTGGTTCATTTCAAATGCTTTCATATTGATTAGAATTATGCTTCTTCCACACCATTAAAGAGGCCTCTAAAGGAGGAGTCCTTTCCTGGAACAAGAAAAAACTTTCAGTGTTACAGGGCTAATGTGGATCTGAGGTCACCTGAAGATCATAGAATAGAATCATAGAATTTTCCAGGTGAAAGGATCTCTCTCTTCCCCCTTCAGACTAATAAACCATCTAGGATAAATGGTTTTCCCTTTCCCTCTTCAAACTATCTTTAGAAAACATGCATTCTTTTATAAAAAACCACTCTGCCCAAACAGCAAGAACAACATCAAACAAACAGTCAGAAAAAGAAAACAAAAACAAGAACCTTTAAAAATTTTCCATAATATCTTCTAGTAATGCTAGTCCCAATATTTTATCTACATGATATGCTTACATCTAATCATAGTCTTTCCTGCTTCAATGTATGGTTATTCCCTTTCCTTAAGAAGAGGGAAGTGAGAGGTAAATTTAAAAGGCAAATCGTTCAAGCTGAGTCTTTTCTATAGTATGTTTGAGTCTGCAAATGAATGGAGATGGGAGTGCCAAATAATTTAATACTAAGAACAGACAATTGCCATTCAGAGTTTCTTCAGAGGCTTAGCATCATGCCAGGACACAGCGATGCAGTGGAATGTGTCTGATCAGATTGAGGGAGTCATTTCAGAATTTCCTCTTTATAAAATTTAAATTTAGTTTTCAATTTCCTAGAGTGACTATTCCAGATGGGCCAAGTGGCTCAGATAAAATAGAAACTGACCTACAATCACTCTCCTAGCTTCAAGGGAAGTCGAAATACAGCTTGGTTGAGGTTGTTTTTCATTTCTAAATGTCTCTGCGCTGAGGTGAGATATATTTACTGCCCCTTTCTTGTGGAAAAAGGTGCAAGAATAAAGATTGAAACAAGACGAGTGGTGTATATGCAGAAAGAAGGCTTTCTTCCCACCAGGCAGAAAGATCTAATAGAGAGATGGCTGTTCCTTCCTTCCTTCTTCTAGTCCCTTTCCACTTTCCTTTTCCACTTTCTTACCTTCCCAACCCTAGAAAATGGAAGGCTATTCATTTGGATTATAATTTGGAACGTATAGCCCTCATCTTCTCCTATGACCTAATAGTCCAGAGGTTAGATTTAGAGCCATTGTATACTAGCCCTCCTCCTTAGACTTTCAGTTCAGTGACCTTGATGTCAGACACTGAGGATGAAGCCAGGGTAGTGAGTTGCAGCTGTTGCCTGTAATGTGACACCTTAGGGGAATGCCTGGCCCCATGTGCAGGTTCCTATAAAAGCAACAGTACAAGGTCAAAACTCATCTCAAATATCACCTCCTTTGGGAAGCCTTCCCTGCACCCCGCCCACCGCCTCCTTACCCAGTGCACCAGTGTTTCATGGCTTTTACCTCTAGCACACCATTCATCATGCTACATTATACTGTGTTGATTTCTCTGCCTTCTCCACTAGGCTGCGAGATCTTTGGGGATGTGAACTCTTTTATCTCTGCATCCCCAATGCATAGCACAGAGCCCTGGCACATAGCAGACTTTCAGTAAATGTTTACTGAATGAATGACAGTTTCACACTAACATCTGTCTGGATCTGAGGGTCACTTGGGGGAGGTTATAAATTGCTTCTCTGCTTCCAACATGTCTATGAAAATTCAACTATCAGAGAGATATAACATTAAATCATTATCTAATACCCCGGGCACCTTTAGTTTATTTATTACATATAATTCCTAATTAATTATAATTAGTGTTTCATAGTCATCTCACATTTTAATTATTATTTTTGTGAGTAAAGGTTCATGTAATGTATACCAATTATAATAAGTAATTATACTTAGCTGAATAAGGTGCTCACTAAATCAGACACAGGGAAGTCACATTTTGATGGGATCAGGGAGAAAAGGTTAAGAAAATGGGTTACCTAATAAATATCTTTCTTTTTTCTAAGTTGAACCTTTCTTCTTGCCCTCTTAATCTTACTCCTCCTTTCTCTGCCCCATTCTTGTTTCATAAATTATGCCTCTCTCCCTCTCCACTGGCTACTCTTCAGCCAACAATAGCTTCAGTCCCCCCCATCCTAAAAGAAACTTCTCTTGACTTTTCTATCCCTTCAGGCTGCCCACCCCCGTTGTTTACCCTTCTTTTCCAACCCATCTAAACTAAAGACAGAATAAGTTGATACCCATAACCTCCACTGTCTTACCACCCACTCATTTCGCAATCACTCTCACATCTGTCCTCTCCTTTCCAATTAATCTTTACTCTCTGACTCGTACCCTTATTACTCTGCTGAAACCTCTCTCAAGGGTGACCTCCTGGTCAATAAATTCAATGGCAATAGATCTGGGAGATTAAGAACATGGGCTTCAGAGTTAGACAGATTTGGGTTTAAGTGCAGGCTGTGCTTCTTAACTAGCTTTGAGGCCTTGATCAAGTTTCTTAACCTCTATAAATTTCAGTTTCCTCATCTTTAAAATGGGGAAAATCATAGTCCCTACCTCACAAGTGGTTCTGAGGATTAAATAAATAATTGCTGTCAAGTGTTTAGCATAGTACTGGGGGCATAGAATGTGACCAATAACTGGCACCAAGTTAGCCTGCAAGAAGTCCTGATTTTTCTTCAATTTTTATAGCATTTGACTAAACAAGGGAACCAAACACCTTCTTGTGATACCCTGACCTTCCATGGTACCCACCATAGTGTAAACCTCTAATTTTCTTTTTACTATTGTAAGTGCTTTGTTTCCATCTACATAGCTGATATCTCTTCCTCCGTCTACCCTATCAGTGAGATCATGTCCTAAAGTTCTGCTCTTGGCCTATTCTTCCTTTCTCAATGAAGATGAAAATATGGGTGTGGAATTCAGGAGCAAGATTATTGCATGTATATAGCCACACTCATCACTTTTCCTTCTAAGCTGGTTTTCCTCCTGACTTGGTTCTTTCCGTCACTAGTGCCACAGATTTGGCTTTGTCCCAGGTAAACTGTACCTTTTGCAACCCTCCAAACATGCCACATGTACTTTATAGCCTCCATAGTGTTGGCTCTTCTTTCCTGTTAAAATCCAGCTGATTCCTCAAAGACCATCTTAAATATTATCTCTTTTGTGAAGTCTTTATCAACATAGGCACTGGAATAATTCAAGTTCTAACACTTTCTAGCTATGCAAACATGGGGAAGTTACTAAATCTGTCAGCTTTAGTTTCTTCATGCAGAACATAAGGATAATGACGATTCCTAACTGATCAATTTGGCATGAGGATTAAATTAAATGAGAAAATTCTTTAAAAAGTGTTTGCATAGCATCTGACATGTACTAAATCTCAACAGATGATAGTAATTATTAATATTGTTGTTGTTGTCACTGCTACTGCTACAAATACTACTGTTATTACTATATCTTCTTCACTTGGAACTCCAGCACAATTGAGTTATACCTCTTTTATTAAACTTTTACAGCTCTAATCTTTTTTAGGATTATTTATCTACATGGTTGACACCTGTCATTAACCCCCTCCAACTGTTAAAATATGAGGACAAGAACCATTTCTGCCTTATCTTACTGTGTAGAGGCTCAATATGTTTTTGTTGAATTTAAGTAAATTGAATCCTATTCCCTGCTGGTCCTTTTTGGCATTTTTCTTTGTTCCCTTCTCTTTTGTTCACTTCTTAAGGAAACAGTAGTGATTAGTGTAAGAATGTAAGACACTTCATTGTAATATTTTCTTTCTACATTTGAATAGATTCTGGCTTTCCTTTGCTTGGTTTCTCACAGCAAATTATTTACTTAGGGACTGTGTTTACTGGAGGTAAATGGGCAGGGGGCTTAGCTTTAAGTTAATGGGAAAAACTATAGGCCTGATTATTAGGAGGGGAAAGCTTACCTTTCCTTTTTGTACTCCTTTCAGATACTACCATTTATGCTTCTCTTTATGAACTAGGAAAGTCAGTCAATATGATTCACTGATTTATTTCAGTGTACAGACCCCTCAGACACTGAAAGGCAAAAAAGGGAAGTAGAAGACATACTCTCAACCCAAAGAAGAGCTCAATTGAGGTGCATAGTCTCTTTCCTTAGCTGTGAGAGAGAACCCTTTAAAAGAGGAAGGAAAGAAAAGAAGAGAGTAAAAACTACCCCCATTGGTGGCCTTTTTAGAGTCAAATCTGGGTAAAATCATAAAACAAAGGCATTTGTCATATGCCCATATACTTGCCCCCTGATCCCTCTATGTGATCCCTTCTGTGGCCTTCTTCAGGTGCTGGGCAGCAAATGTTTTTTCCCTAGACTCAAATCCAAAACCAAGTATCTATCTCTCATTAATATTCAGAGAAAAACCACTGAGAACAGCTTAGGGAGTTTCAGTGGGTGTATGGGTCTGTGTATGTATTTGTATATTACATTTTAAACAAGAATCAAAACATTCGCCTGTAATCCTAGCACTCTGGGAGGCCGAGGTGGGCAGATCGTTTGAGCTCAGGAGTTCTAGACCAGACTGAGCAAGAGCAAGACCCAGTCTCTACTGAAAAAAATAGAAAGAAATTAGCTGGACAACTAAAAAAATATATAGAAAAAATTAGCCGGGCATGGTGGTGCATACCTGTAGTCCCAGCTACTCGGGAGGCTGAGGCAGGAGGATCGCTTGAGCCCAGGAGTTTGAGGTTGCTGTGAGCTAGGCTGATGCCACGGCACTCTAGCCCGGGCGACAGAGTAAGATTCTGTCTCCAAAAAAAACCAAAAAAACAAAACTTTAAGTGTAAAATATGTCTCTTTGATGGTGAGATTTTAAACATTAGCCAATAGGTGGAAGTGGTGGTAGGAACTCTGAGGGGATAAGGAAGCTTTCCTAGAGCTTTCGAGTCCACACCTCACATAGGTCAACAGCTCTGCCTACATATGATGCCCATCCTAGCAAAATTTGCTGGCAATTGGTGTTAGGCTCAATTACAAAACTATTAGTTTCAACCTTTCATTTCAAAATTTCAAGACTCAAGTAGTTGTTTCTATGTTTATATTCTCTGAAGATCAATAAACAAGGGGGGAATGAGTATGCAATTAGACAAGTTCAACTAAGAGGATAACTAGGTATCACTTTGGGTTTATCATATCTTTCTTGAAAAAAAATAAAGCAAAGGATAATCATCAAAGAACATCTTAAGGAAGAACTTATGAATTTATTAATGTGTTCATTCTCTAATATAGGTTCACAGCATGCAGCACAATCCAGCTAAATTTGTTCTTGGTTGTCCCTTTTACTTATGAGGTCTCTTGATCCAAATGCCTATATGACAGTAAAGAAATGTTTGCCAAGGAACGAAATAATCCAACTGGGAGTGGAAAAGCAGCATCACAAGGCTCAATCCACTTGATCTACCTGCATGCTTGCCCTGTGGCCCATATTTCTCTCTTCTTTCTAAGGGGTGAGAGAGTAAGTTTCCCTGTCTGAGAGGAGAATGGAATGAATGGATGTGTTGA
Source organism: Cheirogaleus medius (assembly GCA_008086735.1). NCBI lineage: Eukaryota > Metazoa > Chordata > Mammalia > Primates > Cheirogaleidae > Cheirogaleus > Cheirogaleus medius. The sequence goes on along the minus strand of VBSM01003151.1, from coordinate 2,304,703 downwards.
TGGTGCACCTTCACACAGCACTAGGGAAAGTTCTGTGCCAAATTCCTTTCCTCAAGGCAGCAAGGAAGAAAGACTAGTTTTTGTGTAAAACTTGCACAACCGGGTGTGGCTGAAACTCCCCTCAGTGAGAACTGGCATGCATGATTAGATATGTCTAGGACTGTGGCTTCCCCAACTGTGAAAAGTTAACTATCTTTATTTGTTATATTTGGAGTAATTTCCTCAATATTGGCAATTTTATACAAGTTAGATTAGATGGCCTCAGTGAAGGCATGCTATAGTGGAAGGGTAGAAGAGCCCACAGCCTGTTAGAACTCAAGTATTAAAAACTTCTGTTTTATTCAGCAGAAATAAAACTGAGCTAACATCTTGCTTAAGATTTGGAATCATTACCTAAGAGTCAGATGTCTGTTTTGGGGGCAAAACACAAGAGTGATTGCTGCCAAGAATTGTTATAAAGAAGTTCCTCCAACTCCTTGCTCTCCGACCTTCAGTAAAAAATGACAACTTTGACTTTCCTCTCGAGGCTGTTAACAAGTCTCATTCAATACTGATAGAATAGGAACATTAAGAATATACGGTCTCTCAAGTAGGCCAAATTCTGAGTCCTCGTGTCAATGTCAAACTCTGTCAGCTGCCAATTTGTCTTATTCCCAGAAACATATGGAAGCCTAGAGGAATGATTCATCCATTATATTTAACTTAAAAAGGTTTTAGTGACCATTTGCACAGCATCCAGCCCTAGATTCAGTGGAGAACGCAAAAGCATATGGCAGGGCCTTTAATCTCAGGGAGTTTATGAAGACCACACGGGAACATCCTAAAGGTTGGGGGCCAGTGACTTCTTTAGTTCTGTTTAGCTGTCAGCAGAGTTAAGCCATAGTGAGCTCAGACAGATTTAAGGCACAGGCAGAAAAGGAAAAAGAAAGGGAGAGGAATAAGAGACGACCTAAGAGAGTAAGGGAAGACAAAAGAAAGTTTTCGTGAGAATGAAAAAAAAGAATAAGGTACAAAAGGGGAGGGAGAGAAGAAGCATTATGTAGGAAGAGGGAAGACCAACTTGGGGACAGAAACTTTAGGCTGTCTCCCTTCTTTAATTAACATCCGCACTGACTTTAAAACTGCTGGATTCCTTACGTCAAAAGCCAGGATCCACAGGTAGATGCGTTGGGGTTTCGTGCTGAAGGCAACCGAAGGAAGAAAAAGGGTCAGGGGTTTTGACATGCTTGAATTCCTTCATCTGCTAATCATAATGTCAAGAACTTGGAAGTTCCAAACCTTGTGCTGAGAGTGAGTCTTGCCTTCTGGTTTCATAAGGCACTGAGGCTTGAATAGTGCCGGGCCATCTTGCCTCTTATAGGAAGGCTACGTTTCCAGTCGATAGGTGACTGGACTGCTATATGGCCACTTGCAGACGCAGGGCCGGGTTTTGTTTGTTTATTCATTCCTGACACTAGATTCTGGATGCCGGTGGAAGGAGGGGCTGTTTTCTGAGGAAATGAGAGTACTGTGTCAGGGCAGCATGCCCTCACCATCCCTCTTCATTTGCTGTAAACAAGGACCGGACGGGATGATAGATGGTTGGGGTGTTCATAAATATTGAATATGCCTAATCTGAATTCTTAGCAATCAGGGCTATTCAGCTTTAACCCTTTGGCTGGGCTATTCATTTTGCCAGATGTACTAGATGCACTGACTAAATCTATCTTCACTTCTCTGGCATCTCCTATTTGCCTGAACAATTTCCCTCACTTACAAATGTGTTCTATTTTAAAAGATGCTGTGGACACATTTCAAAGGATAGTTATGGAATGCACTGCTTCCCTCCTCTCCCCACCACAATTAGTTTTTTTGTACAAAAACGGCTACCCAAGTTCCCTGGCTGCTTTTCTGGAGATACATATTTCCTCTAATAAATTCCTACTCCACAACTCGATCAGATCCCTGCATGAAATCCTCCTCTTCAGTCTCCATTCTTAAATTTCAGATGATGTAGGCAAAAGAGCCTCAAGTTATCATATAATCAGAGAATCTCAGCAATTCATTTAATTATCCTCATTACTTAAAAAATGAGGAGACCAAGACCCAGCAAGGATGCAGAATTTGCCCAAATTCACACAACAATTTATGGCAGAACAAGAGCCTCTGACTTGGACAGAAATGAAAAAATAGGATCATAATATGTTTCATACTTAATATCTCTGTTCTCCTTTCTTAGGTGATTTATTCTTCTAATACTTCACCTTTCAATTTATTGACAGGGAATTCACTTACTTTCCAGATAGTTGTTATTTTTTTTTCCCCTGAAACTCAAAGGAATAATCAGTTCTCCACTTTGGTTAAAACCTTTAAGGGCAGTGGTTGAATGTTCTCCATACTGCCTTTCACTGTTTACACACAGCTCTGATAATTATATGGGGAAGCAGCATTGTTTAGTAAGAAAGAGCTCTGAATTTGAAGCCAGACAGACTTGGTTTGCATCTCTGCACCGATGCTTACTAGCTATGTGACCTTGAGTAAGTTATTTGCCATATTGGAGCCTCATTTCTGAATCTATGAAATGAAACACATAATGGCATCTACCTTTTGGAGTTGTTGTGATAATTGAGGTAATCCACACAAAGTGCCTAGCATGGTGCCTACACTAGTAAGTACTCAATAAATGGCAGCCAGTTATATCACTGAATAGAGGGGTGAGTGAATACCTGAAAGTTAGAGAGGTCTACTCTCAACAGAAAGGTCACAGTGAAGAGTTGGAGGGTCAAGAGGGGAAATTGAATAGCTTTCCAGCGCCCCCTTGAGCTTGAGTTTGGATTGGTTTTTTTTCTTTCCTGTTGGCTTAAAACCAATCCCTAAAATATCCTGAAATTGTCAGAGCTGAAAGGGGCACTTTAGAGATCACTTTGTTCAAATCCCTTGTTTTATAGAGTTGGAAAGTGAGGTTGAAAGGTAAACTAAATTCACCTTGGTCACAAACCTAGTTGAGGTAGGACCATACTTTGAGTCTTTTCCAATACTTTTTCACTATAATTCAATGCATGTTTCTATAAGGCACATCTGATTTCAGACATCAGAACAAACAATATACTCCATATTACATGATTTGGTCATTACCTAGAATTTTTGACTAGCCATTCTCCTTTAGCATGAATAATTGAATAGATGGATAACATAATTTGGGGGTAAACATGAAGATTTAATTTCTAAGGGTTATGTGTACGACGTGTGTGTGTATCTATGGTGTGTGTGTGTGTGTGTGTGTGTGTATCAGGCCTTGCTGCATATACTCTCAGTGAATGAAATATACAGAAAAGAAAAATAGATACTATGTCAAAGAGAACTGTGGCCCTCAACCCCTGGGCCATGGACCGGTACCAGTCCATGGCCTGTTAGGAACCGGGCCACACAGCAGGAGGTGAGTGGCAGTGAGTGAGAGAAGTTTCATCTGTATTTACAGCCACTCCCCATTGCTCACATCACCGCCTGAGCTCCGCCTCCTGTCAGATTGGCGGTGGCATTAGATTCTGCATTATGATGAGTTGTATAATTATTTCATTATATGTTATAATGTATAAATAATAGAAATAAAGTGCACAATAAATGTAATACACTTGCATCATCCCCAAACCGTGCCCCCCCTCCCCTGGTCTGTGGAAAAATTGTCTTCCATGAAACCAATCCCTGGTGCCAAAAAGGTTAGGGGCTGCTGAAATAGAAGACTGTAAGCAAGTTCATCATGTCAAAAGCAAACTGCTGTGGCAAGCTGGGCTTTATGGAATAGTAAAGAGTAGGATCTTGGATTATTCCTTTTCCTTGGGGAAAGAGAATCTGCAGTGGAAACTGAATGAGAAAATGTGGCCTTTTAGCTTTTGGCTTTTTCTGTGAAGTCACAAATCTCTTCTATTTCCTTGCCGTGACATTGCAACTGTTATATACCAAAGAATGACATTTCAATGGAACAGAGAGGGAAAAAAAGAGTCCAACAGTAGGCTGAAGGCATCCTAAAACAAGGTTCAAGAAATATTTTTATATTTTTATATTTCTGTGGCCAGCTCAGGCACACAAGGTTCAAGGAGACCTAACAACAGGGAGCCTACTACTGCTCTAGCCCCCTGGTTAGTCTTGCCACGACCTGGGCCATTTTCCCAAACACAGTGAAGAGAAAAAACTTTCTTCAAATTTCTGTACATTGTTTAGATCATACCCTTCTGGGTTATCTGATTTAGGTCTTTCACTGTGTTTGAGCAATTTTACAACTCTATTAACTGTAGAAAACTGAGAGCAATGCAAAGTAATTTTTCTCCACAGATATGTAAATTCCATCTAGTACATGTTCAATCTCTCCCTCTTAACTTTGCAAGAGGCCAATTTGCCTCCATTTGCACATCCATTTTAATCTTCCCGATCTATAAATATGTCCTTTTTTCTTAAATTCTTCCTTTCACTGGTTGGACTACCTCACAAGTTTCCTCATTTTTGAGTTCAACAAAGTATTTAGCATTTGTTCATTTTTATGTCTGTATGAGAGCCATGATTTTATAATTTTTTATAAAATTACCTTTTAACAACTGCCATACCAAGGATATAAAGGCCCCTGTCCCTTATGTATCTAGATAGCATACATAGCAGATAGCAGATTTTAAAAGTTAGGAAGGTTTTGGCTAATAATTCAGAGCCTTTAGATGTGGTCACTGGCAAGTCATAATTTCCCCATGCTTGGTGGACTGATCTCTTTGTTGAGCTAGAGTAAGCAAGCTGGGTCTTTTCATTTTTGAAATGGGTGCAAGACCAATGCACTGTGGCATCAAAGCAGCTCCCCCGGGACAGCCTGCAAGCCTATTTGCAAAAGGAGCAAAAGGCATAGTCAGCACCTGGAAAATGCTCCTCCTACCCCACCTCACTCCAACCCCTCCATCCCCAGACACACAAGCTCCAGCAAAGTAAAGGAATTCTGCTGACACAGTCTCTCGCCTGAACAGAGAAAGTAAACTTTCATGACTTACTGTACTCAATGATTTCAGCAACTTAGGTGCCATTCCTGAACTTGCCATATGTAGAATGGCCGAGGAGAACTGATTTTGTGAAGCCAACTAGCTTCCTTAATTATTGAATGGGATTCTGGGATGCATACTCAGCACACACCTTTGGGCCCATTTACACCCAAGCCACAAAATGATGTGATCAAACTGTTTTCATCAGGGCTCCGGAACAGATCTGATTTCAAATGATGATCAGCACAGTATAATGTCATTAAGAGAACAACTTTCTGACTTTTCAAGGGTTGCAAGTAACAAAATAAATTCTTAAGGAATTGAAAGGGAGCTTCAGATTGAAGGTAGCTGAGGTGTAGTAGGAGTAAGGGGAAATGGGATATGAGTTGGCAGGGTGGGACAGGGAAACATTTTAATATCTATGGTTCAAATGTCAACTCCTAAAGACTTCCATCTATATTTTCTAGCTGAAATCAGCATTACCTGACAGAATACTGCATCAGGCTTCAGAAAATATAGATTCTCACCTTCTTTCCACCAGTGATTACTGTGGGACTTTAGGCTAGTCACTTCTCTGCAATTTTTTATTTTACTTGTAAAATAGAGTTATAAATGGAAAATGGATATGCTTTTTCTGAATTGGAAAAAATCCATAATCTTAATAAAACAATGATGTTCATTAGAAGATAATCTTTAAATATAAGCCATCATGTATGATATGACAATTCATTGTTTTTCTTAACTAAAGCAATAAATGTCAGTTTGGCCCAAATTGCAATCATAAGATTTTCTTAAAAACCATGTCAGCTCTTACTAAATAAAGCAAGACTTTTAAAATATAGGACTGGCTTGTTCTTCAATTCAATTCTATAAAAACAATAATAAATAGAAAGACAGTTTCTAAGATGAATTGAAAAGCTTTCCCTATTATTATTAGTTTATATTTTTTTGTCACATGTCCTGCAGATCCCTGGGCCACATCTCAGACATACTGAATCAGAATCTCTGGTGGGACGGGGAGTGAGAATATGCAGTGTATACAATTTCTCCAAGTGTTTCTGATACACACTGAATTTGGAGAACTGCTATGCTAGGCCAAGGAGATAGGACTGGCTTTAAGGACAGGTGGAGAGTAATGTCTCAATGGATTTTAAATGACTAGCTTAGAGAACTTTTCAATTATTTGTGGGGCTTTTTTTTTTTTGAAATCTAATAAAAATTTTCACCTCTTAAGTGCAATCGCCATTGATTAGGTTTATATTTAAAGTCTTCCTGTCAAGCTGAGGAGTCTGAAATTTATATTCATCGTCCTTAGGAATAAGAAGTTCCCTGAAAACCATCATCAGATTTACCTTCCTCTATTTTCCATTGCTCTGGGCTACAGAGGGAGTTCTGGGTGTGTCAGGACAAGTTATCCCTGGGACCACTCTGAACTCAGATTTAATTCAAAATGGGTTGTTGACTTTTTTCCAACTTATTCATGCCTTTCTCAGCAGCTATCCTCATTTCTCACTCCCCATCAGCTTCTTTCCAAACACACCTCCTTGTGGCATTTCGCTGACCAAAAATGTGTGTGTACCTCAAAAATTCAAAGCACCCTTTTTAAAGGTTCATCTGACAACAAGCAAACTTTTAAAGAATTTTATTGCATCCCTGCTTTTTTCTTATGTCGGGCTGCTTCAATTCTGAAATGTATACAGCTCTGAGAGGCTGTAAGTTTGTTTCTATTATCTTTGCTAATACATGCCTAGCCTACCTGTCTTTGGGCTAGCTAAGAATATTCCAGCTTAGGTTTTAATAGAATTTAAATAAAGCACTCCTAGAGCAACATGCTATAAATTCAGATTAACAAGCATTGGGAGAGATTCTGATACACTGAAATTATTTTTCTCTTCTGAGTTATTATGCAGTGGAGAATATTTGAATGTGTCTTTAAACATCTGTATGGAGGTAGTTTCTAGAAGTCTGAACTGATGTTTGAATCTGCTAGAACAATGATCCAGGTTTTTTTCTAACTATTCCACTCACCCAGATCTCTCTTCTCTAAATATACTCGGAGACAGCTGCACAGTGAATAGTTTATTGTTCTCTAATTGGCATTTTGGGGGTCTTTTCATTCTCAACTGTCTGGACTTTAGGTACCTTGAGGGCAGGGACAAATAATCTGCTTCTCCTCTATCCCCCACAACTCCTAGCACAGAGTGGATAGTAAAGAAAAACTTCTTAATTGTTCTGAGGAAAATATGCTCCAAATCAGAATGGGTTCAGCAGATACAAGATGAAATGCAATTTTTAAGTTGCTGTGAAGCAAGGAGCCTGCCTGGTGATGTTAGCATGCCTACCGAAATCAGATACACATGATCAAAGGGGTAGTTATCCACAGGCAGATTTTGCCTTATAACATAGTTAGCTCCATACATATCTGAAAAACCCATAGGATTATGACCTTCTTGAGAGTATGGATTCTGTTCAGTAATCTTTAATATCTCCAGGACCTAGCACAGAGCCTGGCACAAAGGGGATAATTAGCATTTTGTTATATGTATGTATGTATTAATGTCTATGTGTGTTGTGTATATTTCAGAATTAGGAAACCTCATCACTATTTTCCCTAAAAGGTGGGCATGCAAATGGTTTCCTAAGGTTCCTTTCAGATGCTAGAAGTATGGTTTCATAAAAATACTGTAGAAATTAAGGTTAGCAAAACCAAAAAAGATATCTATGTCCAAATATGACATAATGTCAAAACCACAAGGGGGTTTCGGTCTAGGTCTAGTTGCTCATTGCACAAAAATCCAATTATTGAGAAAATGAGGATTGCCAAGGAAGAAAGGAATTTTTAATACAACAGATGTCTTGTCAGGAGAACAGGAGAAACTGCCTCAAATCTATCTTTCCAACTAAGGGATATCATGGCCTTTTAAAGGAGAGGTCATGTGCCTTGGGGCAGGTTGTGGGGTATCTTACAAGGGGCCATGTGCATTGGGGGCAGGTTGTGAGGAATAGTGAATCTTGGCACCAGGAAGTCTGCCCTGGGGCCTTCAGAATCTCAACCGCTTTGTCTTGTAGAAAATCCATCATTTCAGGGTGGGTGTGGTGGCTCACACCTATAATCTCAGCACTTTGGGAGGCCAGGGCAGGAGGATCACATGAGGCCAGTGGTTCAAGTCTTGTTAAGGGAGAGGATTATAAAAAACACACAGGGGTTCATGAAGCCAGCTACAATAACATAAATGAGTTATTATAATTTTGATGTGAAAGATCACTCTATGGTGACTTTGTAGAAAAGAAACACATCATAAAGTATATCATTGAGAAATAAATTTATCATTTATCGTCTACTGCATGCCAGGCATTGTGCAGGTTCTTTCCAACATTGGAGTATATTAATTTAATTCTCACCACCACCCTTTTAGATAAGTACCATTAGTCTCATATTTCAAATGAGTAAACTGGGGCTGAGAGGTTAATTTATTTGTTTTAGGTCACATGGAAAATTAGTGGCAGAGCTAATCCATGGTATGAATTCATACCATGTCAGTGTGACTCCAGAGCCTAACTTTGAAGCTTGATGTTATTTCTATTGGCAGAACAAGCTGGCATATGGCTATAATCAACCTTACTCTTAATATATAGGTTCTGGTCCCACATTCAAGGGTTTTAAGGAGCTCAGGAAATTTCACCCCAAAATATGACTCCTTGGTATAAAGAATATTTTGAATTAAAGGCCCTTAGAGATCAACAGGCCTTGGAAGGGGCTTTGCCTCTTTCTTCATAAAAAACCAGACCCATCAAAAAGAACAGTGGACTTCTCTTCCCCTCCCTATCTCAATATATTACAGGAAAGAAGATCAAGAATGCAACCAGACCTGGCCCAAACTATTTTAAATACAATACCTGTCTCTTAGATTAATTTAATTTCCAAAGAGAATCATTTACAAGTCAATATGTTTTCCCCCATCCATTCATTCTCCCAAGTATCTATTCATCCTCTCTAATAACCATTTATTGCCCCTAAACAGAATTATCTATATTTCTCATCTCCCACTGGTCCGCTAAAATGAGGGTATATAAATTTCTGGACCCCACTAGGATATTGGGTAATTATTCTGTGATTCTCCCTGTGTGCAGGGTAAATAAATTTCTTTCTGGTATTGGTCTGCCTTATTGTGAGTTGATCTTTCAGCGAAACTTCCAGGGCACAGGGGAAGTTTCCCTTCACCTCCACATGGTGAATGATACTTGTGTGAGTCACATTGAATAGCCTTTCCTTCAACACTTATATTTAGGTGGTCTCTGATTAGAAACAATATTTGGGGAAGACTGGAAGGCAAAAGCTAGGCACAAAAGGGCAACCTGAGGTGAGAGTTGTAGATTCAGGTGATGGGTTAGTGGTAATATTAATGAGGAGGATTTACCAGTACTTATGGGTGAATTGCATATTTGTATATAAGCCTCAGGTGAGTTATAAGAGCAACTAGTGCATGCTTTTGAGCTGTCTCCTTTCAAGGTGTCTTCTAAGAACATGGACTTCAACTCTTCAATATTGTCCCGCTCAGTTTCAATGGCAGCATTAGTTCAGGACAATCACCTGGCATGATGTAGCCCCAACCAAACCTCTCAATGTCATTTGGAGTCATACTGGTTCCCCTTCACTCTTCTTCAACCACACTGGCCTCCTTTTAGGTCTTTAACCAGGCTCTCTTCAGAGCCTTCAATGTATTTTTAAGTTTTTCCTGAATGCTCTTTCCCAACATTTTATTTGGTTAACTTCTACTCACCCTTTGAGTCTCAACACAGATTTTTTTCCACCCACTGGCCCAATTTTAGAATAGGTTCCTCATATTATTCTTTCCCTTCATAACCTCTTACTGTTAGTAATCATATGCTTATTATTGTGTTTATTTGTTTAATGTTTGTCTTTCCACTGGATTCTAGGCTCCATGAAGGCAGGGGCTATATCTGTTTGTTTATTATCTATTGTATCCACAACAGATGACACTGTGCCTAATTTGTAGCAAGTGCCCAATAAATGTCAAATAAATGAATGAATCACCATAACTTAGGGAAAGACCTTCCTGTGGCCATTAGACAGGAGAATTTACTTAGATCCATCTAGTCTACAAAGTGCCCAAATGAAACCTTGCCGTAGAACTGGAAGAAATTACCCATCTCTTTTAAATAATTAGATTGCATCTATAGTAACAGGCCTACATTTAGGATTTTGAAAAACTGAAGAGTACCCAGAGGAGCAGGAGCAGAATGGTCAGTGGGAAATTCTCCTCCTCTGGGTACTCTTTAGTTTTTCAAAAAATGTTTTCCAGTTTCTCAAATATATATGTGTGTGTGTGTGTGTGTGTGTGTGTATAAACATATGTGTGTGTGTGTGTATAATCACCTCATTTAATAAAGGTAGTAGAGCACGGTGGTTAAAGGTCAAGGCTTTATAGCCAGACTGCCTGAGTTTAAATGCTTATTCTGCAATTAATTAGTTATGTGATCTTGAACAAATGTATATTTCCTCAACATTCTTGTATGTAAAGTGGGGAAAAAATAGTAGTAACTATCACATAGGGCTGATATTAAAATTAAATGATATGTGTAATGCAGGGAGAATAATGCTTGACCAATAATACTAAACAAGAGTTACCTGTCAACTTAATTCTCACAAAATCTTGTGAGGTAGAAGTCATTTTCCCCATTTTACAGGTCACATAGTAGGGAGCCAGTATCTGAACTACAGGTCTATGTAATTCCAAAGGAAAAGGGGCAGATTTTAAGACAAACTCACAGAAGGAACAGATAAACAGATGACTGAACTAGAGGTTTTCAAACTTAAGAAGAGATGGGCAGGGGGATAGTCACAGATGGGTGGGCAATGGTAGCTGTATTTCAAAAATGTAAATAGCTGTCATGTAGAAAAAAATTAGGCTTACTCAGTATGACTTGGGAGAGTAAATGCAGTAGTGATGGTTAAAGTTATAAGGAAACAAGCCGGGTGTGGTGGCTCACCCCTGTAACCCTAGCACTCTGGGAGGCAGAGGTGGGTGGATTGCTCGAGCTCAGGAGTTCGAGACCAGCCTGAGCAAGAGGGAGACCCCGTCTCTACTAAAAATAGAAAGAAATTAGCCGGACAACTAAAAATCTATATAGAAAAAATTAGCCGGGCATGGTGGCGCATGCCTGTAGTCCTAGCTACTCGGGAGGCTGAGGCAGGAGGATCACTTAAGCCCAGGAGTTTGAGGTTGCTGTGAGCTAGGCTGACGCCACGGCACTCTAGCCCGGGAAACAGAGCCAGACTCTGTCTTAAAAAAAAAAAAAAGTTATAAGGAAACAAATCTTATCCAACCCAGAAACGGACTTCTCTAAAAGTCAGCACTTTGCAACAATGAAAAAGGCTGCTATTTTAGAATGAGTTTCTTGTCACTGAACACATTCAGTCTAAATGGCCTATCTGTCATGAATGTTACAGAAAGGATAACTTCATTGGGAGAGAAGCTGGAAGAGATGCCCTCAAAGAATCCTATGTACTCTCAGACTCTATAATTGAAAGATAATAACAGAAATGTAACAAGCCCATTTATAATATCCAGAATCAAAATGACGGAAGGCAGAAAAATTCCTGCTGAAAAACATACTCCTGCTGTTTTAGCTGGTGTCTGACAGCTGCTATGTATTTAGTTGTGTACTTGCCCACAGGACATGATGCTTGGCTGAACTGGCATTTTAAAGACGCTAGGAAGTCTCTGATGCTTCTATTGTATTTATTATTAATTTTCATTTGAGCTCACGAAAATGAACATTTACTGCACTTCTCCTGAACATATATTTAAAATATATTTAAAGTTCTTAAATAAATATTTTAAAACATTTAATTGCCAGACTGTTATCAAATTTGGTACAATTGTGGTATGATTAAAAAGGCAGAGGGCTTGAAAGGAGTCAAGTGGAATCATAGAGATGGAGCAAATTATTATTAGTCCCTATTAGGGACTTGGAGGGGCCTAGCATGGATATAAAGGAAAATCTCCAGTTCCTTCAGGGTAAGTCTCTGAGTGGCTGCCTAGCTTTGAAAAGTGAATGGACAACCTGATGAGAACAATCGCCCTCCAAGGGAGCCAGAATCAGGTGTTTTGGTTCTCTACGGAAATTAAAAGATGGCTGGCTGGCTTGATTGACTGATTGATTGATTTTTGAGACAGGATCACTCTGTCACCCAGGCTAGAGTGTAGCGGAGCCATCATAGCTCACTAGAACCTCAGATTCCTGGGCTCAAGCAATCCTCCTGCCTCAATGTCCTGAGTAGGTGGAACTACAGGCATGTGCCACCATGCCCAACTAATTTTTCTGTTTTTTGTAGAAATGGGACCTTGCTCTTGCTCAGGCTGGTCTTGAACTTGAACTCCTGGCCTCAAGCAATCCTCCTGCCTTGGCCTCCCAAAGTGCTAAGAGTATAGGTGTGAGCCACCGAGCCTGGGCAAAAGATGGCATCTTATTTAATAATATATATTCTTGAGTTGTTTTTCAGAAACCACCACCAGGTGTAAAATGCAGATAAGGGGGAACAGAGGAATAGGACTCTGAATGCTGCTATAAATTTTCCCCTAAGGGGCCTGGAAGGAGTCACACCCATCTTAACATTCCTTTCCACTAATTCAAGAATGTCTGAATCCATCTATGACCCCTAACTCCTCCACCCCCACCTCCACCGCCACTTCAGAATATCCCACTTTTTGGGGCCAAGCCAATGTATAACCTCCATGTATTCATTTATAATTTTGCCCGCCTAAAATGTACCCTCGCCTTTAAGAACTCTGGCTTGTAAGCCATTGGGTATTCAGGTCTTAAGCATTAGCTGCCTGTTCTCCTTGCATGATACCATGTGATAAAAATGCCTGTTTCTCCCGCTAGAACTTTTGGCTTCCATGTCTTTGCTGCACTGGATAAGCAAACCCCACATTGGTTCAGTAACATCTTCCAATCTGGAGCGCCCTCAAAGAACACTTACTAGGAACATTTAAACTTGTTTGATAGTGATAAGGGAGGAGTGAGTGACACCGAACTGAACTCTCATTACTTCCCTCTCCCCTCACATACATGCACATTTAGGACAAAAGGAATACTTAGATGCATCTTTGGAGCACCAGCCTGAAGGAATGTGCTAAGCTACACAGATGGGTCAGCTTAATGTCCCCATCACTAATGCACGAGATGTGTGGCAGTAGCTACGGAGAACCAGAGAATAAAGACTTTCTTCCCTCTGGGGACATAATCGCTGCTCAATATTCACACTCAGAAATGTTTTAAGCTAAACACCCCAAATCAGTGACCGGCAACAGCTTAGAATAGCAAAACCAAACAGATACAGATTCTGTACACGTCCCTTCCCTGTTGACTAACACGTCTCTGTCTTACATAAAGCTTTAGACTTTACTTTCATCTATTCAACATTAATCAAATTCTGTACTGAGCCCTTTAGAATTTTGTTTTTGAAAGGATCACAGGCAATAAGGCATTCATTCATTTTACCTTGGGCTTGAGTCTTATTCCAGAGAAGGCCCTCACTACTTGGAGGAGACACACCTAGTTAAAAACCAATGGGCTTGTCATGATGCTTTAAAATTCAAGCTATTGAATGTTACTTTGGCTTGAGGTTTTTGAAGTCTTATTTATTAAATCAGCAAATATTTGTGTCTAGTAAGTTTCAGACTCTGTGCTGTTAGAGAAAATCAAACAGATCAATTAAATATTAAAAAAAAAATACCTCCAGAGATAAATTTGTCCATCATTAGGTCTCCACACAAGCCTCTCTCTAAACGTTCAAAAATAATTTGGTGCTTCCAGAGCAATTATTAATGTGCTGTGGATACTGCATGTGATCATTAAATGCCCGTTGAGATTAGATATATTTGTGACGTGTTTAGAAACCCTTCCCTTGGGAGCCAAAAGACAGAGTGACAGAAGAAGAGGAACTACAGGTATACCTTTATGTTGCTGTCACGTTGAAGTATATTGGACCCAATCAAATAAATCTCCTTGGCTTCAGCACATCTCTTGGTCTTTCCAAACTGGCTAATAGAAGAAGTCTTCAAGTCCACTCAGTGTTTGGGAACACTGCCCTCAGAAGCCAAAGCCATGTGTTCAGTCCCAGTTGGTGATGTTATGTTTCACGGTCACAAACAATTTAGATTTAGAAGCAAAACTGGATTCACATTTTAACCATTGCTTATTTAAAGATGATAGCTTTAGAAAATAATTGAACAGATGGTTTCCCAATATCCTGTTGATTTTTAAAAATTTTTTTTGAGACAGGGTCTCGCTCTGTTGCCCGGGCTAGAGTGCTGTGATGTCAGCCTAGCTCACAGCAACGTCAAACTCCTGGGCTCAAACAATCCTTCTGCCTCAGCCTCTCAAGTAGCCGGGACTACAGGCATGCGCCACCATGCCTGGCTAATTTTTTCTATATATATTTTTAGTTGGCCAATTAATTTCTTTCTATTTGTTTAGTAGAGACGGGGGTCTCGCTCTTGCTCAGGCTGGTCTTGAACTCCTGACCTCGAGCGATCCTCCCGCCTCGGCCTTCCAGAGTGCTAGGATTACAGGCATGAGCCACTGCACCCTGCCTATCCTGTTGATTTTTAATAATCACCTTTAACTTCTTATTTTGAATAAAATTTATTTTTTGAAATACTCAATATTTTTAATATTATGCTTTCAATCTGCTTAGTATTTGAGGAAATTTATGTCCCCTTCTAGGGGAAATTTTTCCCCTTCTACTCATCTAAGATCAGTAGAGATGAATGCTTTGGAGTCAGACAAATGTATATTTGAAACTACACTCTGCCACTCACTAGCTGTAAGATTTTGGCCAAATTACTTAGCATCTCAGAGCCGAGGTTTTATCATCTGCAAAATGGGGCTAATAAGTAGGGTTTTTATGAGAATGAGATGAGATAAGCCAGGTAAATCACTTTAGCCCTGGACCTGGACCTGCTAGGTACTCCATCAATGGCTGCCATCACCATTGGTATTATCATGCATTGCATGTGGAGGCTAAAGTGGGGGTGGAGCCACCTCCAACATTTACTAACTGTGTAATGTTGACCAAATTGGTTCATTTCTCTGAACCTCAATTTCGTCATTTGTAACATCAGGATGATAATAGTGTCTACCTAGATGTATTGTGAGGATTAAATGATACAGTACATATAAATTACTTAGCACGCAGTAGGAGCTCTGTAATTATTAGGTTAGTGTGTACAACAGCAAACCAAAAAACCCCTTGATTTTAATGAGGGCTCTTTCTAAATGGTCTGGTTGCTAGATTTAAGTCATACAGTTGAGGAGCTGTTGCATTTCTACACTATTATAAGAGTGAAATCAACAAACACTGTTCTTCATACCTGAGTGATACAGAGAAAGAGGCTCCCATGTTCTTGGGAGGTGATCTCAACTAGTCGTATGCCCTTATGCAGATGAGCCCTAAATCTTTGTTTTCTGCCCTATTTTTTCTCTGATTTCCAAACTCATATGTCTACCTATCTTCTTTATATTTCCACCTGGGTGTCTACTGGGCATCTTAAAATTAATATGACCTAAAAAATAAACTTCACCACACACCTTGCCAAAAATTTATGGCATATCCTTTACTCTGTTCTTTCTCTCATCCCTGAATCTTGGTTGATACATATTCTCAATATAAAATGTTCTCCCTACTTTCATGCTGGGCCTTCCTTTCTTTGTCTTAATCACTTATTAAATGTGGGCCTCAAATCGGGTTTAGGACATGCCTCCCCAAAATATCCCAAATTATGCCTCTTTTGCAAATGGATTATTTTGAACTGATTATTTTGAGAAACTGCAGACACAAGAGAAGCTCTGAAAAGTTACCCTTTTGGAAGATAAATTTATATCTATAAAGGAAATATTCATTTGTAAGAGTGTCTCCCTCTCTGTACCAAGAAGAGAGGGATGACCAAATCACTAGAGACTCTTTTTTCTGTATACCATAATACTTTGTCATTTTATTTCAGAATATTACGGGGTACAAATGTTTTGGCTACATGACTTATTTTTGTACAGTTTGAGTCAAAGTTGTAAGTGTGCCCATCACCAGATAGTGTGCATTGTACTCTTTAGGTGTGAATTTACCCATCCCCTCCTTCTCCCTCCCACCTGCTTGATTTCTGTTTTTACTTCCATATGTGCACATCAGTGTTGCTTGATTAGTTACAATTTAATAGTGAGTACATGTGATGTTTGTTTTACCATTCCTGCAATAATTCACTTAGAAGAATGGTCTCCAGTTCCATCCAGGTTGCTACAAAAGGTATTAGTTCACCATTTTAATTTTATGGCTGAGTAGAACTCCATGGTATACATATACCACATTTTATTAATCCACTCACGTATTGATGGGCATTTGGATTGATCTCATATCTTTGTGATGTGAATTGTGCTGCAATAAACATTTGAGTGCAAGTGTCTTTTTGATGAAATGGCTTTCTTTCCTTTGGGTAAGTAGTATGGAGATACCTCAAAGAACTAAAAGGAAATTCTTAATCAATGAGCAAGGCAAGGACTTAAATCTGTATAACAAACCTTATCTTTATTTTATTGTGCTTTTCCTGGCCTTCTGGTCTTAACCAGGCCTTTCCCCACACCATTTTTTTCTTTTTTCCAGAGAATGATGGTATTCAAGCTTGAAGTCTAAGACAACTCTTTGAAATCTACTTTTGAGATTTAGTCATTTCTCCGGGTTGTCTCTCATGTATACATGAGGTATACACCCTAATAAACTTTTATGTGTTTTAATCTTCTTAATCTGTATTTTATTACAGGAGTCTGTTCCAACTAAGAACTATGGAGGGTAGAGAGAAAATTACTTTTCCTCCCTTACACATAGGAAGCGTATGAGGCAGCTCGGTGCAGGTGAGGCAGTCTCTGAAGGAGGTTAAAGTTGAAGGCTGTCTGCTGACCACACTTCCAGTAACCGGGGCAACAAGTCCCTTGTTGAAGGGGAATCTGGACAGTTCATTACAATGATACCCTAATTGAAAGCCCTTTCCCGGGTAGTTCCAGGATACATAAATGGATAACTCTCTGATATTTCCTTACTGTTATAGTACATTCAGATTTTACAAAGATTTTATGCTTTTATTTGAATTCTTTCAACATCTCTGTAACATAAGCATTTCTACACCAATTTTTTACATGAAGAAATTGTGGATCAGAGAGGTTGTAACTCAAGGTCATGCAGACCACAACTAGTGTAAAGGGAATTTAAATCCTCCACTTTGATTCTAAACTCCAGTATTCTTTCTACTATGCTTCACTACCTCACTAATTAGAGAGTTTATTTGAGCAGAGAACTTTCCTTTCTACCATGCTTCTTAACTGAGGCCTCTTGTACTCTTTTTTCTCTATTTGTTCTTTCTGCCTAGGGGTATATATATGTGTGGGATTATCTTTGTTACTAGAAATATGGGTGAAACCAACACATGTATTAAAAAAAGGCAGTCTCCAAAATAATCAGGTTAAGGCCTTGTTGGAAAGATTTCTCTAATATGTTTTGAATGGGAGCTTTAAAAAAAATCAGTAGTCCCTTACAAAAATTTTACTTAATGATAATGCTCTAATGAGGTGTTTATCCACGGGGAAGGAGTTCAGATTGCATCTAATCGCTGTCAGATAATCCATTAAAAAGAGCTTCAAGATAGCTTTGTATGCTGAGCACATATTGAGGACAAACTTCCATATTCAGCAACCCTGTATTTATTATTCCCATGTAGTAGGTAAGACTGGTAACTAAGCTTCAAAGAACTTTTTCAGTGTCAAAGCCCAAAGCCCTGCCAACTGATTTGAGAGGGTGGTCAAACCTTGTTAATTAGTCAGCCTGTCAGCCTGTCAGAAGAATTATGTGGAGTTGGAGGTAATAGCTCATTAGCAAGAAATAGCTATTGTTAATTATGACAAGGTCAGGAGAGTAATATCTTTCTGAATTTGAGAGGATATTAAAAATAATAAGGAAAATGTCTTAGAGTAGAACAAGACCCAAATCAAATACAGGGAACCATGGCTGAAGAAAGGGAGCTTGATGGTGTCCCATGAGTTATATGATGCTCTGGGGCCAAAGACGTAAGTTCTCAGCATTGGGTAGCTGCTGCTTGAAGTGGCTAATGGCCACTCAGGAATCTGCTCACTGGCCCCTATGTTCTCCCTTGTTTTCAGGGGTGTATCATCTTGACTGCTTTACTAAAAACCAAAGTACGCTAGAACCATTTAATCACAATCCCCTTATTGAGAAATTTTTTGGCTGCCTGCTTAAGTTGGGAGAAGAAAAGAAAGAGGAGTTTTAAAAAGATGATGACAAGGTTCTAAGGACACACATTTGCAAATAATAACAGTGACCATTTCATAAGTGTGTGCTATGTACCAGGAACTACATCAAATATTTTACATATATTATCTAGTTTGCTCCTCAAAAATGTCCTGGAAGGTAGATAATAAAATTATCCTCATTTTATTTATGAGAAAACACAGAAATAGAGATGTTAGGTCACTTGTGCAGAGTCAGAGCAGTGCCACTAGAGTAAGCGGTAGTGCTACTAGAACTAAGGTCTGAATAACTCCCAAGTCTATGTATGCTCTTAATAACTCTTAACATATTAACTATATTATTATTATTTCTTAACATAATAATTTCTTAGAAAGGACCAAAAAGTTTGAATCATGAAAAGAAAATCATTAAGTTGGACTTCGTCAAAAATAAACATTTCTACTCTTCAAAAGACAATATTAAGAAAATGAAAAGCCAAGCCATAGGCCAGGATAAAATATTTACAACACCTATATCTGACAAGTATATAACTATTCAGTATGTATAACTCTGCCAACTTAATAATAAAAGACAAACCACCCAATAAAAATGGGCAAAGGATTTGTACAGCTATTTCACAAAAGAAAACACAGGAATGGCTAATAAGCACATCAAAAGATGCTTAACATCATTAGTCATCAGGGGAATGTAAATTAAAACCACAGCGAGATACCATTTCACACTTATTATAATGGCTAAAATTTAAAAGACCGATCATTATCAAGTGTTGGTGGGGACATGGAACAATTGTAATTCTCATACACTGTTGGTGGAATTGTAAACTGGTACAACTATGTTGTAAAACAATTCTTCTGTTTCTTATAAAGGCAAATATTCATTTACCACATGGCCTAGCAATTCCACTCTCAGGTATTTACCCAAGAGAAACAAAAACATACATCCAAAGAAAGACTTGCATGCAAAGGTACATAGCAACATAATTCATAGTAGCCCCAAACTAGAAAGAACTCAAATGCCTATAAGCTGTTAAATTGATAAAAATCTTTGTTATATTCACACAATAGTAAAAAAAGATCTTATGCTAAGCAAAAGAAGCCAAGCACCAAGGAGTATATTCTATGAGCTTCTATTTACATGAAGTTCTAGAATACAATCATGTGTTGCTTAAGAACAGAGAAACATTGTGAGAAATGAGTTGTTACGTGATTTCAGTATCATGTAAACATCACAGAGTGTACTTACACAAACCTAGATGATTATAGGCTACTACACACCTAGGCTACATGGTATATAGCCTATTGCTCCTAGGCTACAAACCTGTACAGCATGTTACTGTACTGAATGCTGTAGGCAATTGGAACACAATGGTGTTTGTGTATCTCAACACCTAAACATAGAAAAGGTACAGTAAAAATATGTTATAAAAGATAAAAAATGGTATACTTGTACAAGGCACTTATCATGAATAGAGCTTGCAGGACTAGAAGTTGCCCTCAATGAGTCAGTGAGTGAGTGATGAGTGAGTATAAAGGCCTAGGACATTATTATACTCTACTGTAGACTTTGTGAGCATTTTATACTTAGGCTACACTAAATTCATTTTAAAAATTGTTCTTTCTTCAATAATAAATTAACCTTAACTTACCAAAACTTTTTTACTTTGCAAATGTTTTAACTTTTTGAGTCTTCTGTAATAGCACTTAGCTTAAAACAGAAACACATTGTATAGCTGTACAAAAATATTTTTTCTTTATATTCTTATTCTATAATTGTTTTTAATTTTTAATTTTTTCACTTCTTTTTTTTTTTTTACTTTTTAAGCTTTTTTGCTAAATCTAAGACACAAACACACACATTAGCCCAGGCCTACCCAGGGACAGGATCATCAATATCACTGTCTTTCACCACTACAACTTGTCCCACTGGGAGATCTTCAGGGGCAATAATACCAGAGAGCTGTTATATCCTAGGATAACAATGCCTTCTTCTGAAATATCTCCTAAAGGACCTGCCTGAGGCTGCTTTAAAGTTAACTTTTTTTGTAAGTAGAAGAAGTACACGTGAAAATAATAAGTATAGGACAATAAAAATACATAAACCAATTAACATAGTTGTTTAATATCATTACCAAGTATTATGTATTGTATTTAATTGTACATGCTATACTTTCATAGGACTGCGCAGAGCAGTAGGTTGGTTTACACTAGCATCACCACAAACACATGTGTAATACATTGCACTAAAATGTTAAGATAGCTATGACATCACTAGAAATTTTTCAGCTTCATTATAATCTTATGGGACCACCGTTGCACAAGTGGTCTATTGTTGACCGAAACATCATTATGTGGTACATGACTATATATAAACCAAATCTATAGTTTAAAACGAAGGAAAAAAAAAATCAGTGGTTGCCTAGGGCAGAGATCAGGGAGGTGTTGGAGATTGTGTATAAATGGGCACAAAGGAAATGTTTCAACCTTAACTGGGGTGGTGGTTTCATGGGTTGCATTTGTAAAACCTCATCAATCTGCACACTTAAAATGTGTATTTTCTTGTATATAAATTATACTTCAATAAGGAAAGATTTTAGAAATTTTCATAAATGAAAAATGATACCCTCATTGAAAGAAGATCTGTCTCAATAAAATAAATCAACAAAATAGGTCACTGATGTTAAAATGATATCCAAGAATCAAGCTTCTACTCTAACAACCCAATTCAACCCTCCAACTAGGGAAGTGCTTATTGCATAAAGATGGATATGCAGTAGCTCCTGTCTTGGCTGTTACTCCCATGGATGCTAACTTCACTTTTCCCAGTGGGAGCTATTACCAGATGGGAGCCACAGGCAGACAGAGAACCTCTTTTCTATCCGCATATATCTTCTATTAAAAATAACTCCATGAATTTGATGGCTAGAGAGTATGAATCTATCAAAAGAAAAATCATAAGACAAAATACCTGAAGTAAAAAGAAGACCTACTACAATAAATTAGACTGTTATCAATTCTAATTAGCTTAATCAGATCCCCAATCTAATTAGAACTCACTTGGAACCACCCCAGCTTTGAAAAGTTGCCCTAGGTCTTGGCCTGGGCACAAGTGCTGTTTGCTGCCTGCCTGATCTGTTGGCTCCGATGGAGGCCGTGGGGCATCAGAGCTTGGCATGAAGCTGGTCACTTTAGGCACGGAAACCTCTTAATCACTCACTTGCTAATTATAATTACTCTTTGCTAAAACCTTATCTATTCCTGACTCACAGGCTATTCTCACTTAAGTTTAAACTTCTGGTATTCTTCCTGGACTGAGGATGGAGAAGGAACATCTTCACCCTACTCAGGTTCTGTGCACTTATAAAAGGAAAAACTCAAACTTAACAAAGATGGCAATATACAGAATGATTATTTTCCTATCAGAGAAAAGCTCCTTTAGGAGGGGACTCTCTGTGATTACTCCAACTCTCTCTTGGGTGTGTGCCCATTTATAATTTAAATTTTTTAAATTATACAATACATGTAATGAAAAATTTACCATTATAACCATTTTAAGTGTACAATTCAGTGCCATTAAGTACATTCACAATGTTGTGCAACTATCACCACTATCCATTTCCAGAACTATTTCATCATTCCAAGCTATCTCTCTTTTAATGAATATTATCAATATTGATCTCCTTGCTTAAAAACCTCTAATTTCCGCATAAGTTATTTACTGTCTACAATTAACTGGTTTGAAAAGAGAGTTAACCATCAGGCCTCTTTCCCATCTATATTTTTCTTTCTAGAACCTTTAAAATATTTTGAACATACAGAGCTAAACCATTTGAAGCAGTTGCTCAGAATAGCAATTTACTCACAGAGAAATTATGGCACAAGGGGTGTGACATTCTCCCATGATTCAGGGGATGAAGTTTCAGAACAGATCTAGAGAGGAGTTGAGTTTCTCCCTACTGAACTCTGCCTTCATTTCAGGAAGTTGCCACTGCGTAATTTGTGGTGAATCATCAAGCTAGAATAGCAGGCATGGCAGTTTGGATTTTCTTAGACATAGACAAACTAAGAAAAAACTGGTATAATCCACACTATATGCTCACTAACGTTTACCTTTAAAATTATTTTAAGTATAATAAATTAGTGAAAAATGGTAAATAATTAGGTTAGGCATGCAATTTCACATAAAGCAAGTGGAAAAAATATAGACGGTTGTGAAAGTTTTCTAACTTTCACTTTATGTATCCTACTTCTAGCAACAGGTTGTTCTAGTAATTTTAAAAAGAACTCTGGCCTTACCTATCCCAGATTAATCGCAGTTTTAAAATAATTACATCTCAAGGTTGAAAATGTCCCATTTAGCACTTTCTTGCTCTTTACTGGAAATCTGAAACATTTAAGTCAGAAACCTAAATTGTCTAGCTTTTTTGTTTCTTGCCTGCTAAACTAATTCATTTCTGCCTAGTCTTCTCCTTAAAGTCCTGCTCTATTTGGCCACTTGCTCCTTCCTTTATTCTAAGTTTCCAAGCTGCTTTTTAAACTAAAGGCATGTCTGTCCTTAGCTGTTTTAAAAATTCTCTCAGGACTGCTTTTTTGTCAGTGAATGAAAAATCTTTATTTGACATTTTAAAGATTGATTACTTAAAGGAGCCATATTGCACTATTTTGTATCGAAGACAACCTTGGCTTGAATTAAATAACATAAGAAGATATCTACACCCAGTGTATATTGGTATATTGGATAACTCACCTTATTCTAAAATGATGTAAAAGTAATACAAACATAAATTAAAGAAGCATATAAACAGGTTTCTCCTTCTGAACCCATGAATCATAGTATTCCCCTAAATTAACGACAGTCTACCATTCCTTCACAGCTTGGTCCCTTAAAAAGTTTTTTCTGACTAATCCAGCTTGCAAAGGTCTCTTCTTTCCCTGAATACCTCCAGGAGTTACACTGGCTCTTTTCCCATTAAACCATCTTCACACTTTTCCCAAAGACATCTGATTATATCATTGTCAATAGCCTTGACAAAAATTCCAAAATCTTTAACAGAATAATTAAAGACCCTTATAATCTGGCCCCTATCTTCTTTTCTGGTCTTAAAATCCACACTGGACTATGAGGACTATTCTCTAGTGATACCACATAGCTGAGTCCTTAAATACATCATATGATTCCATACCTCTGTGTATTGGTCCATGTTTCTTCTAACTGGAATGTCATGTTTGCTTCTTATTGTCTGAGGAATGTCTATGCATCTTTTAATACTTTGTCAAAAGTCACTTCCTTTGTGAAAACTTCTCTGATCCTCCATAGGCCAAACTAATATATAATGAAGTTGTTATAATTAAGAGTATGGTGTTGACATAGAAATAAACAAATATATGAATGAAACATAATAGAGTTCCAAAACAGATACATATATACCTGAGAATTTAATGTATGGTAAAGCAGGAATTTCAATTAAATAATGATGGAACAATTGGCCATTTAGGGGAAAAAATTGAAAAACAAAGCAAAAATGATCCATACAACACAGCATTAAAAAAACCAAAATTTTTCAAAATAAATCATAAAATACCATCATAAACATAGAACTCAATATACCATGTGTATGACTTTTTAGTGAGGAAGTAATCTTTAAAAAGAAAGTAAACAAAATAGTTCAATAAAAAGATTGCTAATTTTTTTAATTGACAATAATTATACATATATATAAGATACAGAGTGATATTTTGCTACACACAACATGCAATGATTAAGTCAGGGTAATTAGCATCTTCAAAATCCTCTCTTCTAGCATTTGAAAATATAAAACAAATTACTGTTAACTATAGTCACCCTATAGTGCCATAGAACAGTAGAATCTATTATTCCTATCTAGCTGTAATTATGTATCCTCCTTCTATTCACCCCCTACCCGGAACCCATCCCAGCTTCTAGTAACCACTATTCTATTCTCTACTTCCATGAAATCAACTATTTTAGCTTCCACATAAGTGAAAACAAGCAGTATTTATCTTTCTGCACCTGGCTTATTTCACTTAACATAATTATCTCCAGTTCCATCTAAGATGCTGCAAATGACAGGATTTCATTCTTTTTTTATGACTGGATAGTATTCCATTGTGTATATGAATCACATTTTCTTTATCTACTCATCTGCTGATGGACACTTAGGTTGATTCTATGTCTTGACTATAGTAAATTTTGTTATAATAAACATGGGGGTACAGATGTCTATTCAATATACTAATTTCCTTACATTTCAATATATTAATATATCCAGTAGTGGGATTGCTGGATCATATGATAGTTCTATTTTCAGTTTTTTTGAGGAACCTACACACTGTTCTCCATAATGGCTCTACTAATTTAGATATCCAAAAACAGTGTATAGAATTCTCTTTTCTCCGCATCTTTACCAGCATTTATTCCTTTTGTCTTTTTGATCATAGCCATTCTATTAATAACTGGGGTGAGATGATATCGCACTGTGGTTTTGCTTTGCATTTCCTTAATGATTAGTGATGCTGATCAGTTTTTCATATACTTGTTTGCCAATTGCATGTCTTCTTTTAAGAAATGTCCAATCAGATCATTAGCCCATTTCTTAATCAGATTTTTTTGCTGTTGTTTGAGCTCCTTGTATTATATATTTTGCATATTAATCACTTGTTGGATGAGTAGTTTGCAAATATTTTCTCTTATTGTACAGGTTGTTTTGTCACTCTATTGATTGTTTCCTCTGCTGTACAGAACCTTAAAAGTTTGGCATAATCCCTTTTATCTATTTTTACTTTTGTTGCCTGTGCTTTTGAGGTCTTACCCATAAGAGCTTTTCCCAAACCAATGTCCTGAAGTGTTTCTTCTATGCTTTCTTTTATTAGTTTTACAGTTTTGGGTCTTAAAGTTTTTAATCTATTTTGAGTTGATATTTGTATAAGGGGAGAGATAGAGGTCTAGTTTAATTCTTCCACATATTGGTATCCAGTTTTCTCAATACCATTTATAGAAGAGATTGTCCTTTCCCCAATGTACATTCTTGGCAACTTTGTTGAAAATCATTTGGCTGTAAATACATGGACTTACTTCTGGGTTCTCTATTCTGTCCCATCAGTCTGTTTTTATACCAGTACAATGCTGTTTTGGTTACTAAAGCTTTGTAATATATTTTGAAGGTAAGTAGTATGATGTTGTCTACTTTCTTTTTGCTCAGGATTGCTTTGGCTACTCAGGATATTTTGTGGTTCCATACAAATTTTAGGATTGTTTTTCTATTTCTGTGAGGAATGAAATTGGTATTTTGATAGGGATTACATTGAATCTGTAGATTGTTTGTGACAGTATGGTCATTTTAACAATATGAATTCTTCTGATCCATGAACATGAAATGATTTTTCATTTATTTTGTCCTCTTCAATTTCTTTCATCAATGTTTTGAAGTTTTTATTGTAGAGATTTTTCACCTCCTTGGTTAAATTTATTCCTAGGTGTTTTATGTTTTTTGCAGCTATTGTAGATTAGATTGATTTCTTGGATTATTTTTCAGCTGGTTTATTATTGGTGTATAGAAATTCTATTGATTTTTGTATGTTGACATTATATCCTGCAACTTTACTGAATTTATTAGTTCTGAGAGTTTTTTGGTGAAATCGTTAGTTTTTTCTATATATAAGATCATGTTATCTGCAAACTGAGACAAATTTGATTTCCTCCCTGCCAATTTGGATGCCCTTTATTTCTTTTTCTTATTTAATTGCTCTGGCAAGGACTTCCACTAATATGTTGAATGAGAGTAGTGAAAGTGGGCATCTTTGTCTTGTTCCAGTTCTTAGAGGAAATGTCTTCAACTTTTCCTTGTTCAGTCTGATGTTAGCTGTGGGTTTGTCATTTATGCCCTTTATCTTGTTGAGGCACATTTCTTCTATGCCTAATTTGTTGACAGGTTTTATCATGAGGAGATGTTAAAAGTTATCCAATGCTTTTTCTGCACCTATTAAGATGATATGTTTTTTGTTCTTTATTCTGTTGATGTGATGTATTATGTTTATTTGTTTGCATATGTTAAACCACCTATGTGACCCTTTTAAAAATCATATATGATTATGGTGTATAATCTCTTTGATGTGCTGTTGGATTTGATTTACTAGTATGTTGTTGAGGATTTTTACCTCTATGTTCATTGAAAATATTGGCCTGTAGGTTTCTTTTCTTGCTGTATCTTTGTCTGGTTTTGGTATAAAGGTAATGATGGCCTTGTAGAATGGAAGATTGGAAGAATCTCTGCCTTCAGTTTTTTGGAAAAATTTGAGAAGAATAGGATGTTAGTCATTCTTCAAAAGTTTGGTAGAGTTAAGCAGTGAAACCATCTGATCTTGAGCTTTTGTTTGCTGGGAGACTTTATTACTGATTGAATGTTCTTACTCATTATTTATGTATTCTGGTTTTCTATTTCTTCCAGGTTCAATCTTGGTAGGCTGTATGTGTCCAGGAACTTGTTCCATTTCCTCTAGGTATTCCAATTTGTTGGTATATTGTTGTACATAATAGTCTCTAAGGATGTTTTGTATTTCTGTGGTTTCAGTTTAATGTGTCCTTTTTCAGGTTTGATTTTATTTATTTGGGTCATCTCTCTTTTTTTCTTAGTCTAGCTAATGCTTTTAAAACTTTTCTTATCTTTTCAAACATCACCTTTCTGTGTCATTGGTATTTTGCATGTTTTTTTTAAGTGTCTATTTTATTTATTTCTGTGCTGATTGTAATTATATATCTCCTTCTAGTAATTTTGGGCTTTTTAAAATTGATTTTCTTATTCCTTGAGGTGCATCATTAGGTTGTTTATTTGAAATATTTCTACTTTTTTGATGTGTTTATTGACATAAGCTTCCCTTTTAGTACTACTCTTTCTGTATCCCATGTTTTGGTGTGTTATATTTTTATTTATTGCAAGAAATTTTTTATTTCCTTCTTAATTTTTTCATTGACCCAATGTTTGTTCAGGAGCATGTGGTTTAATTACCATGTATTTGTACAGTTTCCAAAGATCCTTTTGTTATTGATTTCTAGTTTTATTCCATTGTCATCTGAAAAGATACTCGATATGATTTTGGTTTTTAAAATTTTTTTGAGACTTGTTTTGTGGCTTAATATATGGTCTATCCTGGAGAATATGCCATGTGCTGATGAAAACAATGTGTATTCTGTAGGTGTTAGATGAAATGTTCCGTAAACATCTGTTAGGTCCATCTGTAGTTTAAGACTGATGTTTCTTTGTTGATTTTCTGTCTATAGGATCTGTTCAATGCTAAAAATGAGGTGCTAAAGTCCCCAACTATTATTGTACTTGGGTCTAGCTCTCACTTAAAGTTCTAATAATATTTGCTTTATACATCTGGGTGCTCCAGTGTTAAGGGCATAGATATTTATAATTGTTATATCATCTTGCTGAATTGATCCTTTTTCATTATATAATGACCTTCTCTGTCTCTTTTTACAGGTTTTCACTTAACGTCTACTTTATCTGATATAAGCATAGCTATTCCTACTTGCTTTTGGTTTCCATTAGCATGAATATCTCTTTCCATCCCTTCGCTTTCAGTCTATGTGTGGCTTTACAGGTAAAGTGATTTTCTTGTAGGCAGTGGATAGTTGGATCGTGTTTTTTTGGTTTGTTTGGTTTTGATTAATCCATTCATCCAGTCTATATCTTTGAATTGGTGAATTTAATGCATTTATATCTGGTGTTGTTGTCGATAGGTGAGGGCTTACGCCTATCATTTTATTAATTATTTTCTGGTTACGTTTTTACTTCTTTTGTTACTTTCTTTCTTACTGTTTATCTTTGTGGCATGGTGGTTTACTATAGTGATACGCCTTGATTCCATTTTCCCTCTCATATGTGTATCTGTCTTATCAGCAAGTTTTATCATTTCACATGCTTTCATTATGGTAGTTATCATTCTTTCACTGTCAGATCTAGGAGTCTCTTAAACATTTCTTGTAAGGCTGGTCTAGTGGTGATGAATTCCTTCCATTTTTGCTTGTCTAGGAAAGATTTCATTTCTTCTTCATCTAGAAAGGATATATTTGTTAGATATAGTATTTCTGGCTCACAGATTTTTTTTCCTTTTGACATTTTGAATATATCATTCCATTCTCTTTTGGCCTGTAAGGTTTCTGCTGAGAAATCTGCTGATAGTATGTTGGGGCTTTCCTTATAAGTGACTTTATGCTTTTCTCTTTCTGTTTTTATAATTCTCTCTTTGTTTTTGACAGTTGACAGTTTGACTAAATGTGCCTTGGAGAGGATCTTTTTGGGTTGAATCTATTTAGGGATTTTTGAGCTTCCTGGACCTGGATATCCATATTGTTCCTAAGGCTTGGGAAGTTTTCAGCGATTATTTCACTAAATAGGTTGTCTATGTCTGTTCCCATGTCTTCTATTTCTAGACTTCTCATAATATGAATATTTGTTACCTTAAAAGTACCCCATATGTCTTGCAGGCTTTAAAAATTATTTTTTATTCATTTTCTTTTTGTCTTACTGGATTATTTTAAAAGACCTATGTCGATGTCAGAAATTCTTTCTTCAGGGTGCCATGTAGGCTGATTCTTGGTCACTGGGGGGCATACATGGTATGCAGTGGGTCTGCTGCTGTAGGGACTGGGATTGTCAGTGGTTGTGAGCCAGGAGGACCTTTATCTGGTCCTCAGGGGCAGGGTCACTGGTGGTGGCAGGCCAGATAGGCTGGTCATCAGTCCCTGGGGAGATTGCATAGCAATAGAACTTCGCTGTTGGTGGAGGCAGGGTCAACAGCAGTGGCAGGGGCCAGCTGGGCCAGTCATTGGTCACTGGGGAGCTTGTGTGGTGCACAGTAGTTTTGCCACTGGAGAGGGCAGGATCAGGGTCAGCAGTGGGCACCTGGTAGGCTGGTTCTCAGTGCCTAGGGAATGCACACTTGAACTCCCTGAGTCCTGTGGGCAGGCTTTCCAGTGTGCAAGACCAACTTTTCCTTGAGGTATAGAATGCCTTGTGGGCTTGTATGCCAGAATCTTGGATACTGCTGGGCCCAGCCGGGGTTGTGGTGCTGCAGCTTTCTGTGTGGGCGTAATGGAATAATGGAGGGGCTACAGGGATGTGGAAATGCAGAGGCTACTGCACCTGTGCTCTGGTAGTGGCTTCCCTCTCAAAATGGTGCCATGCTATAGTATCCTGGGACCCAGGGGTTGGGGGAAGGACCAAGCATGAAGTCCTTCCCTGGAGCAATGCAGTATGTGGACTCCAGGCAGTTCCCTATACTTGGCTGACAGCCTGTGAGGACTGTGAGGCTCTCCTTTAGCTAGGATTACAGACACCCACGATTACAATAGGGACTGCTGGTGTCTCCTGCTTAACTTTTTCCTAAAATAAGGAGTCTTTCTTGCCTCTAACTGCTGGGTACTTCACTTCATTATCTATCTAGCTGTATCAAGTTTTGTGTTTCAAAGGGGCTTTGTCATTTTC
The DNA here is from genome assembly GCA_008086735.1 of Cheirogaleus medius. NCBI lineage: Eukaryota > Metazoa > Chordata > Mammalia > Primates > Cheirogaleidae > Cheirogaleus > Cheirogaleus medius. Next base: position 2,274,870 of record VBSM01003151.1, on the reverse strand, counting down.
TTGCTGATTTCCGTGTTCTCTCTTAGACATTCTAGTTGATTTTAAGTTATCTATTTGTTGTTTTGTTCCTTTTTGGAAGAGGCAAGCATTGGGCACTTCTAGTCAAACATCTGATGATGTATCAAGATTGCTAAATTTAACTTCATCAAAATTAAAAAATTCTCTATGAAAAGATACTCTAAACAACCTTAAACAAAAAGCAGACTAGGAATAATTATTAAATATTTGAATTATTTACAATATACCAGACAAGATATTAATATCCAGAATATATAAAGAACTCTTGAAATTTAATTAAAAAAGAAAAAATTCCCCAATAGAAACATGAACCAAAAAAATATAAAAAAAAAATTTAGTCCACAGGATAGAATATACAAATGTCCAATAAATGTATAAAACTATGATGATTCTTAAGTAAATAGGGAAATGCAAAAAGAACAGCAATGAAATACTATTTTAAATCATCAGACTGACAAAGAACAAATTGGTTTTCTGATACCATATGTTAATGGGGTGTGATAAAACAAATACTATAATACATTTGTAGTGGTACAATGAATTAGAATGGTCACTTTGGAAGGCAATTAGACACTAACAATTGAAATGAAATCAATGTTCATATCCTATAAAATCCAGCGATTCTATATCTCAGTATCTAAACTAGAAAAAAACTACATATATGAAAATTTCCACTGCAGCACTATATGTAATAGTGATAAACTAGAAAGAACCCTAAATAAATATCCATAGGAGGACTAAATGAACTAACTGCAGTATATCCACACTAAGGAACACTATGCAGTAATTTATGAGGATAAGGTACCTCTAAGGCATAGTGTTGAATGAACAAAAGCAAACTTACAGATATGTTTGTATAGGAGAATATTGATTTCATAAAAAATAAGAAACAAATTAATATTATGTATTTTCTATAAATACATAGCTATGCATATAAATGTTCTGAAAAAAATCTTGTTTAAGGGGATGCTACCTTAATTATAATATACTTATATGCTATTTATATAATTAAGAATTACAAACAAAATGTAAGAAATAGGTTTGGATTTACTTATATTTAAACATTATTCACTATGGAGTTGTCTTTACCAAGACTAAAAGGCCATTTCATAAATCTTACAGTTTATATCTGACTGTTCAAGGTATGAACAATGCCAAAGACACTACACCCATTATCTCATTTATTTCCTTAACAACTGGGGCAGAATTAGGGAGAGGCAAGTATGACTAAGTCAACCATGTATAGGGTTGGACCTTATCTTTATTTGAAAAATTAATCCTTTCTTCATCATGGATTTCTGCATTAAATTTTATTTTTAAAGAGACTGTAATAAAATATTATTCATTTTGATAACTGAATTTTTGGTGCCCCCTAAATTTTGCATCCAAGATGAATGTTCCACATACTTCTCCATAGTGCAAACCTTGTGTAACAAACATTGAATATGGCATTATTACGACATCCATTTTACAGGTGAGGAAGTCTAAGGCCACACAGCTAGAAAGTAAATAATAGAACCAGAATTCAAATCCAGGTCCATTAGACTCAAAGCCCTATTTATCACCTCTCAGACAATTTATTTTGTTTGGTTTCATTAATTCAGTAGACCTATGCTCATTCCCAATGATAATGTGCTTTATGTATCTTCCATGTAGCTGTACTCCACACCTTATTAGGCAATTTAATCGTTGCCTTGCCACACAATTTGTAGGAGTGCTCTGTACTTTGTATTGGTCACCATTTGTCAGTGAAATATGAAAAAAAATCTCATCAGAAATAAGACATGAATTATGCAGGCCTGAGTGGTTTGATCCATATTCTTCAAGAAAAGAATTATAAACTTGTGTAGACTCAAATGCAGATTTATTGGTTTCACCTTATTTTGACAAAGTGGTACTTAAAAAGTAAATCAATGATTGCTCATTGTAAATCATCATGCCTATTTTGGGCAACAATCAATGAACATGTATTTGTTGAACACTGACTTAACTCTCTTCTCAGTAGTTCTTAACCGGGAGCAGTAAAACCCCTACAGGAGAATTTGGAAATGTATGTAGACGTTTTAGTTGTCCAATGATAAATTCAAAGGAGGGAGAAATTATTTCTCTGATGATAGTCGAGTGAGAGGATTTGGGGAATCAGGAAAGATTTCATAGAGGTTACATTGTAGGTAAGTCTTTTGCATATTTCAGTAAGAGGAGAAAGACATTCCAGGCAGAGGGAAGAACTTGAGAAAATAACAAAAACAACTCACATGAATTGACTACTCACCATGTGCCAGGCACTGTTATAAGTGTTCTGTAGGTTTATTATTATTATTTTATTGTATAAACTTCAGATGTATAACATGATGTTTTGATAGACGTATAACATAGTGAAATGATTAGTACAGGTAAGTGATTAACATATCCATTATTTCACATATTTTCCTTTCTTGTGATAAGGGCACCTAAAATCTACTCTCTTAGAAAGTTTCCAGTATACAATACGGAAATATTAATTATTAATATAGTCATCATGCTGTACTTTAGATATCTAGATTCATTTACTGTGTATAACTGTTACTTTGTAACCTTTAACCTACATCTCTCAATTTCCCCACCTCCTTCTAATAACCACTGTCCTATTCTCTGGTTCTATGTATTTGACTTTTAAAAAAAATTTCAGAGTCCACATGTAAGAGAGATCATGCAGTATTTTTCCTTTTGTATCTGGTTTATTTCACTTAATATAATGTCCTCCAGCTTCATCCATGTTGCTTCAAATAGAATGATCTCCTTTTTCTAAAGCTAAATAATTCTCACATATATATGGATATGTATGGAGATATATATATATTTATTTATTTATTGAACCATCTGTCAATAGACATTTAGTTTGCTTCCATATCATGTCTATTGTGAATAATGCTGCAATGAACATGGGAGTGCAGATATCTCTATGAGGTGCTGATTTCATTTTGTTGGGTGTATACCCAGAAGAGGGATTGGTGGGTCATATGTTAATTGTATTTTTAATTTTTTGATAAACCTCTATATTGTTTTCTGTAATGGTTGTATCAATTTCCATTCCCACTAAAGTGTACAACCATTCCCTTTTCTCCACACCTCTGCCAACTCTTGATATCCTATCTTTTTGATATTAGTCATCCTAACAGGTATGAGGTGATATCTCGTTGTAGTTTTAATTTGCATTTTCCTGATGATTAGTGATGTTGAGCATTTTTTCATATATCTGCTGGTCATTTTTATGTCTTCTTTGGAGAAATGCCTATTCAGATCCTTTGCCCATTTTTAAATCAGGTTATTTTTTTATTTTTTTATTTTTTGCTATAGAGTTGTGTGACCGTTTTGGATATTAACCCCTTATGAGATATATGGTTCATAAATATTTTTCTCCTAATTTGTAGGCTGCCTTTTCATTTTATATATTGTTTCCTTTCCTATATAGAAGCTTTTTAGTTGATGTGGTCCCATTTATTTATTTTTGTTTTTGTTGCCTGAGCTTTTGGTGTCCTATTCAGAAAATCATTGCCACAGTCAATGTCAAAGGGCTTTTTTTCCTATGTTTTCTTCTAGGAGTTTTATAGTTTCAGGTCTTATATTGAGGTCTTTAATCCATTCTGAGTTGAATTTTGTGTATGGTATAAGATAAAGGTCCAGTTCATTAATGCCTCACTTTCAACAATGGACAGATCATCCAGATCTATCCATTTTCTGGATATGAACTTTGGACTTGAACTACATTTTAGGCCAAATGAACCTAATAGGCATATAGATGACATTTCATCCAACAGCATCAGAATATACATTCTTCTGAAGCACACATGGAACATTCTCTAGAATGTTAGGACACATAACAAGTTTTAACACATTTAAGATGATTGAAATCATATTGAGTATGTTTTCTGACTGTAATAGTATGAAACTAGAAATCAATAACAGGAGGAAAAAGGAAAAATTCACAAATATGTGGAAATTAAACAAAATGTTCTTTAACAACCAATGAGTCAAAGAAGAAATCAAAAGGAAAATTAAAAAATATCTTGAGAGAAAAACAAAAATAAAAACATAACATACCGTATCACAATAGATGACAGATTTAAACCTAAGGCATGACACTATAAGAACTCTAGAAGAAAATGTTGGAAAAACTCTTATAGACATTGGCCTAGGCAAAAAATTTATGAAGAAGACCCCAAAGGCAATCACAGCAACAACAAAAATAAATAAATGGGATCTGATCAAATTAAAAAGCTTCTGCAAAGCCAAAAAACCTATCACTAGAGCAAACAGACAACCTACAGAATGGGAGAATATATTCACATGCTACACATCCAATAATGTATTTGCATGCTACACATCCAATAATGGCCTGATAACTAGAATCTATATAGAACTCAGGAAAATCAGCAAGAAAAAAATCAAACAACCCTATCAGAAAGTGGGCAAAGGACATGAACAGAAACTTTTCAAAAGAACATAGATTAATGGCCAATAAACATGAAAAAATGTTCAACATCACTAATCATCAGGGAAATGCAAATCAAAACCACAATGAGATATCACTTATCTCCAGTGAGAATGGCCTTTATCAAAAAATTCCCAAACAATAAATGTTCGTGTGGATGCGGAGAGATAGGAACACTCATACACTGTTGGTGGGACTGAACTGTAAACTAGTACAACCTCTGTGGAAAGTAATATGGAGATACCTCAAAGAGATACAATAGAACTACCATTTGATCCAGCAATCCCATTACTGGGCATCTACCCAAAAGAACAAAAGACATTCTATAGCAAAGACAACTGCACTTGAATGTTTGTAGCAGCACAATTCACAATTGGAAAGATGTGGACACAACCCAAGTGCCCATAAATACATGAGTGGATTAAAAAATTGTGGTATATGTATACCATGGAGTTCTACTCAGCCACAAAAAACAATGGTGATCCTCTCATATTATCCTGGATAGATCTGGAGCCCATTCTACTAAGTGAAGTATCACAAGAATGGAAAAACAAGCACCACATATACTCACCAAATTGGTATTAACTGATCGACAGTTAAGTGCATATATAGTAGAAACATTCATCGGGTGTTGGGTAGATGGGAGTGGGGAGGAGGGGATGGGTACACACACACCTAATGGGTGCGGTGCTTACTGTTTGGGGGATGGACACATTTGAAGCTCTGACTTGGGTGGGGCAAAGGTGCTGTATGTAACCTAAACATTTGTACCCTTGTAATATGCTGAAATTAAAAAAAATAATAATAAACAAAAACAAAAAAATGACTGAAAATTTTCCACGTCATAAAACCTACAATTATCATACTGATGAATACTAGTGATCAAAAGACACTGAAAATAAGGTAATAAAAAAGACATAATCTTCAGAAATTATGCAAGCCAGAATATGGTAGAGAATAATATTTAAAAATTGATAAAAAAGACTATTAACCTAGAATTTTATAGTGAGAAAAATGGTAAATATTTGGGTAAATATATAGAATTTTGTTTTCTCCTATTTAATTTCTTTTGAAGATCATTATCTGTACAAAGCAGGGAAAAAACCAATAACATATCAAATAAGATTTTAATAAAACTAAACACAAGTATGTGTTAACCTCAAGAAACATACGTTAAATGTAAAGAAACAAATAGCTTAAAAGTAAAAAGATGGAAAAAGATACCATAGAACACAAATTAAAAGAAATGGAATATATTCATTCCAGCAAATGGGTTAAATATTTAAAATAGGTAAAATTTTTTGTATGTAAATTATCCCTCAGAGAAGCTCGGGTGAAATTTGAAACAAATATGGCAGATGAAGGGGTTATATCCTTGGCAAATACAGATATAGTATAAATCAATGATGAAAAGATTAATACTCAAATAAAAAATTGGCAAAGTACTTAAATAGATAACTCAAGAAAAGAATACAAGTAGGCTATAAACTTAAACCTTAATTCAAATCAAAGAAATAAAATGATAAATGAAATCCTATTTTCCCACTTAAATATACATGCATATGTGTGTTCTAGATCTTGAATTATATGGTGAGACACACAATTTTATATACTGCTTGTACAGTTGCAAATTTATGCAACCTTTCTGTCAAGCAGTTTAACTATGTTATCAGGAGCCTCAAAAATATATATCCTCATTGTTATCATAATATCCATATTTAGGACCCTATTCCCCCAAAATAGCAGAGATGTAGTTTAAAATTTATTTACAGTAATATACATTATGTTAGTAAAAAATTAGATGTAGTCCAAGAAAAGTGACATGATTAAATAAATTATGGTATATGCAAGTGGTTAAAAAAAATCACCCATGATCCAGTTTGCTTGTGAAGAATGTTTAAATATACAGAAAATGTTTATAATAAAATATTAAATAAAAAAGGAATAAAAGATTATAATACAGTTAGACTTGAAGTTCATGATCTATATTTATAATTATATATGAAAACTGGCCAGAAATACACTAATGACTATTATCTTTAAGTGCTAGGATCAAAGATGATTTTTATTTTCTTCTTTATCATTCATGTGCTTTAGAAATTTTTATAATCAATGTTTGTAAGCTGTATAATCAGCAAATAGATAACTGTTAACGTCATTCTTCAAGTGCAGAAGTGAACCAAATTTTTAATGCTACATTTTGGCTGTGCAAAAAGAAATTGCATGAGTGTAACAATGCAGCCAAGCCCAGAATAACTGTGTGCAGTTAATCCCCTTTATAGTTCATCTACAGCAGATGGTACATCCCAGATTCTGGGTTAAGCCCTTGCTTCTAGGTTCTCTGCACTATGCCAGTTGTTATGTATCCAGGGACTTTCAACTACTTCAGATATTAGTCTGAACAAAAACTAAGAGAAGTCCAGAGAAGGAAAAACATCCCAGAATGCATTGCTAAACCAAATGTAAGTTATTTAGGATTATCCACCTCCCGCCCCCTTGCCTTTATATTATGTTACTCTTCTCCCTCCTACTTAGCAGCATGGAAAATTAAGAGATTTTTCTAAATTCATTTTTAAAATTTCCATAAAATACTTTAAGTTGTACAAAACTGGCTCAGTGAGGCCTAGCAGAATTCATTCTACAGCAATCAAATTAAAATGGCTGCCAAAGCATCTCCCTTTCAAGGTTATCCCAAGGATCCTTCCTCTGCCTTACTCTCTGAGCAGCCTTTCCTGGAGGAGCCTCAAGGTCTTTATTTGATAATTCTCTGGTCTGACAGATTTTTTTGTCCTGTCCTGCAGCCATTAGGTACTTACGCTGTGAAATCTGTCTGCTGCTGGCTCTTCTCTTTCAGAATTCAGGCTATCCTGTTATTGTTGTCAAAGGTCCTGCATTAGCAGAATCTCCAGCTGTCCCTAGGGTTGGTGAGTCAAGGTGACTGCCCTGGGTCCCTTGTTAAGGGAAATGGGGAGTATATACTGTTGGCAGCTGTACAGTCATTCAGCTGGTGGACACAAGGGAAGTGGCCTTTGCCAGAGTATGCCAAAAAAATACATGAGGCTCACTTAACATCAGTTCTTAGCCTTCCTCTTCCCACCAGCACTAAAGCATAAACACTGCCTAGGAATCTCTTTCTCCAAGTCTATTTCTTTATATATAACTGAGGCTGCCCATTGAAAAGCTCTTTTTCATCTATTTTAGCCTGATTTTACTGGATACAAATGTGGGATTTGGGGCAGGAAAGCACAGAGGATGATTTGTCATTATTGCTCCATTGAATAGCTTTAACAATATCGTAGATTTATCTCCCAACACATTTATTGAGTGTAGAATATAAAGATGGTTTTACCTGAACAATTTACTTGCAGCAAATAAGTTGTAAAAGCAATCTGTGCTACAGTATTTCAGAGAGCGAGCAATATGGGTCCTGTTGGTTGGTGTGCATGGCGAGGCAAAAGAATAACTGGGCTCCACAGAAAATGTTGGCCTCTTTGCTATCAATGTAATGGTCGGTTGGGACACTGCTACCATCCAAAATCATTTCTCTTGGACTTAGGAGAGAGTCTGACATTTTATTTTACACCATTTTTACCACCCTTCTGATGTTCTGAAGCAATATGGACTAATGGATAAGACAGAGTCAGAATTGAATATTGGCTTCATGTCTTCATCCTTATGTGTTCTTGAGCAACTTAGTTTTACTCTTTGAGCCTTAGTTCTTCATCTGTTATGTGGAGTAATAATACCTATTGCATAGACTCATTGTGAAAAACAAGGGTGCTAATGAATAGAAAGCAATTAGCTTAGTGTCTGTTTCACGGTAAAGTCTCAATGCTTGTTATTAATAGTAGTAGTGTAAATAGTAGAAGTAGTAGTAGCAGAGTTACTGTTTTGTTGCTATTATCATTATTCTCAGCCTGATACTTCAGTGATCATTAAATACAGATTACTGGATGCTATAGTGGAGGCCAATTTGTTAATGTTTCCCTGGTGAAATAACAAAAGTAAATTGTACTTGGTTACCTTTTTTTAAAGTTTAAGACATTTTTAAAAACTTTTAACCATGGTTGATATTTAAATTTTTGTCTGCTTCATGTAAATTAATTTTATAGGTTGAAAAGTCACCCTAGGGTTTGCATTCTTTTTTCTGAAAGTGAATCTAAATTCATTGGTATGACAAAACAGACATGAAAAGTTAGTTGCAGGGAAAATATTATTACTCTATTTTTTAGCACTGCTATTCCCAAATACTAAGTGAAAATGTAACTAGCCAGTAGAACTTTTTCCCACAATGGAAAGCTCATTCTCAAGACATGTAAGCTAAGCAAAAGTCAGGCAGCTGGAAAATACCAAGAATCTACCTCTAATATTATTCCCAGAGGAGATGACTGAATACTTCAGTAGCTAGGGTTTCTGCCCAATGCGATTTAATCCCTGAAGAAGCACTCAATATAAAATGGATCTCAATTACAACACAGGCCCACAACATGGACCTAGAGGGCAAAACAGACTCATTATTTTAATCCTATATTCAATAAATATTTATTGATTACATGGCTCTGGAAAGGCATTAAGGCAAGGGTCCAGTCTACAGACATTGGAAATCACTGATGATTTACGGTGTATACTATTAATCCTAGTGATAGGAATAGTATGAATTTGTCTGTTGCCTTATCTTTTGTTGTTGCTGTTGTTGTTGAGACAGAGACTCACTCTGTTGCCCTGGGCAGAGTGTAGTGGCATCACTGCAACCTCCAACTCCAGGGCTCTGAGGCTCTAAGTGATCCTCCTGCCTCAGCCTCCTGAGTAGCTGGGACTATAGGCGCACGCCACAAAGCCCAGCTGATTTTATTTTTCCTTTTTGGTAGAAATTGGGTCTCACTCTTGCTCAGGATAGTCTCGAACTCCTGAGCTCAAGCAATCCTCCTGCCTTGGCCTCCCAGAGTGCTAGGATTACAGGTGTGAGCCACTGCGCCCGGCCAAATTTGTCTGATAAATATTAGGACTACTGTTTGGCCTCTATTCCCTTTGTAAATATTCGTGGTGCCCTTTCAAGGTGCCAACAGCTTTGAAAGCATCTCACACCATGCTGAGCTCCAATATCACTTGCATCAGGATTTTCTTGGCTTTTCTGTCTCCTTACCTTTACTATTTGGAATTTTAGGAGGTAAAAACTAAAAAAGGAAATATTCCAATCCCATTCAGGCAGACTGCATTTCTTCAAAAAAGTATTAGTCTCTGTGATTTAAAGCATAATTAAAGGTACTTGTAGGAAAAATGTCAAATGTAAATATTAAAATATTCAACCAAGCCCAGCAGGCATGGTCTTTGTCTTATATAACCCCTATGTTTGACATATCACGTAACCTTGAACATAGTAAGTGACCCCTCCCTCAAAAACTATAGTTTGTTTCACAATCTACCCCCAGTGTGACAATCACATATATTTGTTGATCTATAAGCATGTGCATGGAAGCTGGTCAAAAGAATTTACAGCCTTTCTGCTATTGCAAATAATTATAAAGTATGCATTGTAAGAAGAAAGTGAAAATTTTCCTACAACTGGGAACATCTTGAACTCTTCAAGGCTCACATAACTTCAGAGCAATGGAAACCACATTTTTAACTGTGTCCTGGGCCCTACCACAGAAGGGAAAAGAGATGGAGTTTGGGGTGGGGGAAGTGAAAGAGTGTAGTCACTAAGTGGGGAAACTATATATTCTGGCACTTTAAACTTCTTCAATACAGGATTATGGGTGGGGGTGTTGTAGTAAGATTTGGTACATGCTTTCTCATGGATTAGTATAGACTGGAAAATATGCCCTTAATTTTGGCTGATGAGAGCAATAGCTAATATTTTTTTTTAAAAACTAAGACTATCAGTCAAATCAATCACAATAGTGCTACTGAGTACCTATTAATTGGGAGGAAAAGGAAAGCCGAAGAGATAGACTGTCAACGATACAACTACAACCTCGTTGAGGTGACAGAACATACGTAGATTTTGGTAAATCATGTCTCACTGTGTTAGTGCCATTAGAGTTTAGCATGAGGGCAAAGATGTGGCTTTAAAGTTATCGGGGAAGAAATTCTCTGGCTCGACCTTTTCACAAATTGCTCCATCAAGCAATATTCAATGAGAATATTAAAGTAGGTTTTAGACAGCCTTTTTAGTGGTGATTATTTCTAGGAGTAACTTTCTACTAATATCATACAGGCTTGTCTAAAAAGCTGTTGTGATTTTTCAGTCTTCAGTTCCATTATCAATCAAATGCTCTGCCCATAGTAGATATGTGATACAATTTTGGTGAAGAAATGAATTTCTGACAGTTGCCTTCTCTAATCATATAGCTGGTTTCTATTACTCTCTGCCATACTCTCATGCCATCTGCTACTCCGGCGTCATTTCTGCAGTCTTTCCCATCAACTCTAACACTGACCAGGTAGTAAGGTCATGTAAGTGTTGCACATAAGTGTTCTTTCACCTAACTATGCCTTAGGTCCTTAACAGAATACAATTCCTCAAAGAAAGTGACTGGGCTAATAAGCCTTCTGAATACCCCCAAGGTAACTACTACCAGAATCTGTGTGTAGGGGCTTGAGAACACTGTATACTGCTGACCTACCGATCTACTAAAAATCTGGCATATATATTCAGAAGACTTAGTATTGCCAGACTGATTCCTTACCTACTTCCATATCTTAAATTCTAATTTTGCGCTAATGAGTGATTTGGTTAGTGTCTTTAAAAGTCAGGGAAAGTTTTAATAAATTGTACCCATTAGCATGTTGTATAGAATGCTTCTTTTTCCCATGACACATCCAGCAATGGACACTGATGCAGTCTCACAAAATCATGCCATCTGCTATAGAGAAAAAAGAGCTCAGGTTTCTCCCAAGTACACTTAACACTACTATTTTCCTTCTCTAAACACAGCATTAACACAGAGCTGATTGCGCATTCAAACGGGACCATTCAACACTCCACACTCCCACTTTGTATCTAGCTCCTGTCTGGAACTCACAGTGATTTCTGCCTGATGGAAAAGAAAATTAAAACATGTTCCTCTTAGTTGATCCTACTAAAGGAAGACAGTTCTGGGAAAGCTAGTGTCATTGAGCTGTGAATCATATTCTCAGACATGTGGTTATCATCCAAAGTCTAAATCCCAGCTGTTTGGGGATTATCCTGGCTGATAGTGACCTGAGAGACTAGAAGATGGGACAGTCCTGTACAGAGCTTGCTTGTCTTGGTAGCCTGCAGCTCCAGTGGGTTTTCTGTTCTATCTTATCCCTCTCCTGCAGGCTCTTTCCTCTCAGAATAAACACAAGCAACTCTTTCCCAACTTCAAGAAAGATTTAAGACTCCCTCTAGATATTGCCTTCTTTATCCTTTCACAGAAATATTACTTAAAAGATTAGCTTATATGCACCGTTTCCTTTACATTCCTATCTAGTCACTGTCTTCATTAAGGTCACCAGTGAACTCCATATTTACAAACCCAATGAATAATCTTTTGCCATGTTATTTAACTTTATTATTTGATCCCTCTTAGACATTTGACATTCCCTCTTAAAATTTGATTTTCTCTTGGCTTTCATGATAGTCCTTACCCATTGGCAGTTCCTTTTCAATGTCCTTCATGGTCTTCCCATTCTTCTTCATGGGCTTCCTCAGCAATTGTTTAAATACTGGTGTTCCTCCTGTGCTCATCCTTGGCCTTCTACTGTTCTTACTCTATAGAGTTCTTCTGAATGATTTAGTCCAAACCACGGCCTAAATCGCTAGTTATATATAATGACTTTCAAGTCTGTATCTTTATCTCAGAACTCTTAATTTTGTTTCAGTCTTCAGTACTCTACTTGCTAAAGAATATTTCTACCTGGTCTCTTAAGTGAAGTATCTCAGGAATGGAAAAACAAACACCACATGTATTCACTAATAATTGGGAGCTAAACCATGGCAGACACAGGCATAAAGGGATGTAAAGGACATTAGAAACCAAGAAGGGAGAGGGTAGAAGGTGGGATAAAGGGTGAAAACTTACCTATCGGGTACAATGAACACTATTTTGGTGATGGGTATACTAAAAGCCCTGACTTAGGCATTATACAAGGTATCCATGTAACAGAAACATTTGTACCCCCTTAATATTTTGAAATTAAAAAAAATGTATAGAAATATTCTGGAAGATCTCACAAGCATGCCATATTCAACATGTACAAAACTAACCAGCCACTGTTTTTATAAACAAAGTTCATCTTGTTTCCCTAAAAATTCCCTCCTTTTCCTATGTTCACAATTTCAGAGAATGGTACTCATGTGATTTTCTAAGTCACAAATCCACAACTTGTCCCATACTACTCCCTTTCCTTTACTGTTAACATCCATTTACCCATTCACAAAATCATGTTGCTTCTGCCTTCTTAGTAACATTAGCATGAGTCTCCTTCAACTTCAATCTTACTTTGTCCTTACCAATGTTTGAATTTACAAACATTCATCATTTCTTTCCTGGATAACAATATAATACTTTCCTAATTGATCTCTGTCCAACCTATCTGCCACATTGACTTCAGAGTGAATCATGTCAGCTCACTGAATTAAAAACCTTTCATGGTTTCCTACTACTTTCAGGATAAACTCCTTAGCTAAATGTACAAAACTCTTCATGATACAGCTTTTCTCCACCCAACTAGCTTCACCTTTATCACTTCTGGACATATAAACGTTTCTTCAACCATATTAAAATGAATTCCCCCCAAATAAATCAAATTAATGTAATTTGAATATCATTTTAATGGACTGTAGTAGAGGTCAGCAAACTTTTCCTGTAAAGGGCTAAATAGTAAATAATTTATAATTTGCAGATCACACAGCATCTGTTGTAACAACTTTGCCATTGTAGTGCAAAAACAGCCAAAAATAATTCATAAACTAGATGAATGGGCATGACTGTATTCAAATAAAAGTTTATTTATAAAAACAGTGGCTGGACAGATTTAGCTCTCAGGTCATCATGTGCTGACTCCTCAACTAGAGGTTCATGCTATATAAAGAAATTCCGTCTTGAATCCTCTGTAGAGCTAAGAACTAAGCTTGATTTTTACGTCAATTAGAATTGTTCAAAGTTGGGTTTATTTAAAATAAGGTACACCTGCACTTAAGATGATACGTAAAAATCATCATCACCGTCAAAAAGATCTAAGGTCAAATAGTAATTAATTTGCATCCATGAACTATCTTCCTGGCTACAATATAGATTTAAGCTTTCTCAAACATTCCATAAATCTATACTTTGACCTGGAAAATAAACAGTCTTCTAGGAATTCTTTGCTTCATTGGATTTGACATTTTCACCCATCCTTGCAGCTCTGTTTCTTTTTCCCTAATGCTAAATTTTCTTATAAATCATTTCCTCCCTGTTTCTAGGTGTTTGTGCTTCCAGAGTAGGGGGGAAATTCAGAGTCTAATAAATATTGGGCATGTCAGGGAAAACTGATGTCACTAAATGCTCCTATGAACTATTATATCATTATTCATACAGACTATCATTACTCTGAAAGAGAAGTGAAAATGAACATACTTGGATCATCTTCATTTCCATTGATAGAAGTAAAATTAAAAAAAAAATCTGATGTTGAAATCTGACCTAGAGACTGATCATTAAGGAAGGCTTTCATCATTTCCTCTTTAGAAGAGAAGAAATTGGGGGAAAACGAAAGGTTTAATACTACACATAAGTTAGAGTTGGTGGTTATCTGTGGGCTAGTTCTTATGGGCCTCCCCCAGACTTCCACGTACCATACCATTACATTACCAGGGGTCAGTAAACATGTCTTATCATCAGTGCTCTTACCCTCAGTGCCCCCTTTACAGAAACATATCTGAAAAGCTTAATGTGTTAATTATTCTAGGCAACATTTCATTTGAATTAAGGCAATGTTCTTCAAGAATAAGTCAAGTAAAAGCTAAATTGTTAACAAGAAGGGGGTAACACATGAGGCTATTATCACCCATTATAACCATAGTAAGAGATTATCATCTTTGACTATGCAGATGAGGGCAACAGAGGACAGTGGAGCCACAAGAGAGGAGGAGTCTGGATCCTTCAAAACATGGATCCATTGTATCAGCCCTCGACTACTTACATATCCACTAACATGTGAAAGGAAAAATACATGTTTCATTCTTGTTTAAGACACTAGGTATTTATATTTCTTTGTCAAAGCAGCCCCACGTCTTATGTAATAACTATTAATAATTGGAATGACTCATCATCATCATTATCATCATATATCAATATATAGAGGATCTAGTTTAAGTTTGAGGCTACCAAAAAGACTTATAAGTTAGGAACTTGGCTATGAGATACCTTTAGGATTTTATAAATAGGTATAAATTCTGATAGTCATATGTATGTATCCAAGAAATATAGGCAGTTGTGTATGTACTGAGCCAAGTCTCTTCTTCTTTCTGGATCTCAGTTTCCTCATTTGTAAGAGAGAGAGCTGAACCACATGATTTCCAAGGCTCCTGCCATCTATAAAGGTTATTATTCTAAGATTCTGTTAGCTCTTCTGCATTTTTGCTTTTGAATGATTTGGAAAGATCAATCAAGGAAAGAGAATGGGCACATGGTGAGAGGAAAGCCACACTGAAGCTTGAATTATGGCTGTGAGGTGACTCTTAAGATTTTCTAATAGTGTGGTATTAACAACATTTGATATTTTCACTCTCAAAAGTGATCCATTATTTTCAGAGAAACTTACTTCCATCTTGACAGAACAAATTTGGGGTTCTAAAGTGGTGCTAAAGATAACTATCTTCCCTCCCCAGTTCCTATACATTCTCTTCCCTTTTCCTCTCGCATATCTGAAGTAAACTTAAGTTCAACAGGGCAAGACCATCTCCAAATGCATGGCATCGAGATCATTGCCATGTTATTCTCCTCTACTTCAATTCACAATCTTCCCCTTTCATATCAAATATCTTCCTTTATCACCTTTCAAGCAGGTGAGCTGAGCACTTTCTCTTAAGAAATAAAGTGCTCACCTACTTGAAAGTGGGAGATAGAATCCCTGGACTCATGATATTCTTTTAAGCCTTGATTAGTCTATCACTACTACACTTAAAGAGAATAGGCCACTGATACTCCTTTCAGTACACCTACCAAATCTGAAATGCTTCAGTCTTAGAGTGGTCACAAAATGTTACTACTGTAGCCGTGCAAAAATGGTACTAGTCCCAGAGGAGGAAGGTTTACAGATAGGAAGCTATGAGTATTTATATATTTAAATGAGAATATACTGGTTGTTCCTATGCAAAGTGTTTATCTATAACTCAGGATAGGTTAGGTTATACCATAACGACAAAAATTATCCAAATACCATTGGTTTAAAACTACAAAGATTTATTTCTTATTTAGGTTGCATGTCCAATGCAGGTGGTAGGGTGGGGGTTCTGTCTATCACTGAAAGACCCAGGTTGAAGGAAGATCCATTTTGAAATATGCTTTTACATAACTACAGAAGAAAAACGAAAGGCTAGAGCTATGCACTGGGAATTAAGTGCTTCCACAAAGAAATGACACAAGTCACTTGTACTCACATTTCAATGGACAAAGCAAGTTATAAGGCCACCCCTAACTTCAAAGGGTATGGAAGAACAGTTCTACTATATGGCTGCAAAAAGCACTAAAATAGTTATAACAACCTACTGACTACCACAAGGTATGAGATGAGGGTTCCAGTTTTAACTTTATTATTAGATATGTGACCTATAGCATTGAAACTCAATGGGCCTTATAATCTTCCATATTGGTTTATTGTGAGGATCAAAGGGATAATAAAAAAGTAAATGTATAAATCATTAATCAAATACAAGGTAGTATTTTAATTATCTATACTTTTATGATGAATATTTTTAAATCTAAAAACAGGGGCACGGATGCTTCTTATGTAGGTAGCACATAATAATTCCATTAGAAGGGATTTGAGATGGCAATCATACAACAGCAACCATTCAGCAATAAATTACTATTTATAAAAGGTATATACACTATTTCTTCCTTGAGATGGTATAATATTTGAGCCTTCATAAAAACTAAAAATTGTGCCAAGATAGCCTGGGGGTGAGTGATGGTACTTCAGGAACCAGGGGTCCATATTGCTGCAAGAGGGCTACATGCAATGCCAATTACTTCATGCATTGAACAAAGGTTGCCAACCACTTTTACGTTCAGCTAACTTCTTTTTTAAAGCCAACATTCCATACAATTCAGTAATGGAAAGTATTAAGTCAATGAGTTACTATAATTAAAATTGGCCTTCTTTGAAACTCGATCAGTTGATATTTCCTGGATTGACACGTGTAGGGAAAGAGATAAAAAGTTTAACAAGGAGACAACCAAAAATTCTGTCTCTTTACTTCTCTGTAGGAGCCAAGTAACCACCAGCCTTTAAAACATATTAAGCTTTAGGGATGCCTAAAATGTTGTTACAAATACATATCAGTCATAACTGATGCCAGGACAGTCTACCCTGGGTTTTATGACACCCTTCATTTCCCATCACTTACACCCGGGTTGCTTTGAGTTACCACAAAACCTATCACAAGATTCTAATAAGAATGTTAAAGTAAAGGGAGTTTAACTGTCTTCTGACTTTCTTCTTTGAAATAACAGCTTTATTGATATTGATATTTCACATAACTGATATTTTCAAATAAATCTATGCTATAGGGTGCATCTAAGAGAGGCAGAGAATGTCACAACATCAAAGTTATGGTGATAGGGGATACTGCTGGAAGAAAGAAAGGTGGGAATCACCAATCGAGATTCATCTTCTTGATCAAGACTGTTCTTTCTGAGCAGGCAGCTCTCGCATAAAATGATGTGGTGGCTGCTGTGTGGATGGCTATTGCATTTATGTCTCTTCTTTCTGTGTCTCTGTCTCTGACTCTCTTTTACACACATACAACACACACACAGATTTGACAGCTTAATTTTTTGACAGCTTAATTATCTTCTCCTATTTAAATTATGTTAATATGCTGGCCTGGTGACAGAAGGTATCCTTTGTAAAATCTAATACATGAGTGAAAGCACTAAAAGAGAAGTGACTCCATGAAGGCAACTCTCTGGGTTTTTTTTCCTTTCTAGGACTTTATCTTCCTTTGAAGAACACTCTCCACAAATCCTTAGATAAATGCCACAGGCTAGAGATATTTAGCAAAAATGCCCTGCGAAAAATCATATGAAATTTCTAATGCATCAATAATGTTTTATTTCATAAAGTCTGTAAAACTTGAGAGGCCAAGAAAATCCAAGACAAATTGACAAATGAGATTTTATATATCGGTCTTCCAGATCCACCCACAAATAATGGTATGGTAGAAGATAGCAAATAATTCAGAATGACATAATCCATTGCAATAGAATTAAGGATTCACATGTAAATGAACTCTGAAGAAGAAAGGGAAAAAGGATGACCCATTAATCACAGATCCATAGGTTTGGGAAGATACTGTTTCATTTAGCTGGAAGTCCTCTTACACTCCTCTGGCAAAATTCTCCACAGGGGGCCTGGTTTATCTCTAATCATTAAAAGGATTATTTGGAATTTCTGAAATTATTCTGATGGCTTAGCAATTCATATACGTGTACTGTTTGCGTATGAATGTGTATGAATGTCTCCCTTTTTGTGCGTCAGAGTGTGGAGAATGTTCATGCCTTTCATAGTCCATGGGCCTCAAATCTAAGCTACTTTGCCCATAAATCTACAGCCTTAGCCTCGAGGGAGTGTACTGCTCTGGTTTCATGCTTAGTGAAGTGTCTGATTCATTGTTTTGCATCCCTGTATCTATACCACTCCCTGCTACTGCCTCCCTTTTTCTTAGATAGCTCAGCTGGTATGTCCTAAGTTCTGGCTCTTGGATGTATTTCTTCTCCCAACAGGGGCTGGCCTTAAAGACTCCACTTGAAAAATACTTTTAAAATTGAAGTAAGCAATTTTCTTCTTTTGATCTCTATCTGCATTTCTAGAGTCTTCAGGGTAAGATAATTTCAGTGATCTACTGTGTTCTTTCCCTGAAGGCATCTACTCAGCCAGATCAGTGAGATAGAACCTCCTCTGGGGATATCTGGGGCACAATAGAAGGATATTTTTGCAGAATGGGTACTCAGAGCTATTATCTAATCCAGGCCCCTTCCCTCAGGTTGATGTCAAAATGATTCAGGTCTCAGGATTATCATATTTACCCTTGATGGTCTCCATAGGTTCCATCCAGTTGTTTCATTCTAGTCTGTTTCTCTAGAATACTTAAAACAAGCTTCCTATGTCCCACTGAAATATTCTTTACTGTCATCTTACCTCTTGCCTTGTTTATTATTTTGCATAGATGGAAATCAAATGCTTAAAAGTCTCCTGTAAAAAAATCTTTTTTATACTTGAAGACATTAATTTTATCATTCTTCAAGCTGTAACTTCTCAGGCTATGTGGGTTTTCAGATAGCCTTACTGTGTGGTGTGCTAGGTTTCACGAACCTCTCTACAAACTTCTTGTCAAGAGATTATTTGAAGTCAGAGAAAGAAGGGCAGCCAATAGTGAAGAAAGGAAAGGTGAAGAAACAGAGCAGATGGCTTGAGAGGGTGTATACATTTCCAGCACTACCATTCACCCATTAGTCACAATCAGAAACCTGGATACCAGCCTCTACCCCTTCCTTTCCTTCATGCTACATATTCCATCAGTTACTAAGCCCTGACATTTCTAATCCTAAATAACTCAGAAATCAAGCCCTTCACTCCTCTTACACTATCTTTTGTTCTCTTTCTTTCTCTCTTTCTCTTTTTAAGAGCGAGAGCACACTTCGCTTACCCTTGAGCAGCAGAACTCCAAGTTTTCTGGCCTCTGGACTCTGGGACAGGTACCCGCAGCCCCTGGTGGTTCTCATTGTTTTAAAGATAATCAATCATCTGTTCATTATTTTCAGGCAACAAACATTTGTTGAGCATAATTTTGTGTCTGCTACTATGCTAGGCATTTGGGATACAGATTTAAAACACAGTATCTATTCTCATAAATATCAAATATGCTGGGGGAGAGAGACAAACAGATAAGTGAAATGTCGTAAAAGTGTAAGATTAGAGACATACAGATGGTGCTAAAGAAACCCAGAGGGGTAGTTAACCTGGCCCAGGAAAGGTCATTTAACCTATGTTAACCTCTCTTGTCTCACAGGATGACTAAGAATTCTCCTTCTCTCTCCCCTCCCTCCCTCTCTCCCCCTCTGCCCGCCTCTGTCACCCCCCTTCCACCCCCTAACCCCATTCCTGGGCTGCTGCCATTAAGAATATACATGTTCCAGCAGTAGAGTTAGCAAGGGTTTTATTTCCCTGAGGAGACTTCTGTAAACAAAGCACTTTGTTTTGTTTTCCTCTTATCTGGCCTCCATCCATATGGGCTCTCCCTCCCTCCATCCCCACGTGAGTCACCACAAGCCAAGTTAGGATGGCAGCCCTCTGATTCTGAAGCTGACGTGACATTCTGAAGATCTTCACCGGCCAAATTGCTCTCCATAGATTGCTTAATTTGTGGAACGTGTTCCATAATCACATTTTCTCCTGACTGCCCTACAACCTTTCCTTCTTCTGATTTCTTTGCCCCATTTCCTTTCCCTTGCTGACAGCAGGTGGTCAGTGGTGTCTTGGAAAGAGAACCTGGCACCGTTTCAAAGCAAAGCAAAGCAACAAAAACTGTGCTTCAATTAACTATTATTTGCCAAGTATAGACTTGGATGGGAGACTGGGCTTGTCCATACCGACTGCATAGGTAGGCAGGGCTGAGGGTGGAGGTGTAGCAATGGGAAAGTGGTACACAGACAGTGGCATCCATATGTGCGACCATCGCATGCTGGTCCAACTAAAAGTCAACTCAATTCTTCTGTGCTTTGTTTGTAAATTGAAATTAAAATTCCTGGAAGACATTGGCTTAGAAGGCTTATGGTTACAGTGACACTACACCCATTTTACAGATTGACCACTGGTCAGAGGACAGGTCATAGAGGTAGTCTCCCTTAGTCCCTTGTAGCAAAATTAGAATCCACAGCAGAATAGAATTTCTTGCTTTCTAGGTCCTCAAAGCCCATGCATATGCCAAAATCTCCTTAAATAAACTTTATTCATAATATTTATTTATATTCGACTTCCAGTTCTGATTCAGTTTTCAACAGACGTTGGGTTATAAGCCTGTTGCCTGATTCTAAAGAGCCAAAGGTGAATTTCAATGATTTCCCTGGTCCCTTGAGAGCATTCGCAAAAAGGACTACATTTTCCTTTTAAAACACCAATTTTCCCAACACCTAATAAATTCCCAAACACCTAGTTCTCAAAGATGTGTGATGAATCCTTGAAAGGTCTGATGAAGGAATAGCCACTGAAATAGCATTTTAAAGCTGCAAAAAATAAAATGGAGGTTTATAAGAGTTACCTGGAGAATACAAATTGCGGAGCTGGCTAGCCTCCCAGCCTGGACCTCTCTCAGCTTCCCTTTGCTGGGAGCCACCTAAGGTTCCTTTCAAGACAGACTGGCAAGTGTCTTTGCTGTTCTGTTTGTTTATTTGTTTGTCTAATATTCAGTAAAAATCAAAGCCTTTGTGTGTGGGAGGAGAAGGGGAGGGGAGGGAAGGGAAGAGAAGGGGGAGGCAGGGCAAGGTAGAGCAGGCCTGGGGTGAGAGGCAGACATGTTGCTCATCCAGAATAATGAATGGGTGAGTCAGCCTCATCCCACAACTGATCTGACCACATCCTGGCTTTTCCACACCACACAGAGGCTACGGCACAAGACAGGCAGCGCGCCATTTGGCTTTCTTTGCCGACACTGCCCATCAGCCTATTATTCTGACATTCCCACAGTGTTGCTACTATACTGTTAGAAAGGGAAAGTTTGGCAGGCAAAGCATGTCTCAAGTTATTTCATTAAGGCTGACAGCTTTAAACTGTGCTTCTGAGGGGGAAAAAAAAACCTTGTTATCAAACAACTACATGCTAGTCCTCAACACCAAGTGATTCTTAAATTTCCCTCCATGTCCTTACTAAGTTTACTTGCCTTGCTTTCCTGGAGCACGGATTCAAAGACAGTAGCAGTTACAGAAGATGATGTAACTACTGCTTAAGGATTATTCACATGTAAACACCAGGTTTCAGTGAGAAACTAGATGTGCCAATTCTTTTTTTTTTTTTTTTTTT
>VBSM01003151.1:2219355-2232292 GCA_008086735.1 Cheirogaleus medius | reverse complement strand
AAAAAAAAAAAGAAAAGAATTTAAGGAATTCATTATAGAAAAGAAGTAAAATTGTCTTTCATCTGCAAATAAAAAATCTACAAAGAGATAAAGAAGCCACAAAAAAACTACAGAAACCAATAAAAATGTTTTCAAAGTTGCAAAAGGCAAAATTAGTGTACAGAAAAAATTGTATATCTAAATAATAGCAAAGAATAATCCAAAATAAAATTTAAAAAATAATTCAATTCACAATATTATCAAGAAGAATAAAATACTCAGGTATAAATTTATCAAAAATAGTATGAAACATATACTGCAAACTATAAAACACTGCTGAGAGAAATTAAAGAAAATATTAATTAATGGAAACACACTCTCTACTCATAGATTACAAGACTCAAAAGTTTCAAGATGGGAATTCTCCCCAAATTGATCTATAAATTTAATGCATTCCCTATCAAAATCTCAACAAGCTCTTTTATAGAAATTGACATGCCGATCCTAAAGTTTACATGGAAATTCAAGAGACTCAGAACAGCCAAACAATCTTAAAAACGAAGAATGTTGGAGGACTCACACTTTCTGATTTCAAAATTTACTATAAAGCCCCAGTGTGGCATTAGCACAAGAATGAACAATATAGATTCAATGGAACAGAAATGAGAGTCCAGAAATAAATCCTTAAATTTATGGTTGGTTGATTTTTGATTAAGGTGCCACAACAAGCACAAAAATTCACTCAAAATGGATCCTAGATGTAAGTGTAAGAGTTAATCTCCCATTCTGTGCTTACCTCATAGTAAGTGTTCAGTCACTGCTGTGGACTTTCTTGGCTTCAGATATCTCAGGCTGATTATGCAAGAAAATTCACAGCCTCAGCTAGCCTTCAAGGTTATGTGAGCACCAATGCCATCTAGAAAAGAACCTGCAAATAAACTTAGCATATCTCACATCCAGTGTGGTTTTGTAGCCCCAACATGCTATCCGTGGAAAAGGAAGTCACTCTGTGAGGTATAGGAAAATACCAAAAGCATTCATATTCAAATTTATTCTACAACTCTACAGCAGTCATTAAAATATCTTTTTCAACCCACTTGATGCATTGCTCTTGAGTTGCTTAATATTTTTATATGACCATATTTATTTTTCTCTTATGTCTTATAGGGCTGGGACATACAGTATGTACTCAAGGCTTAGTAGTTGATTGATTGATCAGTTGAACTTTACAAGTGAGCCTACTGTTTTCACAGGGTTCAGATCCATGGGGGAAGATGCCAAGTCACTTCCTTGAAAATATATTTGCATAAGGAATTATGATCCCATGGATCCATAAAAGGGCAGTGTTTACCTACAGACAGACCAGTGTTACAAATTCTTCTCAGAAGTCTGAAGAAGTTTCTCTCTCCAATGAACTAATATACTTATTTCTATTAAACAGTGGTAGCTATGCCGTGTAACATGGTGGTTAAGTCGTGGACGCTGTGGAGCCAACTTGCGTGCGTTTTAATTCCAACTTCTTCATTTCCTAGACTGAATTTGAATCCTGAGTTTTCTGCTCACTCTGCACTTCAGTTACCTCACCTGCAAAATGGACATAATAAAAAATATCTATTTTATAGAATTGATCTATAAATAGATATTTATAGAATATCTATTTTATAGAATATCTATTTTATAGAATTTATATAAAGGATTAAATGACACATAGGAGGAGTTCAATCAATGTTGGTGAACCCACCCTTACTCTTCCACTACACCCCTGGAAAAAAAGGAAGAAAGAACACAAAACTTCAAAGAGATTTTCACAGCATTATTAGTGGTATACAGATGTCTAGTTTCTCAAAACTGTTTGAAAGCTATTTGTATAGCCTATTTTCCATAGAGGCCAAGAGGGAGGTTTATTCTACATTCTTTCGAGAGAGTTAATTAAGTAGGCTGGCTGACTAAAACGGGCTATATCACATAGCCTGCTATGTTCTTGATCTTTAAAATGTAGCATCATATAAAGAATACTATAAGGCTGTGTCTTATTCACCTACAATCCTCAATGGCTAATCCAATTGCTCTCCACAAGAGAAGTACACGTCAAATATCATGGAAACTTGGGGGAGCGAAATTACTGGCAACTGTGGGAGGTAGAAAAGCAGTGAAGCTTGGTGGAGCATGAGGTGGGACCGAGCAGGATTCAGACATGTCCCATGGAGCTGGGAAAAGGTAGCACAAGAGGCAGCAACTGCATACCTGCAGGCAGAAAGAGAGAAAAAGTACGGGGTGTGCAGAAAGGACAGTGTGAAGGGAGGTATGATGCATGATGAGGTGGATAAAGGCTACAAAGACTGGAATGTAGGTTAAATTGCTTGGTGTGTATGTAGGGGGTGGATTTAACTATCCTGTTAGGGAGTTCAGATTTTATCCTGTGGGCAATCCTAAAGGTGTTTGAAAAAGGATGTGGGGTGATCAGAGCTGTGCTTTAGAGATATTAAGCTGGTGTAGAAGGTTGGGAGAAGGGAGGGGAGTGGAAGGACTAATTAGGAGGTTGTTTAAATAGTCCAGGCAAGAAGTAAGTTAGGCTAGCGCCAGGGAAGAGGAAGTGGAAAGTGTAAAGGAAGGGACAGACTCAAGAGAAATTTCAGGGGAAGTAGAAAGGAAGATTTGACAATCTGGTACATCCCTCCTCTGCTTAGGCTGGGGCACAGATCAGCATGCAATGCTCTCCACAATCTCTCCCAACTACTCTGACTAGATTTATCTGTCACTAAGCATGACACATGCCTCATTCCCCCAACTTCACTGGATCACATTCCCTAATTCAAGGATAACCTGAACTTTTCCACTTACCCCTTATCTCTACAAGGACAAATCTAATCTGTCCTCGAAAGTCCATCTCGAATGCTATTTCTTCCATCAAACCTTCCTGACTCTTCTCTGGCCAAAATTGACTTCTCCCTCCTCTCTTCTCCCACAGCTTTTCATTTATACCTCTCCTTTAGCACTCATCCCACTTTATTCCACAGTATTCTATCACTCACAGTATTCTATCACTCACAAAATGAGGCTCAAAAGCCTTAGCATGGAATCCAAGATCTTTAACACAAAAGGTAATTCGTTATTTGGTCACTGATTAATTCACTAATTAATTCGTCCAACAAATATTTGATTACTTAATATTACTATATGCCAGACACCTTGCTAAGCCCTAAAGATACAACAGAGAAGGAGATAGATATAGTACTTAACCTCGTGGAGCACATATTCTCCTGGAAGAGGCAGGCAAAAACAAACAAGTAACCTGAAGGATATGCACAAGGGCTGACATTGAGAATCATGTTGAGCAAGAAGGGGAAAGTCCCATTTTAAATAACATGGTCAGCAAAGGCCTCACTAAGGATATGATATTTAAGTTAAGAACTAAAAGATAGGAAGGAAGTAACCTTGTGAGGAGTTTGAGGAAGAGCATTCCAGGCAAAGGCACTGAGATAGGACAGACCTTGGCATACAAACTGAGATTAAACTAATGTGGAGTTGAGCGCAGTGAATGAGAAGAAGAGTGGGATGAAGTGAGGCTAGAAAGGTAAACTTAGCCTTTGTGAGACGTGGTAAGAACTTTAGCTTTTTATTCAAGTGCAATGGAAATCTACTTAAGAGTTTTAAGCAGTACAGTAATACAATTTGATTGACATGAAAAACACTCATGTTTATTGCTCTTCAGGTAAGGTCAGGACAAGAATGTTGCACAAATACCAGGTAGGAGGCTGTTGCCCTAGTCCAAGCAAGAGATGATGGTGGCCTGACTAACGAAATGTCAATATATATGAAGAAGAAAGGACTAACTATCCATCGATCATCTATCTATTTATCTATCTGAGGTAAAATTGTCAGGAGGTACTGAAAAATTGGATATGAGAGAATAGAAATAATCAAGGATGACAGTTAAGTTTCTGATATGAGTAACTAAGCAGCAACTTTTACCAAGATGCAGACTACTCATGATGGAGGTAAATTTGATGAGGAAAGCTAAAGAATTCAATTTTTATTTTGAGATACCCAATTTAGACACCAAATGAATATGTCAGTGGGCAGTTGGATATGAGTCAGAAATTCAATGGAGCAGAATGAGCTGGAGAAAAATCTTACGGAGTCAATGGAATATAAGCCATGGGACTGGATGAGATTACATAGGGAGAGAATGCAGAGAGAGAAGAGGACCAAGCATTCAGTCATGAAGAATATGAACATTTGGAAGGCAGAGGAGGAGAAACCTACAAAGGAGATTTGTTTAAAGCAGCTAGTTTCGGAGGAAAACAAACACAGGAGAGAGTGATGTTGCTGAAGACAGAAGAGTATTTCAAGACAAATAGTAAAGTAGATTGGGCAGCATGCTACTTAGGTCAAGTAAGATAACAGAGAAAGGTCCATTGAATTTTGCATTGCGGAAGTCATTGTCGACTTTGTCAGGAGTATTTTCAATTGAGTTCAAGGGAAAGAAGCCACACTGGGGAAGTTTGAAGGGTAAATAGAAGCTCATGAAGTGAAGAAAGTGAATGTGGATAAATCTTTAAATGAATTTGCCTTTGATAAGTAGCAAAGAAATGGAGTGATTGTTGGAGTAGATGTGGTTATAGAAAGTCTGTGGGTTTTTTTTTTTTTTGTAAAATGTAGTAGAAAAGTAGTAGAAAGGTCATTTCTTTTTGCAAAATGGGAGACTGGGAAATACTAATGGGTTAATGTTGATAGGAATGATCCAATAAAGAACGGAAAATTGACAGTATAGAAAAGTGAGAATGTAACTAAAGTGGCAAATTGTTGAAGAGGAGAAAGAGAACATGAATTATGAGCAGTCTAAGGGATTTGCCTTTGACAGAAAGAGAGATAGACACATCCTCCTTTAGAAACTATAGGAAAGAGGAAGAATATGCAGATAAAGACAGGATTGTATTCATAGATTTTGGGGAGATGAAGGAGTTACCAGATGATGATTATGATGGCAAATACAGGCACTTAATATTTGCTATGCATCACACACACATACACACTTACTCAAAACTATCAGGTAAGTACTATTATCTCTAAGATGAAGAAACTGAAACACAGAAAGCTTAAGAAACTTGCTGAATTACATACTGCTGATAGGTAGATGAGCTGGAATTCATGCTCAGTACAGATTTAATGTTCATGCTTTCAAACATATGCTGCTTTTTTGGTGAGGTATTAGATACAGTAATCAGATATAAGCAAAATGGAAAGCTTGGATGAAGGAAAAAAAGATATGAAATAGTCATCTTGATAAATGGGAAGGTGAGCCTTTAGAGGGATATAGTAGAATTACTGGGTAGTATTACATGCCCATTTTAGGCTTGAGATTTTAATTTTAACAGGAACAAGTCAGCTACGATTAGCAGCAGGTTCAGAAAAGTCATGAGTAGGTCTATGTTACCCATGAAATTATGGGCTTCTTGAAATAAAGGATAGATATATCTTTCTTGTCTATATATTCACCATAGCATCCTACAAATAACAGGCACTTAATGTCTATTTAATTGAGTTTATTTGATCCATTGTTCCCAATTAAAATCATATGAGAAGGGCTTGTTAAAAATATCCATCCTCTGAAGGAAAAGACCTTCTAGCTATGTTTCAAACATTAGATTCAATAAAAGATTGATGAATTTGATTACATTAAAAATTTAAGCATGAGCTGGGCATGGTGGCTAATGTCTGTAATCCCAGCACTTTGGGAGGCCGAAGCAGGGGGATTGCTTGAGGCCAGAAGTTCAAGACCAGCATGAACAAGAACCAGACCCTGTCTCTAGAAAAAATAGAAATATTAGCCAGGCATGGTGGCATGCGTCTGTAGTCCCAACTACTAGGGAGGTTGAAGATAGAAGATCGCCTGAGCCCAGGAGTTTGAGGTTGCAGTGAGCCATGATTGTGCCACTGCACTCTAGCCTGGGTGACAGAATGAGACCCTGTCTCAGGGAAAAAAAAAATTATGCATGGCTAAAAAACCCCATAAGCAAAGCAAAAAGTCACAAAATAATGTTATTTGCAACATGTATCACAAAAAGGGCTAATATCCATAATACATAGATATATGCTTTTAAAAATAGAGGGAAAATAAAAGATCAAAACTTTAGAAAAGTGTTAGAAAAATGGGCAAAAGACATGAATAGACAGTTCACAAAAATATGCACAATTGCCTCTTAAATATGTTTTAAAAAGATACTCAACTTGTAATAAGAGAAATGCTAATCAGAACTACACTTAGATACAATTTCTCATCTATCAGTTTGAAAACACTCAAAAATTTCATAATGCACTATTGAAGAGGCTGTGGTGAAACAGGAACTCTCATATATTGCTGGTAAGAGTGCAAAATGATATGACTTCCTCACGAGGAATTTCAAAATGCCCCATGGTGTGCAGGTAAATGTTTGACAGCTGGTTCTCCGGAAAAAAAGAAAAATCAAAACCCAACCCAAAAAGTCCTGATGTGTGGCATTTGTTGATTTTCTTGGTGAAAATAGTCCCACCATGGCCAATTTTAAGCTACCAAGTGTGAAGCTGTTAGTGTGAAGTCACTAAACAGAAATTAGGAAGAAATGCACATCAGCACACAATTATATAATTTTTCTACCATATGGATACAATTAACGTGAATAACTGCAAGAACATAGATAATAGTAAAATGTAGATAAGCATTAGAAAGTAATGAGTTTATTTATTATCTTAATCTTAATATAAATATTTAAATTTTAAGTTTACATGATTCAATTTTTACTAATGGCTATGTTTAAAACACAGCTTACAAAAATGCTGAAAATGTACTAAATTGACTCTCGAAAGCTAGGATGAACCACCTTCAGTACATTACTTAAATAGCTGAAAAGCTAAATACACATTTATCCTTTGACCCGACGCTTCCGCCTTTGGGAATTTACTCTGAAGATATTATCTTCAACAATACAAAAATGCATATACATAAAACTATTCACTGCAGGATTTTTTATAATATCAAAATGTTAGAAATAATCTATATGCCCATACATAGGAAATCTGCACAATGAAGCTGAATGTGGCTGTAAAAATGAATGAGGATGGAGGAATTTGTACACGAATGTTCATAGCAGCTTTATTCTTTATAGGTGAAGACCAGAAACTACCCAATGTCCTTCAGTGGGCGAATGGTTAAATAAACTGTGGAACATCCATTCCATAAAATACTGCCCATCAATAACAAGGAATAAAGTATTAATATACACAACAACTTGGATGAACCTCAAGAAAATTTTGCTGAGTGAAAAAAATCTAATCTCAAAAGGATATATACTGCATGATTCCATTTATGTAACATTTGTGAAGTAACTTAATTATAGATACAAAGAACAGATTAGTGGTTGTCAGGAATTGGGAATGGTAGGGAACGGGATGGGTGTGGCTATAAGACGGTACTTTGAGGGAGTCTTACAGTGATGGCACAGTTGAATGTCTTGACTGTGGTGGCTACATAAGGCTATACATGTGATAAAACTGCAAAAAGCTGCACACACACAGATACAAATGAGTACATGTATAACTGGTAAAGTCAGAGTAACTGTGGATTGTATGAATGTCAAATTTCTTGGGATTGATATTTTAATGTATTTGTATCAGATATTAACATTGGGGGTTCCTGGGAGAAGGGTACACAGGACTTTCTTATACATTTCTTTGCATCCTCCTGGGAATCTATAATTATTTCAAAATTAAAATTTAAAAACCTGAGGTTGTCTATGAACTTATAGGTAGTGATTTCCCAGAATATATTGTCAAATAAATAAAGGTATAAAAGAAAACAATGTATCATATATATGTGTGTACATATATGAAATACTTTATAATACCTTTCATGAAAGAAAGAAGACGAAATGTATGAAAAAATATACAATTATATATTCCTTTTTCCAAAATGTAACAAAGGTATAATAAGACAAAAATAAATGAAATTATTTATATAAAGGGAGTAGGTAGTCACAGGGTGACAGGGATAGGGAAAGGGCTGAAACTTTTCTGAAATTACTTTATATAATGGTGATTTTTAAATTATGCTAATGTTTTACATATTCAAATGCATACATTTAAAAAGATGTGGGAAACCTTAAAATTGAATGCAGACAAAACCAAATATATTTAACTGCACATTAAATTAATAACCCCACAAATGAAAACAAAAATCAAAGTAAATTTTGCATAAGATACTCTGTGGATATATTCTAAGGACAAAAGTAACTGCCAAGAAAATTATAATTTTAAATTAATAGGTTTATTGTTGAGGGGGATAAAATAGGGATGGTTAATGGGTACATAGTTAGATAGAATGAACAAGATCTAGTATTTGATAGCACAACAAGATGACTATAATCAATGATAAGTTATTGTATATTTAATAAAAACTAAGAGTGGAATTGGAATGTTCCTAACACAAAGAAATGATAAATGCCTGAGGTGATGGATACCCCAATTACCCTGATTTGATTATTACACATTGTATGCTTGTATCAAAACATCATGGGTACCTCATAAATATTAATATATACAACTCTTATGTTCCCATAATAATTAAAAATTATAAAAGGTTTATTGTTGAAATTGGTATGGGTGCAGAAATTCACAAACTGTTTTATCTACCGGGGCTGTCCAGAAAGTATCCAGCCATATACGAAAAATAGAGACATTTATTGAAGAAGATACAAGATATAAGAAACATTGTACATAGGACAATGACACCTCATTCCCCTTCAAAGTAGGCACCTTGGGACCTCATACAGTTTTCCCAGCATCTCTTAACCTAACCTGTACACGTTCAGCATTCTCAGGTGTTCTGTTGTTGCAGGCCTTCCAGAATGAGGATCACTTTCAACAGATTCTCGACCATCTTTGAAGCGTTTGTGCCACACTTTTATTTGTGCTGCACCCATCGCGACGTCCCCGAAAGGCTTCCAAATCATCCGAATAGTTTCCATAAAGGAATGTTCAAGCTTAACCCAAAATTTGGTGCAGCGTCGTTGCTCTACTGGCTCAGTCATTTTGAATGTGATGGCCACAAAGTACACGTGCTCACTCACCATTACAGTGAAGGCGTCATTGTTCACGCATGCGCATTCCAGTCCACTCTCCCTTGGCTGCCAGGTTACATCGATGTCGTGGAAACAGTTCTCATTATATTAACAATGGTTGGATACGTTCCAGACAGACTTCATATGTTGTAGGAATGAACAAGTAAATATAGATAGATAGATAGATAGATAGATACTTCAGGGAATCAGGGTTCACACCTTGAGTGAAGGGAGGTGCAAATATGAAATGAGGAAAAGAGAGAAAGAAATCTGTGGTGTTACATTAGAATTAGAAATACCTATATGAACTCATTTACCTGCTGCAAAAGTCTAGAATCAATGACACCTAAGATCAATAAGCAAACCTGGTGCCCAGACAACGTGGTTTCAAAATACCATCTTCCACTAAAATGAGCCAGAGCTCTTTCTAGGGCAGGGGCAGGGAAAGTACACAGTGAGTCTGAAACACTATGTACCAGAAAGTAAGGAAGTATTCAAAAACTGATGGAGATATTTCCAAAAAACACAGGAGCATGCTTGAAGAAGCATCCCTGGCCTAATTTGAAAAAAGTTGAACATTGTAAAAGATTAATGTATACTTTATAAAAATTCAAAACTTCTGTTCATCAAAAATCATGATTAAGAATGTGAAAAGGCAAGCCACAGATTGGGAAAGAATATTCAATCTCAGTCTCTTTTTCTATTTCTTATCCAGAACATATAAAGAACTCCTACACCTCAATGAAGAAAATATCAACAATTTGTAAAAATGGTCAAAAGTCCTGAAGAGGCACTTCATCAAAGATACATGAATAGTCAATAAGCATATGAAAAGTGCTCAGTATCATTTGTGATCAGGGAAATGCAAATTAAAACTACCACGAGATACCAATACACACACCAGAAAGGCCAGAAAGACAAGAATTACACTGATATCATATAACTATTTCTATTTTGAAAAAAGATTTGGGAGTTTCTTTTAAATTTGAACATACACTTACCATATGACCTAGTGATTTTACTTCTAGATATATATCCAAGAGAAATGAGACCATATGTTTACCAAAGTTTTATTAAGAAGGTTGATATAAGCTTCAATTACAAACACCAAAACCTAGAAATATAATAAACTAAATATCCATCCACAGGAGAATGGATATATAAGTTTTGCTATATTTATATAATGGAATCTCTTTAGCAATAAAAAGAATTGAATACTTATCCAGGTATAATATAGATGCATCTCAAAAACACATTAAGCTCAACACATCCCTGCTTGCCTACCACTGGCCTGCAAGCCACCCAGCTATATTTCAGTCAAACTGACCCCCCCCCAACAATTCCTCAAACAAGTCCAGCATGTCCATGTGCTTGCACACTCTCTTCCCTTTACCTGACATATTCTCCCATCCTTCTTACCTCACGTCTTAGAGAAAACTTCCAGGACTACTAGAGCCCTTTGTGATTTCCCCAAACCTGTCCATCCAGTTCAGTTTGCACCCAGCCTTTACTACTACCTCTTCAGATGATAGTAACTTCTTTCTCTAACTTTGAGATTCTTGAAGGCAGGAACTTTGTCTCATTTTTGTTTAGCTACCAAATTCTTGGTATATTTACTTAACAAAATGTAGGTATCCAGTAAACTTCTGAATTAAATATTGTGTGTGTGTGTGTGTGTGTGTGTGTGTGTGTGTATGGAGAGAGAGAGAGAGAAAACACACACAATAAAGTGTGTATTATTTGATTCTATTATATGAAGTTCAAAAACAGGCCAATTAAATCTATATTGATAATTTCCATAGTAGTTCTTGAGAAAGAACTAGAAAGCGGCAAGGAAGAATTTTCTGGAATGATGGAAATGTTCTATACATTGATGGTTTGATTACATGGGTGTATTTATAGGTAAAAATTCACTGAATTGGGTTAAAAAATACAAAAAATGACAACTGTGTTTCTATACACTAATAATGAATAATCTAAACAGAAAATTAAGAAAACAATTCCATTTACAAGAGCATCAAAAAGAATAAAATAGTTAGAAATAAAGTTAACCAAGGAGGTGAAAGACTTGTACACTGAAAACTATAAAAAGGTGCTGAAAAAATTGACACAAATAAATGAAAGACATATGCGTTCATGGACTGGAAGACTAATATCATTAAGATGTCACTACTACCCAAAGTAATCTACAATTTTAATGAAATCCCTATCAAAAATCCCCAAATTTTTTTTGCATAAATAGCAAGATTGATCCTAAAATTCACACGAAATCTCAAAGGACTATGAATAGCCAAAACATCTTGAAAGACAACAAAGTTGGAGGTCTCACAGTTCCTGATTACACAATTTACATAGTAATCCAAAAGGTGTGGCCCTAGCATAAACACAGACATATAGACCAATGGAGTCTATAGAATAAAGAGCCCAGAAATAAATTCTCTCATATATGGTCAAATGATTTTTTATAAGAGTGCCAAGACCATACAATGGGGGAAAGGATAATCTTTTCAAGAAGTGATGCTGGGAAAAGTAGATACCCACATGCAAAAGAAAATAGTTGAACCCTTACCTTATACCATATATAAAAATTCAAAATGGATCAAAGACCTAAATATAAGAGTTAAAATCATAAAACCCATAGAAGAAAACATAGGGGAAAAGCTACATGACATTGGAATTGGCCATGATTTCTTGGGTATGATACCAAAAGCAAAAGCAACAAAAGAAGAAATAGGTAAGATGGAGTTCATCAAATTAAAAACTTTTGTGCATCAAAGGACACTATCAATAGAGTAAAAGGGTAACCTACAGAATGAGAGAAAATAATTGCAAATCATTACAACTATTGATAATGGATTAATATCTGACAATATAAAGAACTCCTACAACCTAACAATAAAAAAACCAAACAACCTAATCTAAAAGTGGTCAAAGGAGTTGAATAGACATTTCTCCAAAGAAGATACACAAATGACCAAAAATCACATGAAAAGGTGCTCAACATCACTAATCATTAGAGAAATGAAAATGAAAACCACAGGGACATATCATTTCATATCCATTCCTATTATCAAAAACAAAAACAGAAAAAAAACCCAAAAATAACAAGTATTTGTGAGAACGTAGAGAAAGCAGAACCCTTATGTATTGGTAGTAGGGGTGTATAATGGTGCAGCCACTATGGAAAACAGTATAATGGTTCCTCAGAGAGTTAAATATGTATGTACCATATTATCCAGCAAGTCTACATCTGGATATATACCCAAAAGAATTGAGGGTGGAGACTAAAATGGATATTTGTATACCAATATTCATAACAGCTTTAAAATGTTCATAGCAGCATATTCACAACAGCTAAAAGGTGGAAACATCCCAAATGTCCATCAAAGGATGAATAGATAAACAAAATGTGATATATCCACACAATGGAATTATTAATGAGCCTTATAAAGGAAGGAAATTCTGACACATGCTACAATGTGGATGAACCTCAAAAACATAATGCTAAGTAAAATAAGTTAGTCACAAAAAAACACATATTGTATGATTCCACAAAGGTAAGTAGAATTGTCACATGCATAGAAAGTAGAATGGTGGTTTCCAAGGACTGGAAACAGTGGTGAATGGTTATTATTTAATGGGTACAGTTTCAGTTTGAGAAGAAAAAAAAAAAAGTTCTGGAGATGGATGGTAATAGTGATGGTTGCACAAAAATGTGAATGTTCTTAATGCCACTGGGCTGGACACTTAAAAATGGTTAAAATGGTTATAAAAATAATTCACTGAGCTCTACATTTAAGATTTGTGCATCGGTCATGGAAACAACCCAAGTGCCCGTCAATTCATGAGTGGATAACTAAAAT
>VBSM01003151.1:2185005-2199766 GCA_008086735.1 Cheirogaleus medius | reverse complement strand
AGTTTTTCCAACATTTTCTTCTAGAATTCTTATAGTTTCATGCCTTAGGTTTAGATCTGTTATCCATTGTGAGTTGACTTTTGTGAGTGGTAAGAGGTGCGGATCCTGTTTCAGCCTTCTACATGTGGCTATCCAACCTTCCCAACACCATTTACTGAATAGGGATTCTTTTCCCCAGTGTATGTTTTTGTCTGCTTTGTCAAAGATCAGATGGCTATATGAGGATGGTTTTATATCTGGGTTCTCTGTTCTCAGATCAGGGCCAGCTGCTCTCCTGTCAATTTCCATGCCCAGGTCCCACGGTGCTAAAGGGGTGAAGCACCTGGCTTTAAGTTTCAGGGTATTGCTCAGGGAAGCCACAAGTCAGCTCACTCCCTCCCCAGCCCAGTGTAGACCTGGTGTGGTACACCTGAGGGTTCAGAATGGCTTTAGCTGTTGCCTGATCCCCAAAGTGCCTGCTGTCTAGTATAATGGCTCTGCACGGACTTTAGGCATGTCCCTGTCTGAGCAGGTAGGAGGTATGTGAAGGTGGTGGGTGTCTTCTTGCACTTCAGTCTACACTGCCTCAGCAGGGTGACCACAGCACTCATACACTTTATTCTCCTATTGTTCTCGTCGCGTTCTCTAACCTTTTTATATGTATCACCCTGTCACCTATTTTCCCATGCTCAATGTCCCAGATTGAGTCTCTGTGAATTCACAATGTTGCTTACAGGATGAGAGATCCATTATTTAGGCAGTTGCCTGCACCTTTCACTTCCTTCCTTGAGAGCGTTGAGCTGGCAGGCTGCTTCTAGTCCGCCATTCTTTGGATGTGTCACCAAGCCTCTTTGTGACACAGCAGAAACTGTATCCCTTGTCTCCTGACACTTAGGGAAGTGTTTTTTGCTTTATACAAGGTAATTTACTAATTACTGTTTTGTGGATCTACTGTGATTTAATTGGTACTTACTAGTCAATACTTCCCCCCACTGCTTTGAGAATGAATCTCTAAGTGCTAGTGCTTGATCAATGAATTAGGTTCCCAGAGTGTTAAACATAGACACAGACGAATGGGAAAGTTCACATTTCTTCCTTTTCAGATGTCAGCAATAAAAACGTGCTTTCCATTTTTTTCTTTTCTGCCAGATCCAGAAGGGCCATCTGTGGGTGGCTCCACAATTGTTCTTTCCAACTTTTGAAGCCTAAGAGCATCTACTGAGGAATTTTATTTTCAGAGCTGGCAAATATCAGCAACTTGAGGTAACCTTATGATATACAAGTCGCAGTATGGAGGCAATGTGAAATTCAGAGTTATGCATTCATTTTGATAAAAGACAAAGGGTTTAATGACTAAAGCTAAGTAATATAAATAATCTAGCCATACATCTATGGCTTAGGGCTGCCTTTAGCTTTGATTACTGTTTCAGAAACCAGTTACTGATGCTAATCTCAGCAATACGACCTCCGAAAAGGATCCCAATGTTGAAGGATGAGGTTTGTAGGTAATCTCAAGTACTGCATGGGATCTCATAGTGGGCCTATCACTGTCAAGGTTGCTATACCAGGTCTAAAATAAATATTTTAAAAAAAACCCTCTCTTTTGCACTCAAGGAGATTCTGAGTTTCATCCTTCCTTGGAGCAAATTAATGAAAGTTTACCTTCTAGAGGATCAGTTGCTCTTTCAGGCAGTTGTACACTGCAATAGAACAGAGGTTTACAGAAGCCACTCTGCAGAGCCCTAGGGGATCTATGGTAGAGGCTGAGGCCTAATGGGATTAGGACCTCATTAGCAATTTTCTCCTTCCCTAAAGCTGTTTCCCCTCAATGGGTGTTCATATTGGGCTTCAGCTTTAAATTGCCTTTGTAGACATGGTTCCACCACTAAAAGGGTAATGCCACTAAAATTGATAAGGATTTTTAACTTTTGTAAAGTCTCAAGACTACCATTATTTTAATTTCTGGATATAACCTGTGCTTCTCCTAAGGATACGCAAAGTGATTTTTCAATATTTTTTAAACATAAAAATGAATTAAAATTAAATTTGTAGTTCAAATTTTGGAAAATTAAGATACAGATCACTGAGAAAGTTTCAAGACTACTGTTGACAAATGCAGCACTACCAAACCTATGCATGAGATGGATCTAGAGTCCGCCTGCACAAAACTCCTTTTCAAAATGAAGTAAAAAATTAGTGTAACTTTAGTCATCATATTGTTAATTTCTGCCCTCTACACCATCGTCATCATATACACAGCATTTTAAATCTGATTTTCTTGTGTTTATATGATGGGAGGGGGGCAGGAGTAATAAGACAGATTTATCCTGATATTAATCCTTGCTTTGAAAAATAGTCTTATGATACATTATCTTGACCTTCTCAGTATTGTATATTTTGATTTGATGGCCATTCCACCTCTTTGCCACAGTTCACTGAGGCTGTAAACAAGAGAAGATATGTAATGGCATACCCTGAAAATTATACATTGTTGAAAAGGTCAAAATAGTAGAGCTGAATGTTGCAATTTGTAATTTACAGAATATATGAGGCATTCTAATTCAAATAACTCATTCTCTTGACAGACAGAGTAAGAACAACATAGAATGGCACAACATGAATCCATTTGGGAAACAACCACTAGAAATAAAACATAACCAGAGCCCAATTTCTTTCTTGGTTTCCTAAGATAGTGCTCTCTTTATTTATTCTTCCACGAGTAAAACCAACTTGTAGGGTTCCAAGAAAGAAGGAAAATTCAAGGATAGATTACATTTGATTGTACAAAGAGGGAGCAGGAAGGTAGTCTAAAAAGCACTGGTTGACTTGGGATAACTATACTGGGGATAACATGTACTAACTATCTGTGTGACCTTAAATAGGTCATGTTTTCCTCTCTGAGCTTGAGTTTCCTCATGTGAAAAACAATGTGGTTGTACCAGAAGCTCTCTTAAGAGCTCCCTAATTAGAATATTCTCATCTCTCACTTGATCTTGTGATTTATAATCCAAATCTTTCAGACTTTTCCAGGGTGGCAGATTGTTTCCAAACATTGCCACCAACATGATATGCATGCAGTTCCTCCTTTTGAGATGTGGAATCATTGTTACTTCCCCTTAAATTTGGGCTGGCTTTGTGACTTTCTTTGACCAAGAGAATGTGGTGAAAGTGACACCCATTCCATACCTAATCTTTAAGAGGCCTAGCATCTTCTGACTGTTTTAGAAGAGAGCCATTAAGTAAAGAAGCTTGGATCAGAAGAGAGAGTAATAAAATATCACGGGAAGAGAGAAGCCATGTGGTGAAAAACAATGAGGTGCTTTTGTCAAAGGTCAGTGCCAAGGCTCCAGCAAGTGAGTGAGGCCATGATGGGTGTTCCAGGCCCAGCCAAACTCTCAGTTGAAAGGAACTGCACGAATGACCACAATGGAAATTATGTGCAGCAATGGAACTACCTGGACACTCACAGCATGATGAGAAATAATTAATCATTCTTCTTTTAAGCCAGTAAATTCGGAGTGGGGGATGTTATAGAGTAATAAGTAATTGAAGCACCCACTTTAGTAAAAGACATCTTTACTTATTCAGTAACCTACAAGACTTTCATGACACCTACCCTCTTTCTCATCTACCTATATCCAATTCATTACCAAGTCTGTTAGACTGCAAGCTTCTTGAAGACAAGAACCATGTCTCTTTTACTCACTATTGCACTTCCAGCTCTTAACACAGTGGCTGAGGCATAGTAGGTTAATTTCAGGGAAGCGCTATTAATCTCACTTCATCTCAAAGTGATGAAACTGCATGAATAACCACAATCTTACCTCCATCTCCACCAACACCTTAGTCTGAATTGCCTTCATCTTTTGCCTAAAATACTGGAATATCCTTTTAACCAGGGTCCTCATAAAAAGAAGCTGGGTGAAAGGGTATACAGGAAATCTCTGTGCTACTTTTGCAACATTTCTTTAAGTCTACAATTGTTTCAAAATAAATTTAGAAAGCATAAATGTACATAAATTGTATCATGAGATTTCTTTGATTAGAACCCTCCTATGAGATTCAGCATGATTTGATACTCCTTACCCCTCTGATGTCACTTCATGTCACCCCTATCTCTGTTTTTATAGATTGCAGTATTCTAGCTACACTGGACTTAACTCTCTCAAATGTTCCCAAGTTTTTTCCCTTCTATAAGACCTTTTTATTTTCTTGAGACAGGGTCTCTCTCTTTCGCCCAGACTAGAGTGCAGTGGTGTCATCATAGCTCACTGTAACCTCAAACTCCTGGTCTTCTGTAATTCTCCTGTCTCAGCTCCCCAAGTAGCTGGGACTATAGGCGTGTGCCACCACGTCTGGCTAATTTTTCTTATTTTTTTGTGGAGACAGAGTCTCACTATTGCCCAGGCTGGAGACCTTAATATGTGCTATTCCCTCTGTTTGAAACATATTTTTCCTCAATTTTCACACAATGCCTCCTTCTCATCTTTTACGTTTTAGCTTCTGAACTTTCTGAAACTATACATCTCCACTCATCTACAATCTAATAGATGTACTCTCTTCTTCCCATTCCTAACACTTAACCACAATTTATCATTTTACATTCATGTAAATTAGCAGGTTAATTTACTTAACCTCTGTCTCCCCTGGTAGACAGCAATCACCATGAGAGAAGAAAGCAAACTATGCCTGCCTTATATCCCCAGTGTTTAGAACAGTGCCTGGTATATCATTAGCTGTCAATAACTCCTAGTTGAATCAGTTAAATCTAGTGGACTTTTGCTTAAATTATCTATTTGTAATGAAGTACTATTTAAAATTTATGCAGATTAGGGTACATTTGTAAAGGCTATGTTTGTGGACATAAAGGAATACCCTTAGGTAAGGAAGGGAGGGTGAGAGGTCATTTTATGGCTCTAGACGAAACAAAGACTAAACCATCCCACATCACCATGTA
Organism: Cheirogaleus medius; assembly: GCA_008086735.1. Classification (NCBI taxonomy): domain Eukaryota; kingdom Metazoa; phylum Chordata; class Mammalia; order Primates; family Cheirogaleidae; genus Cheirogaleus; species Cheirogaleus medius. The sequence goes on along the minus strand of VBSM01003151.1, from coordinate 2,194,830 downwards.
AGCACTAAAGACCTAGGAATCACAATGGAAGTGAATGCTACACCTTTATTTACTGGACAATAGTAATATTACATTGATTTATTCTGTACTTTTTGATTGTCTATTGTCTGAACTGCCTATTGTCCACACTGACTGCACAAATGACATCTTAAGACACTGCCATATAGGTGCTAGCAGGAGGACAGAGGTTACATCATATGTATAGACTGAAAGAAATCCCAGTGGCATCATACCTACATAGCAGGAATCTAGGAACTAAATTTGTAATTATCTGTCATCTACTTACAGAAAAACAATAGATGTGTGTCAGCTATTTTGCTCTACTTCCCAAACTACTTTTTTTCACCACAATATTTCGGGTTAAAGTAAGAAAGGAATGTAACCCTGAAATTGCAATTGTTTACTATACCACTTCTGTCATTTGTACATGTACCCTTAACTTTACATTGGCCAGATTTTGATCTCCTCAGTGTTGTGTTATAATGAAAGATTTTGATGCATTTTTTTCTGATCTATAAACTGATATTATTCCATAAATATAGACCCCATAAATACATCAGGGTCTCAGAATTTTCAAGATGATGAGGAAATATTTTTGTCAAAGGAGATAGCTAAAACGAGTAAGTCCTTATGGCCCTATGACAAGGAGGAAGAAAATAATGCTTAAAATAAGGCCCAATTTTGAAAGAAGCTTCATATATGTGCAGGGATTTCCTCTCCTAGACTTGGTAAGCTAGACTTGTAGATTCAACACGCAGGCCACAGTCTATGTTATATAAGACTTCTCTTTTAAGGTCTGTATGAGACCTGCCTAGGTGTTTCTCTAACAGTATATCTTTCTAGGAGCCCCCAGTGATATGAAAACTGAGACATCTAGGCTTCTAGATGTTCAGATTTTAGTCCAGAAAACTTCTTACTTTGAGACTAAAGGTTTTATCTCTCATTCAGATGTACACTGTCAAATGGATCTCAATGTAAGTAGGTGTGCTGTTATGACTTGAATTGTGTGCCTCCGAAAGCTATGTACTTAGCCCTGGTATCTGTGAATGTGACTTTACTTGGAAATGGGGTCTTTGCAGAGTTAAAATGAGGTTACACTGGATTAGGGTAAACTCTATAATCCAATGGTTGACGACCAAATAAGAAGATGGAAATTTGCAGACAGAAAGAGACATAGATAAGGAGAGAATGTCGTGTGATGACAGAGACAGAGATTGAGTCCCTGTGAGCCAAGGGACACTGAGGATTGTAGGCAACTCCCAGAAGCTAGAACAATGACATGGAGCCAATTCTCCCTTTGTGCCTCCAAAAAGAACCAACACTGTTGACAAGGGTTTTAGACTTCTAGTCTTTGGAACTGTGACACAAAACATTTCTGTTTTAAGCTACCCAGTTTGTGGTACTTCGTTACAGCCACCCTAGGAAACTAGTAATATGCAACCAGTTCACCTATATAAGATGCACCTAGTAAGATGTAGCACTGTCTCCTTGTGGTAAATATTTAGAGAGATATTGTATTTAGGTCTAGTCAAAACTGCTTTGTGCTTTTCACTGTCCAGTAAGAAAGCTAGTCTCTTTCTTTTTTCTCTTATTTAGAAAACTGGAAATTCTGGTTTAACAAGACCAAAGAGAGTTAATATACTTCAAACATTATATAGTGTAGTAGCCTTTCACTGATTGAAGTAGTCCAATTAATTAATTGGGAACTTGTTCAAGAGCTCAATATTTGAAAACATCATCACGATTCCCTATGGAGGAGTACAAATAGACGGAGCAATTAAAATGACTGCATTCACAAAAATCCTGATCCTTTCATTATGGACTGCTAATCCTGGATTTAAGAGACAGCTCTGATTTATGGGCTTGAGAAGTAAATGATCCAGAACGTTCTTAGAGTGGGAGAATAATATGGTGGAAAAGGTATGTTTTTCCATATTTCTGCTTTAATTGTACTAATCATGCAATCTCAAGCCTATTATTATTTATGGTTTCTGTGCTTCTGTATAATTTAAATTGCTCATGCTGTTTGCAAAATTCCAAGAAAAATGTGCAATTCTTGACCACAGAGAGCAGTTAATGAAAATAAAACCCTGAGCTACTAAAGTGGAAATCAAAAGTTTAAGGCCATCCCCATACCAATGCCACAAATGGATAAAAAAGGCTTTAAATCAGGTATTTGTAGTCATGCAGACAAAAAAATATGCTTAGCTAAATGAATTTGTACTTTAAAAAAAAACAACACTGATTTTGGTCGAAGTGGTTTATGTAGGTTGATAGGACCTAAAACTTTTCAAGAATATTAAAGTGCTAGCTAGCTCTCGAAATCTAGACACCATTAAAACTATTTTCTCAAAGGCAAAAAAATAAATGTATTTATCACTGACCAATGAACAAATGATTATGGGGCTCTTTCATGTAGCAATTCCTGTGAAAAAGGTTTTGGGGTTTAGGTGACCACAAGTTTAAAATACTAGCCAACTGTGATGTGGCTGCTGAATAAGCTCACACAATGTCAAACTACATTTATAACGATAATGATACCTTCCATGAATGTGCTGCCTTACGTTGTAAAATGTGCTTTCACCCAGATGATCTCATTTTACATAGTGACCAGAATACAGGAAGTCAGTATCCTATTCTCTACATCAGTTAAGCCACATCTGGTATATGGTCTCATATTTTAAGAAGTATACTGACACCCTTCATTAGACTATATCCTGAAGAGGGTAGCCATAATAGCATAGAGTTCCTATAAGAAATGATTAAGAACTGTAAATATTTAAAGAATATAAGATGCTGGGGGACCCTGGTAGTGTGTTCAAATATCTGAGGGGCTATATGGAAGGAAAATAGGTTTATTCTGTCTTTCTACAAGAAGACTATGGCTCAACATAAAGGAGAAGTTCCTAGTGACAGAAGTTGTACAATAATTGAACAAGTTGCCTTGTGGAGATAGTGAGTTCTCCATTGTCTCTTCTTCTACAAAAAACTCTCAGGCATGCTCCCAGAACTATTCCTATATCCGGTAGGACTAGATGACTACTGTGGAGACAGACAGTGCTCACCTATATATCCATAGTTTCTCTACAGTCTGCAGCCTCCCTTGAAATTAGGTTGGCCAAGGAGATGTGGCTGGAAGTAATATACATTATGTTCTGTTCTGGCATTTAAAAACAACATTGCTACCCTCCACATTCTCTCTCTTGGCTAGATAAAGGCAGGGGATGCAACAAAAGATCCTGAAGGGTCACTAGGAGATAGGGAATCTAGCAGGTAGAAAAAGCTTGAATTGTATAGAAAGTCACATGAATACCCAACTAAGCTTTGTATTAGCAAGAAGTAAATTTTCCTTATGTTCAGCCACTGTGATTTTGTGGTTATTTGTTACATTGGCTAGAGTTACCCTTACTTATGAAACCACTAAAATTCCTTCCAATTTTCGGATTCTATGGTTCTTGATAACATTAAACGCAATCGTAAGGTTATTTTCTAAAGTAAAGTTGGATTCGGAAAACATAAGAAACTTTATGGGAAGGCTACAGTGAGGGATGTTGCCAACCATCTAAAATTTAGTTATCTTAGAAACTGAGAAATTCATTAACTTGCATTTTCATTTATTCCTATATCTGTGCATTTGTTCATACATACAAATGTGTACACATACAGACAATTATTGAGCATCAAGCACTGTGCTTGCTGCTGGGAAAGAAATTTTGAACGAAATACCTAATTATCAAGTTCACACTCTAGTAAAGAGAAGCAGACATATCAGCAAATAAAGATATAATTAAAAACTAAACATGCTGGGAGAGAAGAATTCATTACATATAGCAGGGACATGAAAAACTAGACATATGTTCTTCCTGGGATTGTAGATCAGGTATCAAGAAAGGTATCATTGGGAGGTGATGGTAAACTCAATACTGATACATATATGTAAAACAGTGTTTGCCAGGAGGTTAGGAACAAAAATAAAAGAAACAGATTGGTATAAGTGGAATATGGGTGCAAGGAGAGGATGGGACTGAAGAAGTAGATGGCAGCCAATATCAAGGTAAGGAATTTGTGTATTCTTCCCCAGGTAAGTAAGGGAGAATTAATGAAGAGATTAAACCAGGAAAGACAGATGATAAGATTTAGATTTTTATATCTAATTTTTATTTTGCTTATAGTGATGAGAATTGATTGAAGGTGAGCAACACTAGAGGCAAAGAGACCAATTTGGAATTGATTGTAATACTTTTCCCAGCAAGAAATATGGGAGCCTGATCTGAAGTTATCGAGGTAATAATATAGAAGATTCTAAGTAGAAAGAATCCTTAAGCATTGTTCTCATGATATGCAAATGAGGTAGAGGGAAGAGAATACTTTGAACTTGAGGTTAATGACTTGAGAAATCTCTGTTGGAACACTTCTTATCAACTGTCTTGTATATATGTCATATTTTTAATTGTAGCAATACACATATAACATGAAATCTACCTTCTTAACAAATTTGTAAGTACACAGTACAGTACTGTCATCTATATACCCATTGTTGTACAACAGACCTCTAGAACTTTTTCATCTTGTGTTATAGAAACCCTATACCCATTGAACAGCAACTCCCCATTTCCACTTCTCCCAGCCTCTGGTAACCAACATTCTATACTCTGCTTCTTAGAGTTTGACTATTTTAGATGTCTCATGTAGGTGGAATCATGTACCATTTGCCATTCAGTGACTGGCTTACTTCACAAAGCATAATGTCGTCAAGGTTCATCCATGTTGTCACATGTGAAGAGATTTCCTTCTTTGTCAAGGCTAAATAATATTCTATTATAAGTATATACAATGTTTTATTTATTAATTCATCTGTTGATGGACATTTAGGTTGTTTACACATTTTGGCAAATACCCAGAAGTGAGACTACGGGGTGATACAGAAGTTGTATTTTTAATTTATTGAGAACCCTTCATACTGTTTTCCATAGAGGCTGCACCATTTTACATTCCCAACAATAGTGCACAAGCATTCCAATTTTTCCATATCTTCACCAGCACTTGTAATTTTCTTTTTGGCTTTTATGGTGGCCATTTTAACAGGTATGAGGTGGTATCTCATTGTGGTTTTCACTTTTATTTCCCTGATGATTAGAGATTTTGATCATCTTTTCATATGCCTATTGGCCATTTGTATAACTTCTTTGGAGAAATATTCTTCAAGTCCTTTTCCCATATTTAACCAGATAATTTATTTGTGTATTTTATTATTGAGTTGTAGGAGTTATTTGGATATTTTTTATATTAACCCCTTATAAAATATGTAGTTTACAAATATTTTCTCCCATTGCATAGGTTGCCTTTTCATTCTGTTGATCGTTTTCTTTGCTGCATAGAAGCTTTTAAGTTTTCCATAACCCTACTTGTCTAATTTTGCTTCTGTTACCAGGACTTTTAGTGTCATATCCAAAAAATCATTCTCAAGATGAATATTATGAAGATTTTCCTCTATGTTTTCTTTTAGGAGTTTTATAGTTTCAGGTCTTATGTTTAAGTCTTTAATTCATTCTGAATTGATTTTGTGTATGGTGTGAGATAAGGGGTTCAATTTCATTCTTTTTCATGTTTCTATTCAGTTTTCCCAAACCCATCTGCATCCCAGTTAAATCGCACTTGGACATGGTATATGATCCTATTAGTATGCTGTTGAATTTGGTTTGCTAGTATTTTGTTGACGACTTTTGCATTTATATTCATCATGGATACTGGCCTTTAGATTTTTTTTTTGTAGTATCTTTGGCCTTGGTTTAATTATTGGGGTAATGCTGAACTTGTGGAATGAGTTTAGAAGTATTCCCTCCTCTTCAATTGCCTGGAAGAGTTTGAGAAGGATTGGCATAAATTCTTGAAATGTTTGGCAGAATTATGCAGTGAAACCATCTGGTCCTAGCTCTCCTTTGTTTGGTGGGGTTTTTTTTCAAATATTATGAATATTATTGAATCAATATCCTTACTCATTATTGGCCTGTTCAGGTTTTCTGTTTCTTCCCACATCAATGTTGGTTAGCTGTATGTGTCCAGGAATTTATCCATTTTCTCTAGGTTTTCCAATTTGTTGGTTAGGTTATCTAATTTTCATAAATATTCAAAGTAGTCACTTACAATCCCTGTTATTTATATGGCATCAGTTATGTTCCCTCGTTTATTTCTGATTTTACTTATGAGTAATTTTTATTTTTCTCTAAATCTAGATAAAGGTTTGCAAATTTTGTTATTATTTTTTCAATAATCCAACTCAGAAAAAATCTTGTTGATTTCTTCTATTATTCTATTCTCTATTTCATATATTTATGCTATAATTTTTATTATTTCTTTGAGCCTTTTGATTTTTTTAGTTTCTTGAGGTATACATTTAGGCTTTTGCTTTGATATCTTTTTTCTTCTTTTAATGGAGGTGTTTACCACTACAAATTTCCTTCTTACTACTGCTTTTGCTACATCTCCTAAGTTTTGGTATGTTGTGTTTATGTTTTGGTTGGTCTCAAGATAATTTTCGAATTTCCCTTTTGATTTCTTCTTTAACCCATTAGTTGTTCAGGAGTGTTGTTTAGCTTTCAAATACTTGTGAATTTTTCAGTTTTCCCTCTGCTATTGATTTCTGGTTTCATTCCATTGTGGTTAGAAAAGATGTTTGTTATGATTTCACTTTTCTTAAATTTGTTAAGACTTGTTTTTGTGACCTAAAATGTAATTAATCTTGGGGAATGTCCTGTGTGTGCTTGAGAAGAACGTATATTCTGCTGGATGGAATTCTGCTCTTGGGTGAAATGTTCTGTATGTGTTTCTTAGGTATATTTGGTTGGTATATAGTGCTGTTCAGGTTCTCTGCTTCCTCACTGAACTTCTGTCATGATGATCTATCCATTATTGAAATTGGGGTATTGAAATATTCTACTATTACTGTGTTACTGTCCATTTCTACCCATAGTTCTCTCAATGTTTGGCTTATATATCTGGATGTTCTGAAGTTGGGTAAATATATTTTTATAATTTTTACATCTGCTTGGTGAATTGACCCTTTTATCATTATACAATATACCTCTACGTCTCTGTGACAGTTTTTGATTTAAAGTATAGTTTGTCTCATATATAGGGCCAACTCTGCTCTCTTCTGGTTATGATTTGTAAGGGATATATTTTTCTAGCCTTTCAGTTTCAGCCTATATGTGTACTTAAACATAAATTAAGTCTCTTGTAGACACACACAGCCACACTGAAATAGGTACGAAAAATTTGTAAAGTGGCTGTTGTTGTCTTTGAGCCTGCTTGGGTTACTGTGACTTCCTATGATTTCTGGAGTTCCCATAAAGGCTTTCTAGATGGTATTTTGTTATAAAGTTGATATTTCTCTGGGAGAACAATGTGTGGTTCTTCCTATTCCACCATCTTGCTGATGATACCTACTGACCTGTATTATTTATTTATCTCTTTCTGCTCAGCTATATTCTAGTATTCTTAGGGCCACATCTGCCTTGTACCCATTTTTGTGTCTCCACAGAACCTTATATGCAGTAGTTGTTCAATAAATATCTTATTAAATGGATGAGTCCTATCAACAATCTTAGTTAAGAGCAAGAAAATACCTTCTTGAAGTTTCTGTTAATTAAGAGTAGGTATTTCTCTTTACCAAATAAACGAAGGCAGATGATTCTATCTTCTTTAGGAAGAGACTACATAGTAGTCCAACCCATATTCTCATGATTTAATTTTGTGAAGATTTTAAAATTATCTTTATGGTTTTAAACTTGTGCTCTTCCTCTTTCCCACTAAATCCAATTAAAGAAGTGGCTATAGGAAGAAAGATCAGAGAGAGATTGAGAAGAAACAAAATGATAATTAGGTTGAGAACTAAGAGAGAAAAACGGGAGAATCGGAAGAAAGAGGAGGTGTTCGTCACACACTGAATATCTATTGTGTGCCAAGCAAGGTGTTAGCAAAGAACTTCTTCAATAGTGACAAAGGGTGTAAAAATATTGTGAGGAGGAATAAGACATAGAGGAAACTATAGATTTAGGTAAGTACAATATTACTGAGAGATGAACTTCAAGAGAGTGGTGGGAAGGAAGTTTAGTTTTAGTGAGGTGAGAAGTGAATGAGATACAATAAAACAGATGCTCTATGTATACTTTTTAAAGCAACTGGATGTGGACAGAAAAAAGACAGGGGGTAGTGTACCTTGAAGAGGAAGCAGGATCAAGGAAACTGGAGCTAACACACTTAGATTGAGTATCCTTTATGTGAAATGCTTGGAACCATAAGTGTCTTAAATTTTGAATTTTTTTAGATTTTGGAATATTTGCATATACATAAAGTGATATCTTGGGGACAGGATATGAGTCTAAAAATGAAATGCATGTTTATTTCATATACAGCTTATACACATAGCCCAAAGGTAATTTTATACAATATTTTTTATAATTTTGTACATGACTGAATTTGACTGTGATCCAACACATGAGGTCAGTTGTGAAATTTTCCCTTGTGGCATCATGTTGGCATTCAAAAAGTTTCACATTTTGGAGCATTTTAGATTTTCAGATTAGGATGCTCAGAGAGAGAGAGACAGAGAGAGAATTCATTCAGGAAGGGAGAGAATTTAATATATTTATTATGGGACCTAGTTTGAAAATACAGTTGCAATAAGGTATAATTGATGGTTACCCAAATATATAGGGAGGGTAGAAATGAGCAAAGGTAGACAATTTAAATTTGCACAAAAGTAAGGGTACCATTCTCCTTCCTTGAATGGAGGGAAGGGGCATAAAGGATAAAAATAAGGAGATATTTTGAAATAGAAAGAAAATTGAGGCATTTTACATTGAATGGTCTTGGTCTGTTTTTTCACTGACTTTAGATATGATGCTGGTTTCCAGATCTGTAAAATGAACTAAATTGCACTAAGTTTCCTTCTGCTGAGAATACACCTTGGGATGGAGCTGAAACACTGAGAAGAGTAGATTAAATGTAATATAATAATTCTTTTGAAAAAGCTGAAGATAACGAATGCAATTTGCCATACACAAACAAATAGAATGTTGAAAAGAGACAAGAGCCTAATGGAACAATATAACCATGGACTCGCCCTTGACAAATAAGAAGTTCATTCTTATTATGCTATTTCTACAAATTAAATAAAGGCAGGGTCTCCCTGTCATCTTCTGCATATTTTAGCCTATGCCCACTGGTATTGCCACCTTATTCTTTTTTATTCTTTTTTGTTTACCTGCCTACTTTAAGAATTCTTATGGTAGTTCTAGATGTAATTTCTTTGAGGAACTGTCATATTGTTCTCCATCGTAGCTCTACTAGTTTATATTTTCACCAAGATAACTAGAATTTATTTAGAACTCAGGTAAAATCAAGGAAAAATCAAACAACCCTATCAATAAGTGGGCAAAGGACATGAACAGAAATTTTTCAAAAGAAGACAGAATAATGGCCAACAAACATATGAAAAAATGCTCAACATCTCTAATCATCAGGGAAATGCAAATCAAAACCACAATGAGATATCACTTATCTCCAGTGAGAATTGCCTTTATCAAAAAGTCCCCAAACAATAAATGTTGGCGTGGATGCGAAGAGATAGGAACACTCCTACACTACTGGTGGGACTGCAAACTAATTCAGCCTCTGTGGAAAGCAATATGAAGATACCTTAAAGCGATACAAGTAGATCTACCATTTGATCCAGCAATTACACTACTGGGTACCTACCCAAAAGATCAAATGACATTCTACAAAAGGGACACCTGCACTTGAATGTTTATAGCAGCACAGTTC
>VBSM01003151.1:2156164-2184905 GCA_008086735.1 Cheirogaleus medius | reverse complement strand
GGATGGGTATATACAAATATAATGAGTGAGATGTGCAACGTTTGGGGGATGGTCCCGCTTGAAGCTCTGACTCGAGGGGGGAGGGGGGCATGGGCAATATACATGACCTTAATACTTGTACCCCCATAATATGCTGAAATAATAAAAAAAAAGAGTTTCCTTTTCTCTGCATCCTTACCAGCATTTGTTATGTTTTGCCTTTTTGGTAATAGCCATCCTAACTGGGGTGAGATGATACCTCATTGTGGTTTTGATTTACATTTTCCTGGCTGATCACTATACATTTTATGTATTGAAACGTCACTATGTACCTTATAAATATGTATAATTATTATGTGTCAACTAAAAAATAAAATTTAACAAGAGTTCTTTGCACTAAAATCATAGGAATTAACACTGGGAACCAAAAAGTAAATGCAAGCAGAGTAGCAATCAGCAAAGTTTAAGAGCTACTTGTTTGATATACAAAGTGGTGACTCATGAAAACAGCTGTCATTAGGTTAATAAGCTAACTACTTGACTGAGAAAGGAAGTAGAGACACAGCCAGAAGTGAACAGATAGATCATCCCTGCTATAGATTCAGACATATATAATAGCAGAGTCACAGAAACTCTGAGCTAATAATGGCCAGGCTAATAATAATTTATTCACTACTGATCTAGCTGATTGCTCACTGGTATGTTCAGTTAAACTGCCTGTGGGTGTCTCAAAGAACCTTAATCACTGCATGTGTCAATGGTTAATGATATCTTACATTCATCCTACTTTACATAACTATTAAAGAAATTAATTAAATGGTTCCTGAAAACATGTTTTGAGTTCCTTGGAGAAATATACTGCATAAATATGAGGTACTACTATTGAAGTTAGTCCTTCCCCTTCTTCATTGTTTTATGTAGAGTTAATACAATTCTCTTTTATTCTAAAGCACTCTCACTTTCCCATAAATGAGCTAAAAGAGTTTTCAGATTTGGCCTTCACAAAAAATTCCTTCCCTTTCCTCTGTTCTAGGCCTCCAGTCCACCACATGTTCACATTCTTTTTGTTCCTTTGCCAGTTCATCATCACAATTGGCCTTGAGACATACCATGGTTATCATCTAAGTTAAAATATTATCAAGCAAGTTGACTATAAATGGTAAATCATCTTTATAGCAATGGTTATACTCTCAATACATTAGCAACTAAGGAAAATAAATTAAACTCTCTGATGTAGGTCCTCAGTGGGCCAGAGCTCCTGTTCTTGGAAAAGAGTGTCTTACAAATATATGCAAACTTTTAATATATATAAGGTCTACTCCTAGGTTAATATTGCATTTATAATCAAAACCAAAGCATATTTGTGGACTTGATACATACACAATTCAATTTTTAAAATTCAAATATTGGCAAAGACTAGACTTTTTCTATACGAACTAATGTTGGGTCAAGTTTACCCTTTACTCTTTTTTTTTTATTAATTTCAGCATATTATGGGGGTCCAAATATTAAGGTTACATATATTGCCCATGCTCCCCCCCCACCCTCTACTTTTTTTGATGGAGTTCCTTTTTTCATCCAAAAGGTCTTTAAATGCTCTTAATTTCCATGTGTGTCCTCCTTTGCATCACCCTAAGCTGTAGTTCTTTCCAACTTTCCTTTTCAGCAGCTATACCCACAGTGACAATACCTTCTCTTGTGGGAATCAAATGCCAACTCTTACAGGACTAGTGCCACTGCCTTTGGTCTTTCAGTATCCATTTGTTGGCTGATGTCTGATGGCTTCTCAGGCTTTGACTTTTCCACCTTGCTAAAAACCCAAGATTGGTGTTTTCTCTTCTGATCTGACCTATTTGCTCACCACCTTGCTGGGGTCTCTGCAACCTCTAAGCTTCCAAACTACTGGCTTTATTTCCCAAATCTCTGAGTTTTTCCTCCAGATCTCTTGCCTTGCCCTTACTCTATGTTGACCCTGATCCACAGATCTACCCACTATAGCAATATGGGAGATACGTAGGATAAGTCTGGGAAGGGGGAAGATTTATGATGTTCTCTAAATCCAGCAACAGATGGGCTTATTAACAAGACCAAATATTTATATACAACTTCTGACATCTCTAGGTAAGTTCTGCAAGGAGGTATTTCTAAAGGAACAAAGGATCTTCCAATGTTTAAGCTATGTCTATATAAATAAAATGTAGAGGGTAATTAAAGGAATAATCTAAAAGATGTAAAACTATCCTTCTGCATCAATTATGAGGACACTCAAATTAGTTTATCTGTGAATGAGCCAAATGATATTTCTCTCAATTTTATAAAAGTTTATCTATAATATGAAATCTACCTTTATTTATATAAAATCGTATCAGATATTTTAGTTGAAGGAATACTGAGTACCTAAATAATTGTTTTTCCCAGTTCGTGTTGCATTTTAGAAATAGGCAAAATTTGTAGCTTTGTTTCTTTCTTTTCCAGATATTTAAAAAGCATCTATAATCCACTGAATGAGATGGGTTAGAAGATGGAACTGCTGAAAAATACCACAAGCTGAAAGCATTGATAGCAACACAGACAGAACATGCTTTAGGGGAATAGTGCCCTCAGTGACACACAGCCCTAATAAACTCCAACAGCAGAGACTTCCCTAACTTATATTTTAGTCTCTAATCTATCCTTACTACACTTGAATGATACAGATGAATTTCTTTATTTTTTTATTTCAAGATATTAAGGTGGTACAAATGTTTTAGGTTACATGGATCGCTTTTGTAATGCTTGAGTCTTGGCTATAGGTGTGCTGTTAACCCATATAGTGTTCATAATACACATTAGGGAGGTTTTTTTCTCCTCCCCTCTGTTTGATTTCCACTGAATTTTACTTCCTTCTTTGCACATGTGTGCTCCAGATGAATTTCTTGATCTGTGTTGAGATGCTGGGTTACATGTAACTTTCTGGCTATTTAAATATATTCATATAACCCTCCAGAAAACTTTTCTATACAGCCTTGTGCTTCATAGCCAGGTTTCAGGCATACTTACAGCTTCTGAATTAGTGTACTATTTGAAAAGGAGTTTGGGCCTCAGTCACAAAGGCTGAAAGTCAAAATAGTCCTCTGTTAATGATTTTTATTTTCTCACTGAATCAATTCACATTGGATAGCCCTTTAACTTCCATATATGTAATCACTCATTTTCTATGTAACAATGTATTTAAAAAAAGAGAGGGCAGAGGTAAGCCACAAATACAAGAGGACTGAGTAAACAATAGTACTAACATAAATGAGCATTATGTATTACGGGTTAATAGTGACAACTTTGGCTTCACTGCTTATAAGCTGCTTACTAGCGTGGATAAGTTATATAACTTCTCTGAGAGCACTTTTACTCATTTAAAAAATGGGCCATAGACATTTCTCTAAAGACATACAAATGGCCAATAAGCAAACAAAAAGATACTCAATATCATTAACCATTAGAGAAACGTAAAGCCAAACCATAACAAGATACTACTACATACACATTAGGATAATTATTATCAAAAACCTGGAAAATAACAAGTGTTGGAAAGGATGTGGAGAAATCAAACCCTTCTGCATTTCTGGTAGGAAGGTAAAATGATGTAGTAACTTTGGAAAACAGTCTGGTGATTCCTTAAAAGGTTAAACATAGAATAACCAAATGACACAGCAATTCTGCTCCGAGGCATATATCCAAAAGAAATTAAAACATATATCCACACAAAAATTTGGACATGAACATTCATAGCAGTATTATTCATAAAAGCCAAAGACTTAAAATAACTGCAAGGTCCATCAACTGATGAATGGATAAATAAAATGTGGTATATCCACATGATGAAACATTATTTGGTGGTAAAAAGGAGTAAAGTGCTTATAATATGATAAAACATGATTGAACCTTGAGAACAATATGTTAAATGTAAGAAGGCAATCACAAAAGACCACATGTTATATAATGTTATTTATATTAAATATCCAGAATATGCAAATCTATAGTGACAGAAAGTTGATTAGTAGTTGTCTAGAGCTTAGGGTAGGAGTCGGGGTGGAGGACTGAGGGGTGACTGCTAATAAGTTTCTTTTTCCAGTGTTGAAGATGTTCTGAAATTGTGTTTATGTTTGTACAACTCCATGAATATACTAAAAAAACACTGAAATTCATGTTTTAAATGGATCGATTATATGGTATATGAATAATATCATCATAAAGCTGTTAAAAATGAAGCAAATAGTTTTGTCCATCTCATAGAGTTTTTCAGAAGATTGAATGATATGATCCAAATAATTTAATATAGTGCCTGGTACCCCCTCTGCTACTAACACTGCTGCTACTACTACTACAAATAATAATAATTACTAATAGTAATACTACCAGAGCTATTATTAAATAAGTATTATTATAATAACAATAACTATTAAGAGTTATAGAGCTATTATTAAATAAGAAAAATTATTATTCTTAATATTTTTTTTTCAAAATACTAAGGGGGTACAAATGTTTTAGGTTACATGGATGACTTTTATAATGCTTGAGTCCCAGTTATAGGTATGCCCATCATGCAAATAGCATTGATTGCATTCATTAGGTAGGTTTATCCCCCCCACCTTCTCCCCCCTCCTCCCTGGTTGATTTCCACTGAGTTTTACGTCATTCTGTGCATATGCGTGCTTATCAATTAGTTCCAATTTAATAGTAAGTACACATGGTGTTTGTTTTTCCATTCTTGAGATACTTCAATAGGAGAAAGGTCTCCAGCTTCATCCAGATTGTTACAAAAGATATTAATTCATCCTTTTTATGTCTCAGTAGTACTCCATAATATACATATTCCATATTTTATTAATCTAATCAAGAGTTGATGGGCACTTGGGTTGATTCCACATCTTTGCGATTGTGAATTGTGCTGTAATAAACATTTAGGTGCAGGTGTCTTTTTGAAAAAATGACTTCTTTTCTTTAGGGTAGTGGGACTGCTGAATCAAATAATAGGTCTACCTTTAGTTCTTTGAGGAATCTCCATAATGTTTTCCATAGAAGTTGTATTAATTTGCAAACCCACCAACAATGTATAAACATTCCTTTCTCTCTGCATCCATGACAGCGTCCACTGTTTTTGGACTTTTTAATAAAAGCCATTGTAACTGATGTGATATCTCATTGTGGTTTTAATTTGCATTTCCCTGATGATTAGTGATGTTGAGCATTTTTTCAAGTTTCTTGGCCATTTGCCTATCTTCTTTTGAAAAGCTTCCATTCATATCTTTTATCCACTTTTTAATGGGGTTGTTTTTTCCTTGTTGATTTGAGTGAATTCTTTTGCAGATTCTGGTTATTAGCCCTTTATCAGTTGTATAGCATGCAAATATTTTCTCCCACTCTGTAGGTGGTCTATTTGCTCTGTTGACTATTTCCTCAGCTCTGCAGAAGCTTTTAAATTTAATCAAGTTCCATTTATTTACTTTTCTTGTCACTGTAATTGCCTTTGGGGTCTTCTTCATAAATTCTTTGCCTAACCCGATATCCAGAAGAGTTTTTCCAACATTTTCTTCTAGAATTCTTAAAGCTTCATGCCTTACATTTAAGTCTTTTATCCATTTGAATTAATTTTTGTGAGTGGTGAGAGTTTTGGATCCTGTTTCACTCTTCTGCATGTGGCTATCCAATTATCCCAGCATCATTTATTGAACTTTCTTTTCCCCAGTGTATATTGTTGACTGCTTTGTCAAACATCATTTGGCTGTATGTGGATGGTTACCAGCTCTTCTTCATAGGTCTAGTAAAATTTGGCTGTGACTATATCTGCTCCAAGGCTTTGTTTTGTTGGAAGGTTCTTTATTACTGCTTCAATCTAGTTGCTCATTATTGGTCTGTTCAGGAATTCTATTTCTTCCTGATTGAGTCTTGAGAGGTTGTGTGTTTCCAGGAATTTGTCCATTTCCTCTACATTTTCTGAATTTATGTGTATAGAGATTTTCATAATATTCAGCGATGATAATTTGTATTTCTGTGGTATAAGTAGTAATATCTCCTTGTTCATTTCTGATTGAGCTTATTTGGGGACTTTCTCTTCTATTCCTGGTTAATCTAGCAAGAGTTCTACCAATTTTGTTTATCTTTTCAAAGAACCGACATTTTGTTTCCTTGATCCTTTTATTTTTTTGTTTCGTTTTCCATTTCGTTTAGTTCTGCTCTCACTTTAGTTATTTATTTTCTTCTGCTGGCTTTGGATTTGGTTTGATCTTCCTTTTCTAGTTCCTTGAGAAATGTCATTAGATTGTTAATTTGTGATCTTTCTGTCTTTTCGATGCAGGCATTTAAGTCCATGAATTTTGCCCTTAGGACTGCTTTTACTGAATTGCATAGACTTTGGTAGCTTGTGTCTCCTTTGCTGTTCAGTTTGAGGATTCTTTTGATTTCCATCTTAATTTCATTATCATTCAGCAGCAGGTTGTTTAATTTCCATGACTTTGTGTAGGTTTAAGTATTTCTCTTGGAGTTGATTTCTGGTTTTATTCCACTGTGGTCTGAGAAGATACATGGTATAATTTCTAATTTTTGTTAATTTGTTTAGACATGTTTTATGGCCTAACATATGATCAATCTTCAAGAATGTCCCATGTGCTGATGACAAGAATGTATATTCAGTAGTTTTTGGGTAAATGATCTGTAAATGTCTGTTAGGCCCATTTGTTCTAGAGTCCCATTTAAGTCTAGTGTTTCTTTATTTATTTTCTGCTTGGAGGATCTGTCCAATTCTGTCAGTGGGGTGTTGAAGTTCCTGGCAATTATTATGCTGCTGTTTATGTCTTTTCTTAGACCTAGTAGGGTTTGCTTTATGAATCTCGGTGCTTCTGTGTTAGGTATATAAATATTTAGGATTGCCAAGTCTTCTTATTAAATTGCTCCCATTACCATTATATATATTTGTCATTCTTTATTTACTATTGTTGATTTAAAGTCAACTTTATCTGATATGAGAATGGCTATACCAGCTTACTTTTTGTTTGCATTTGCATGCGATATTTTTTTCCATCCCTTCATCTTGAATCTGTATGAGTTTTGTGGGTTCGATGTGTTTCCTGAGACAGCAGATACTTTGGTTGTATTTTTTCATATATTCAGCTAGCTTCTGTCTCTTGAGTGGGGCATTCAGACCATTAACGTTGACAGATAGAATTGATATGTGGGCTGCTTTTGTATTCAACCTGTTAGGTTGAATAGAAAAGATAGAAAAATATAGTACCTTACTGTATTTTATTATTTTATTTTATTATAATTTTATTTTATTTTATTTTACCTCTTGTGCTATTGTTTTATATAAGCTCTAAGCCTTATCTTTTGGGAAGCTTTACAGTGGTGGATGTCTATTGTGCTGATCCATGTATAATGCAGTTCCGAGTATTTCCTGCAGGGCAGATCTGGTCTTATCAATGTTTGCTTGTATGGAAAAGTCTTTATTTCTCCATCATATGTGAAAGTTAGTTTTGCATGATACAAAATTTCAGGCTGGCAATTGAAATCGGCAGTTAGCCTGATGGGTTTTCCTTTGTAAGTTACTTGATGTTTTCACCTCACAGCACACAGAAGTTCCTCCTTTGTGTTGACTTTGGCCAGTGTGATGACTATGTATCATGGTGATTGTCGCTTTGCAATGAATCTCCCAGGTGTATGTTGAGCTTCTTGAACCTGCATGTCTAAATCTTTAGCAAGTTACGGGAAGTTTTACTGAATTATTCCCTCAGATAGGTTTTCAAGCCCTGTGCGTTTTCTTCTTCATCCTCAGGGATGCCTATGATTATTATATTTGGTTGTTTTACATAATCTCATATTTCTGGTAGGCTTTGTTCATTCCTCTTAATTCTTTGTTCTTTATTTTTGACTGATTTAATTTGAAAAAGTTGTCTTCAGACTCTGTATTCTTTCTTCTGCCTGGTCTAGTCTATGCTTAAAACTTTCCACTGTGTTTTGTATTTCCTTAAATGAAATTTTCATTTCCAGAAGTTCTATTTGCTTTTTTAAAAATATGTCAATCTCTTTAGTGAATTTTTCATTTATTTCCTGAATTGTTTTTCTGGTTTCTTTTAGTTGGTTTTCCATTTTCTCTTGAATTTCACTGAGCCTCCTTACAATCCTTATTTGCAATTCTTTATCTGTCATTTCAATATTTTCCTTTTAATATTGTCCATTGCTTGAGAGCTGGTTTTCCATTTTAGCAGTGTCCTTTTGTTGTGAATTTTCATACTTCTGGAGTTCTTTTGCTGATTTCTTCTCATCTGGGGCAGCTGTCACTTCTTATTCTTGGATTTTATTTTGTTCAGATGGGAATTTATTTTCTTCCCCTCTCACTCATAAGGGAGTGTCTGCAGCATATGTTGGTAAGAACCTTTGGCTTTGCTTGTGGGTGCTTTGACAGGGTTGGGGGTCTATGTTCTGGATGTATGCCATGGTTCTAGATATCCTTAATGTGGTGTTTTCCTTGTAGGCTGTAGCAGTGGTGAGCTATGTATATGGGCAGATTTTCTGTCTTTCTTTGATGAGAAAGGATAGAAGTCTTTAAGATCATTTCTCTTTCCCCAGCCCTGTGGTCTTCTTAACAGAGTGAATTGTATTGGGATGCCGAGTTCAATCTCTGAGACAGTAGGTGGTGCTTGTGGGTAAGAATCAACCATGCCCTGTATGATTGAGTCTGTAAAGGGCTGTGCAAATTGACTTCCCTTTCAGTAGGTAGTGCTTGCCAGAAGGAACAAGCTGCAGTGTTGTTTTGAGGACCTGTGACCAGCGCTAGCCCCTCAGGAGAAGCACTGGAATGTCCCAAGTGGTGAGTGGGGCCCTGGAACTTCCAGGAGAGTCCTTATTCTCAACCACAGCAGAGGTGGGTGGTGGAGTGAGCCTGCCCTCAGGCTACACAAAAGCTGGTAAAGTAGTTGTGTTGATGGAGGGCAAATGTCTGTTTCCAGCCTTTTGGGGAAAGTCACCAGGGAGGGGCTTAGTTGGCCCCCATCCAGCCAGAAAGTCTGCATATGGAGGTGGGAACCATCTGAGATCCAGAATCTGGCTCTCCGGAGTTGGTTTTGCTCTTCTCTCCCCTCCCTTGCCTGAAGTTTCCTTTAGGAATCTGCCAGTAGGCAGGAGCTCAAACTAGCTGAGCTCCCTTGCAATGGCATTGCAGGCTAGAAGCTTCCCTGTCTAAGATCCCACTCTAGGCTGAAAGAATGGCCTTCCTGTAGGGGGAGGAGTGCTCAAAAATGCACTGCAGCTGGGGCCCACACTGTGTTCTCTTTTCAGTTCTGCCCACACAGCCTCCCTCAAGATTAGTTCACAAATCTCCCCTCCATGCCCCTGAGCAACACAATTGAGTCCTGGGGATATGGGATCTGGCCTGCGGGTCTATCCCCCAGTCCTAGAAGATCAATCCTTGACTAAGCCAGGGAGAAGTGTGGTGGTCCCGAGTTGTCTATGGGGTGCTCAAGTAGGTTTAATGTCTCTCTTCTTTCGGGTGTGCCCTGCTCTGATGGAACAGCTAGGCAAGCAGTACCAGGGAGGGCCAGTGATCAGGGAGCTCACAATCAGAGCACCCTTTAGTCCTCCGCAGGTCTTTAAGAGTAAAGGTTTGAGCCCCACTCGCTATGGAAGCCCCAACAGAGGGGAAGCAGCAGCTCCTGAGAGACATGGTTCATGTAGGGTAGGGAAGGGAAGGGAAGGAGGGAAGGGAGAGGAAAAGATTCTGAATGTAGGACAGCTAACACTCTGTCATATTTGTCCCTCTCTCTATTAGGCAGCCCAGCTGGAATGTCCAGGCTCCAGTGACATGCAGATCCCCAGGACCCACCAGCTCCCTGTGGCTCCCGCAGTCTGGGTAGGAGTTGGGAATTTTTGTGTGGGTATGAACAAATGAAAATGAGAGTCTGATGCCCTCTGGGTAGGACAAAGGCCCATGATGAGTGGAGAGGCAATATGGCACCTGCTGTCTCAGCTCGGGTCTGTGGTAATGGGAAGCATCCCAAGGGGTCTGGCAGCCTGGTTCTTTGTCCTCAAGAAGCTCCCAGTTCACTGTCATCAGCAGCTTTCAGGGTCGTGAAGGTAGAAAGGCTCTCCAGCCCCTTGAGAGCCTGTTGACTGCCAGCCATGTGAGGCAGGGAGAAACAAACCGCTCCTCCTACCCTTTTCAAGGGACAACAAGCCTCGTGGAGGTTGATCTCTGCTGATATCATGCTCATTCTTGTTCTGCTCCACAACTTCTTCCCATAGATTCTCTTTTAAGTTCTGGCACTTTTCCCTTGGAATTACACCCGATCTATGATTGTTTGTTTGTATTTTCTTTTTCATCTAAAACTTTTCTCTCTTTCTGAGATGATCTGGAAGCTGGTGTCTCTTGTCAGCCATCTTCCTAGCTCTTCTGTTAATATTATTTATTTGTCCCTATTAGACTGATAGTTTTTTCTAGGATGGAATTTGGGGCCTAGAATAATGTTACCATACCTAGTATACTATAATAAAAATAATGCAAACTTTGGAGCCAGACAGATCTGGTTGAAATTCCATCTCTCTCACTTACTAAATATGTAGCCTTGGGTAAGCTATTTCATCTGTCTGGGGCTAAGTTTCCTCATCTGCAAAATGGTTCAACACTATCTATTACTACTATAAGCTCTTATAAGGAATAAGATAGTATATGTACAAATGCGCATTGCAGTTCCTACTACATAGTAAATTCTCAGTGATTTTGGTTCCATAAAGGTAAAATCACAGTTTTGGCATTAAAAAATATGATGAAATACTGTCAAGGTTATATCAATATCTCAATAGGGGACATAAGCTTAAGCAATTATTCCAAACACCAATATATGCATAGTAGACTGGCCAACAATCATGTTAATTAAGAGATCTTCATAATCAACTTGTAACATTATAATAAAATCTTTAGTAAACTATTAACTTTTTTTCCATCTCATTCTTAAAAGTCTCAAAACAAGTACAGCTAAGTAATAGAAACATAGACAAAGTAAGGGAACCAGTTTCAGTCTCTGTCATTAATACTGCTGCCAACTCTTAGGGAAAAGGTTTGGCCCAGATTTTCCAGAGTTGTAAATAATGCACATGTTGTAAAATCTGGGCATCAGAATGGTTTTCAGTTTGGGGTAGTCGATGCTAAGCTCGTGCATGTTAGCCTGAATAAATAGATCTTTTGGAAACAACTCACGAACCCTAGAATGTCTACAAGGGAAAGGGAACACAGCCATGAATCAGCTCCAATTATGTGTGCCAAGAAAGCTGAGTAAGTTCATGATACCCTCCTTCCTCCTCTCCAAACTCTTCAAAGTGTTCACGTATTCAAGATTACATGCAGGTTTTTAAAGAGTTATTTGAAAACTAAGAGGTTAAGGAGATAATACAAAAGATAAATTAAAAGAAATCTCTTATTACCACCATTATACACACAATGTCTATACCAAGTCGTGACTCCAACTAATGAAATAATCATGTATTACTATTTATATTGACAATAATTCTAGTTTGCCATTTTAGCTCAATTGGTTGGTGACTAGCTTTGGCTTGTTTATTCAACGTGAACTTTAGAAAGAGTTGACTAGTTTTGCAAAACTGAGCTGACACATGGGTATCTTAAGTTTCCATTTTTAGTATTTGCTATATTGAAGCAAATTAGTGGACAATTTATGATTTCTTTGGAAATTCTTAATTATTTTCAAATAAATATAGTAATTGGGTTGAGATTACAGAGCTATGTCATTGTATTGAATGAAAGCCTAAATATCCTGCCACAAAGAAAGTCACTTTCCCTTTTCTCATCTCTGTTTGGCAGTTATTATATTGCATTGCAATTCTGCTTACACATCTGACTTCTCCGCTAGATCGAGAACTCCTTAAGGCCAAGAACTTCATTTTATTCACCTCTGTATCTCCAGGATTTAATACACTGTTTGGCACGCAGTAAGAATTCAATAAATGTTTTTAGGTAAATAAAGGTTAAAGAAACAGAGTTGGTTGAATAGCTAATTTCCTAATTTGGGGTCAATTAGTTATTCTTCTGCCTTCTAGTCCTGAGTATTGGATTAAATGTTATATTTTGATTTATTCTCTTATAGAGTCTTTTACAGTGGTCTCTTAGGGGATCTGATATAATTTTTAGTAGACAGTGATATGCTAGGGAAATCGATTTCAGGTCAAGATTAACACTACTTTATACACATAGAGACAGTTAGAGACAGTAGCATGTAACGAAGTCATGAAATATAAATTTGAATAGCCTGTAAATCTAAAATAAATTCTTAATGAGAATAGAAAAGAAAGAAAAAAATCTTCTGTACCAGATCAGATTCATCTAAAGATGAACTACTGGCTTTTTGAAATATCTGAAATAATCCAATTAGCTCGGACTGTTCTACTGTTCTGAGTTTTTCTGATCTGCCTTAGGCCCCCAGGCCCTCTTTTTTACTCTCCGAGACAGAAAGAGAAAGTAAACAGTGTTTGTGTTTATTTTCTCCATAACGCTGCCTGGCTTCTTCTAAGTCTTATGAAACTTTCACGAAGAAAATTGTCATCATCAGTGAGAAGAACAGAGCACATTTTCAAATTCACCCTTAATTAAAATTAAATGACAGAGATCTCAAATTTTTGCATCCAAATTTGTTCATGGCTTTTTCAAAGCTGCTAGTAGTATGTTATAGCTTATAAAGCATACATTTGGGTCCTATAAAAAATACTGTATAAAAAAGGGTCTACCTATCATGCACACATTTCAAATGGAGCACATGTCCCTATGACATTTTAATACTTCAGTATTAAAGGTACAATATAAATTAATATATTGTAATACAATGTTGTTTTTTGTAGAAAAATTATTGAAAATATATTCCCTTTCAACTGCTGAAAAGGGAATTAGCCCTGGTATAGTAAAGGTTTATTTTTCAAATTTAAAGCTAAATTTACCTTCAGAGCAAGAAAATAAATGGAGGACAACAAGATGAAATTGGATTTTGTGTGTGTGTTGTACATTGTTTTTATCTTTATATTTCATATATTACTACAGGCAGTTTTAGCTGCATAGGCTTGCTTTGTGAGAGCAATGGTTTTCAGATTATTTTGTTAAGAATGTGTTTATCATCTCAATATATATGGTTATTTGGTTAAGATTAATCTTCTTTCAGCATTACAATGTGAACACAATTTAGCAACACCAAACTGTCATCACTATGTCAGCAAAAACGTATGCAAATTGCTAGAACCTTGCAGATGACTAATGGATTATACTATAGGAGCAAGAAAGTCAAGATGTTTATTTTCCTCAAGAGACACAACAAAATATCTGTACTCATGCCAACTCCATGCACTAAAAAATATTTATTTGTACTGAAATTTTTCATTTACTGGGTTGCCTTTAGAAATATCCAGAACTGAGAACTGAGTGTAACCCTCAAACAAATACATAAACAATTACTGCAGACCATATTACCATGTTTTCTAAAACAATCTTAAAGCTGGTACTCAAGTGTTCCCCACACATTTCTTATTTTACATAAAATGGCTACATGGGCTATTCATCCACAGACAAAATGGAATTGAGAATGCTCCAGAGAAACTAATTAATGTTTCTTTTGGTTGTCTACTATTGCTTAACAAACTACCCCTGACTTAGTGGCCAATGACAACAATTTATTATGCTCATGACTTTTGGGGTAAGAAATTTGAGAAGAGTTTGGCTCAGTGGTTTGTCTCTGATCTACAGGGCATAAACCAGGGCAGCTGGGGCTGGACACCTTCTTCACTCACATGTCTGGTGCCTTGGTGCCAGTTGCCTCTCTTTCTCTCTCTACATGGCGTGTCATCCTCTTGTGCCTCTCCATGTGGCTGGAGTGTTAAGCAGCACAGTGGTTTCAGAGCAGACCAAGAGATCAGTACAGAAGTTGCAAGTTTCTTTCCACCCAGCATCTGATATCTCAGAACATCACTTCTGCCATACTCTATTGGTCAAGCATGTCCCTAAGGCCAACTCAGATTCAAGGAGAGGGGAATGAGAAATGATGTTTAGATGGTAGAAGTAGCCAAATATTTGTGGCCAACTTTAATCTACCACCATGTTGTCTAAGATTTTAAGTGATGGGATTTGGGAAGCCCAAACTCGGTAATGTGCTTAGCCATTTGGATTAGGTTGTTGTATTTTTTGGCAGTTCTAATTTTAGTTCTACTTTGAGGATGTCCAAAGCTGAATGTGGACATTTCATTACCATACTGAATTCTGAAAGTTTTCCAGACATAGACAGGGATGTCCAATAGGCCCAGTTATCTTTCTCTATCTCTTTTTTACACCTGGAGTTTTCTAAACTCTCATCAATCTGACTGCAGATCTCTCACTGACACTGAGGACCTCTTTGACATTTATAGCGCTTTTAATGTCACCTTACAACTGAGGTATAAGAGCAACTTACAAAATGATTTCCAATTGTGAATAAATGGTGCTAAATAAATATGTGGAAAAGTTAAAATCAATGAGAATTACCTAGTCATGTGCTCCTTCAAATGTCAAAGATATGATTTGACTGATTTTGCTTTTCTTTCTCTGAGTTATATGGTTATTTTAACATCTAAGAGAAACAGCCTTTCTGGGATGTAAAATGGACAGGTTTCCATCTTTCTGTCTATAAAGTTGTTTCTAAATTGTCTTACAAATTAAAAACTATAAAGTTCAGCCTTATATCTAATATAAATTGGAAGTAAATTATTTTAGTAATTGTACATTTCGACAGAAAAGTTTGAGGAATACTGCTCCAAAAAAGGAGAGGGACCCTGGCAAAGGGATTCATTTCATTCAGGTATACTGAGTGCAAGACCTGTATGTGCCATTCAGGACATCTATAAGACATGTGTTTTGTATAAATATGTATTCCAACACAGATATATTTGTCAAAATACCGTACCAACACTACCGCCCAATACAATTACTAATTTACTTCCAGAATAAAGGGAGTATCTCCTAGGGGCCACAAACATAAAATTTATTCATGATTTACTTGAAATACTTGTACAAATTTTGCTTTTTCCTATTTAATATATAAGTATTCATATAAAAACAATTTATCCACTTCAGTCTCCACTTTAATGATACAGGATCATCGTATTATCATGTGGTTTCATGTAACCCCTGGCAAACCACAAAGCACTCTTGGGATATTTTATCTCAGTTTGAGACGGAGAGATGTAAGTAAAAATTATTGAGGAATAAAGGTGTTAGCACATCTCGATTTGGCTCTAACAAAATATACTGACTAAAAAATAAAACAGAGATTGTGAGTAGTGTCATAGTCTAATACTTTAACATTATTTACAAAATATTTACCACTTCCACAGTCTAATTTTGACAAAATGTTTATTATTTTCTCTTCCTCTTATTTTAAAATACTTAACTTTGATATGCATATTGCTAGGCTGCAACTAAAAACTATGTGCTATATTTCATTTTGGAAAAATGAACAAGCTCTTAGGAATATAATTTTCTCTCTCCTATTTTCAAGATAGAAATAAGCCTCTAACAATCCAAGTTGGATTGTAAAGAGCAAAAGTTGAGTCAAAAGTTTCCAAAGTGAGTGAAATATTGGAACCAATTTGTCTTCCCTGACTGTATAATTGGTGAGTACCATTATGGTCACAACTTTCAATAAATCACATACCCAATATAAGCCCAATACATTTCCAGAATGTTTACTTAGTTCTTTTGTGGTTCCCTTGTTTAGAATTGAAGAAATTTGGAATACTAGGATGAAACCCAAGATAGATGAAAGCTCACAAATGTTACAGGACATAGTTTAGATTAAAGGTCACGGTTTGAAAGAGATCTTAGCAGGCCTCTGAATTTCAAGTTTACACTACTTGAAATTATAAGGATTAGTGGTAGGGGACTTTAAGAAGAGGCTTAACACCTTCTGTCCTTATTTGAGTCTTTAAAAAGACAGTAGAACCCATAAATCAACTTGCTTGTTTTTCCTAACACCGTATGATTCATAAATATTCGGAATGCCAACCTAAAAACAAATTTTACATAGCCCTGGATTGGGTCATTGGATATAGTATTATCAAATCATTTTTAATGCTGAACCAAAGAGCTGTCTTTTATTTTAAGAAGTGCTTGGTCTTCAGGAGACAACATTCTCCAAATAAAAAATGTTGGCTGACATGTATGAAAAGTTTACCATACCAATCACCAATGCAAGACACTCATGAATCTATCAATCACCGAGTTAAAAAGCTCTGTCATACAGCACACTTAATACCCAGTGTAACCAATTAGTATAACCATTCCTTGATGCAATACAAACTCATTTCCTTAAACTGCTATTGCACTGAACTCCAGGGTTATAAATAAGCAGAACACAAATTGATTTGCATGTAATAACAGTGGCAATAAACCTTTCCTGGTTCATGCAATTTTCCCCATCTGTTAACAGAGAGCAAGTTTAGGATCTATTATTCCCAGAAGGGGACTTACCCAGCTGGACATCTATAACACTTGGCTGATTCTCCATGGGGAACAATGGCTTGGGAGGCTTGTCTGTGAGTAAAGCTAGAAAAGAAAATGAAAGAAAGTAACGGAAAAATTGAGATAAATTACAGGATAAGAAAGATTCTATCGTGTATGATATTTAATGTTTGTAGACTTGATGGCGTGTAAACATATATTAGACAGTGTTCCTACTTGAGTAGTTACTCTATCCATACAATATCCATTTCCCAGCACATTTAGAGCACCATTGATTCCCTGTAAATAGGACATTTCAACAGCTACATTTTCCAACAAGATTAAACAAATAGACAATTTGGGGTGGCTTTTATAAGCTTATGAATATAAAGACATAAAGGTTTTAAAAGTATAATTGACATTTTTTTCAGGAAAAACATTAAATCCCTACGTCTGCTTTGTAGCACTATTTCTCAATGAAATATAACCCTAATGGACATTTCTAGTGGCATGAACCTTCTAAGCCTGACTCATTCCCTACTCTCCACCCCAACCTTCAAAACTATATAATTAAGCAGTGGTACCTTCATTAGGATAACTGATCAAAAATACTGATTAAGCATCTTTTATGTACAATGTCCTGTGCTAGGTGCTAATAGAAAAGGAAGTAAAGTCTTTATCCTTGTCCTCCATTTACAATCTAGGATTATGAATGCAGGACTAGCACACCAAAATAGAGAATAGAACACAGAATACAACCTAGTAAAAACTGTAGTATTTTAGCTATAAGGGTATATATAGGTGGTAAATAAATGGAGAAAGGAGAGGTTAATATTGACTGGCAGGGTTGGGGAAAGTTTTATGAAGGGAATGGATCTCCATATGAACCTTAAGGGATGGAGACGATTTGGAAAGGCAGAGAGTAAGGAAGAAGAAATTCAGGAAAGATTAACAACACAAACTGAGGCACAGAGGTAGAATTTGGCAAGCATAATGTGCTGTAAGGAAAGTGGGCTGGAGAGAAGGGGTTGTGTGAGATGAATTAGAGATGAAACCAGATACATAAGACAGGGCTCAATTCCGGAGGATACTGAGAAATACGCAGAGGAATTTGGACATATTATGGTAGGGTAGAATGACATTGTAGATTCTTGGAACAAAAAAAAATTTGACTAAAAGGAAGTTCTATCTAACAATGATTGGCTTGATATATAGAATGGGCTGGAGAAGAAAAAACTAGTTAAGAGGATGAAGTAATCATACTGCAGTGTTGGGGGAGGATAAGGAGTCAGAGTTAGGAGTTAGGAGAAATTTAATAAAAGGAGGGGGAAAATCTGAGAGGTACCTGGAAGAAAGAAATGAGAGGACTTGGCATATAGATACATAATGTCATATATATTGCTGTCATACAACAACACTTTCATCAAATTATTATTTATATCTCAAATTCCTTTTAACTGTTCCTGTATTTATGTCTTCTTTCAACTATCCAACTAGACTCTTGCCTACTAAAATAAATATTTTATACTATTATATGTAATAGCAAAATATTGGAAACAAGCTAAATGTCCAACAGTAGGATATGGGTTAAATAAATTTGTGGTGATTTCATATAATGATTTATGATACAGCTGTTTAAAAGAATTAGGTGAATCTGCACATTTGATATGAAAATATTTCCAAGATATGCTATGAAAAATCAAGGTTCTAAATAGTGTGCACAGCATGATAATATTAGTTTAAATAACATATATATATAAATTCATTTATATAAATATGGAATATTTCTGGATGGATACATGTGCAACAAGTAATAGCAATTTCCTCTGAGGAGTAGAAGTAGATGGCTGAGGAATGGTGAGGGGTGAGGGAAGAGCAGTATGGGGCAGGCAGAAGGAAGATTTAATCTTCTCTAATACACCTTTTGTGTATTTTGAACCATATGCATATACTGTGTATTCAAAACATGAATAAAACTAAAATTAAATTTAATCCAGCCATTTTACATTTAATATATTAAAAAATCACTTTGGTTTTGTTGTAGAATTATTGTCAATTTGCCTTACACATCCAAATAATAAACACTTAGCTGCCTGGAAACTATTCTTAGATAATCTTATTTTCAAATATTTCTTGCTTCCAAATGAATTAACTGGAATACGACAGGTGGGAAGCAATTGTAAATAATATATTAATATTTCACATAAGGAGATGATGATCTTGTCCTACTTTCAAGCAGGATATGAGTTTGGGGTCATTGTTGTCTCCTACCCTTAACTCCCACCATAGACTATGGATATATTTACCTTGATTTTACTATTGTTAAATGTTAATTACTGAAGTTGACATCTATTAATATTAATGATAATTTTAAGTGCCTTAAACTTACAGGTGGTTCATAATTTTCAAAGTACTTTCAGATACAGTAGCTCATGTGATCCAACCAATGACCTTTGTAAGGTAAAGAAGGCAGTTAAAATTGTGGCTAATTTAGAGATGAAGCTAAATGAAGCTCACATTGCCTTATTTGGTGCCCCCTTGTGACCAAAAGACTCCATTTGCAGGCTGGATAGGAAGATAGAAGTTTAGGCAGGAGATAGGTAAAGAGGTCAATATTGAATCAATGGTTTTAGTCTCTTGTCTGTGTGCTAATTAACTAATCTAAGGTTCCTAGGCCATTGGGAAACATGATTCTAGTAGGACAGCCCACACACAAACCCTTTGTTCCCCTAAACCCATGAATAGAAGGGGATGAACTTGCAGTTACCCCAACACATCCCAATGGGATGTATGGGTGTGGAGCCTCATTAAATTCCAATATCATGTTTAAGCCTGGGAATTGCCAAGAAGTACAAAACATTTGTGATGATGAAGCAGCAACTGCAGCAGTTCATCTGGATCCTGACCACCAGCCCAGAGACAAATCTATCAGCACCCTGCATAATTACAGCATTTGCAGATTAGCTAGAGTACATGCTGCCATGGGCGGGCAAGCTCATTTCTTTCTTATTTTTTTTTAATCTCAACTGAAATGCACAGTTACGATTTGGGAAAGAAAGGAGAGAACTGTCAATACCAAGCCGCCTAAACAACAGGGCAGAGATATACAATTTTATCAGGAATCTTATTCTGGAACTTGTGAGGGACTAATTGGGGTCTGAGCTACACTTTGAATTTGCTGCTTAAGTTTCATGTTATGATTGAAAGAATGAGAGCAAAGGATGCAGTTGGGTACTAACATTTCAGTGTACAATTCCTCCCCTGCATTTTCCACCGTACCTGCTTATGTTTAATTATCCTTAAATATAATTGCTCCACTGAGTATACCATGACACTAGTCATAATGTACTAGTGAAGCTACTACTGTTACTGCCTGTTTTTTCCTAAAGCTAGATTTTATGTTTGACACTAACTTTCCTGAAAAAAATGCTCAAATTAACTCTTTCTTTTCTATTATAAGCAATGGTTATATCTACATGTACAACCAGATCAACTGGTTAGACTAAAATTATTGGTCAATTTCCATAAACTTAGTATAAAAAAATCAGTAGAATTAGTTGTTTGATGGAATCAATCAGTTTATTTGACTATATTGCCCAAGTGTTACATAGTGTTACTACAATTTTCATTGGCTTCTTTTGCTGTTGACTTGTCTGTTTAATTAGATTTGCCAGAAAGACAAAAGTGGGAAGGAGTAGAAGGACAGAAATTCATTAATTTCTGTGAATAAAGCGATGTTGGAATTTGGATGTTAAGGTCAATAAAATGGATCTCCCCAAATACATTCAGCACACCAGCATTAAAATCACATAGCAAAATCACTATCCATCACATTTAACCATTCAAAACCCACAAATGTCTCCTACATATATAAAGGGCTAAACTCTGAATTTGTCATCTGAGAACATAAAGGCAAGCACAACTTTCCTGCCTTGTTACACACACATCTGCTATTTTATCAATGCTATTGCCAAGTTACTGTCCTCATTTGTCCCACTAACACATTGCATTCATTTCCAACTCTGCATCTTGGCTTAAACTCTTCCCCCAAGTTGGAACACAAATAATAATAGCTACCATAGTTATCATTTCATTAGTATCTACTGTGTGCTAGGCGCTGTTCTAAGACATTTTATATTACATTGTACAAATAACTTGCCCAAAGTCAAGCAGCTTTTCAATCTAAAGCGGGGATCTGAATTGAGTTCTGTCTGATTTCACCAGGCACACAATCCTCTAACATCCTCCCCTGCCATGTTGCCATCTCAAGTCTTACCTTTCCTCCACCAAAAGTCTTTTTAAGTCCTCTATCTTCCAGAAAGCCTTCCCTAGTAACAGTCTAAGATAATCTTTCTCTTCTTTGAAATCATAAAGCATTGACTATTTCTTTGAAACATTCATTTGGTTCATAGCATACATTCCTTTGAATACAAATTAAACCTGACTTTACATGGGTATGTCTAGTCTCCCCAGTTAGATTTTTAAGCTCTTGGAGGACAAGAATCATGTCTCATATAACCCAGCCAATAAGATAGTATGTGACATTGTGGAACAAGTAAACACTTAAAATCTCCAAATTAACTTCACCATGGTATTCTTTCTCTAAAAATGGGTGCTTCCCATAGGGTTCTTAGATTGGAAGGGACAGTAACAAAATTTTCTGGTTGGGAATTAAAGCAAAAAGGAAATTTATCAGAAGGATATCTGAAGGATGGCCAGGAAGTCTGGGGAACTAGGTTTAACAATCGGAAAGAAACCAGGCCAGGGCTAGATGTGCAGGCAAAAGAGACTACACAATGATGTCATCTTGACCCCATCATTGGACTGAATTAATTTTGTGGTTTTTAAAAAAATGTGTTTTCTTTTATTGTGTTGTATTTGGGGTTTTTGTACTTGTGTCACTTTGATCAAGATTCAAAACCCTGGAAAGACAGGCTGAATGAATAAGTTTTGAGCTCCGGCCTTAGGCAAGACTGCATGAACACCATGAAGAAAAAAAGAATCCCCTAAAAGCAGGTTTTCTCAACCTCAGCATCATTAACATTCACTGCCAGATAATTCTTTGTTGTAGGTGATTGTTCCATGCACTGTCGTATCTTTGGCGGCATCCCTGGCCTCTACCCAATAGTTACCAGTAGTATCCTCCCCCAATTGTGACAACCAGAAATGTCTCCAGATATTGGCAAATGTTCCTAGGAGAACCAAATTACCCCTGGTTAAGAACCATTGCCCTAAGGAAAACTCAGGTTGCTGTTGGAAAGAGAAATGAATACTAGATGGCCAAAAGTAACAGGAAATACCAGGTAACTGCCTAACTCCAGGGGGCACATCAATGTTAGTTTCTACTTGAATGACATACCTTGGAGCATATAGCATTAGTGGGATGCCCTGAAGTTGTGCAAAGAAGTGGCCTTGACCACACATATCCACTACTATAGGCAATATGTCCTATGGATTAAAAGAATGATTTTTTTAATGCCAAATACTTCCGAAGTTCTGAAATAGTCACTGGCCTTTGTCAATTGGTAGCAACAGTTCACTAGGCTCTTGCCACTTCAAAATCATCTAAACTCAAAAGCTAATTCCAAAACAGAGCAATAGCAGCCCTAGTGGTTCTTTGTCCCAAAGTGCCCAGGTGTACAAGTATAGATTGCCTGATGTTCTGAGGAAACTGAGGATCTTGGGAAGAAAGACTTGGAAAAAATTTTCATGTGGGAAGACAAAAATAGAGGTCCTTATGCAAATTAGATTTAGGGAAAACCAGGGATCCTGTTAATATCCTTAAAAGTTTCCTGCAATCTTAAAGGGAGATTTGCCAGTCCTAGCCCA
The DNA here is from genome assembly GCA_008086735.1 of Cheirogaleus medius. NCBI lineage: Eukaryota > Metazoa > Chordata > Mammalia > Primates > Cheirogaleidae > Cheirogaleus > Cheirogaleus medius. The sequence continues at coordinate 2,162,608 of VBSM01003151.1, read as the reverse complement.
AGCAGTTGACTAGTGTAAAGAGTTCATTAACTGAACACAGTTCAATTTATGAAATCCAGAAATCGCAGAGCTCTGAACATACCATAAGCACTATTATTCTTTGGAATACTTTGCATTTTCTTCTTATGTGATGAGCTAATAATTGCTTGGGTCCAAGAATATTTTTCTGAATTAACTAGATAGTCTCCTCAATTCTGAATTACGATATACACATTTCACTGGCCACTTAATCTAAAGCTTCATATGTTAAAAGTCTTTTAGTTTTGGAGGGCAGGTGGGAGGGGGGAGGAAGTGTATAGTTACATAATGTGTGCCGTGCGCGCCACCTGGGGATTGGACACGCTTGAAGCTCTGGCACGTGGGGGGGAGGGGTGGTAGGGGCAATGTATGTAACCCTAACAATATTTGTACCCCCATTATATGATGAAATAAAAGGAAAAAAAAGTCTTTTAGTTCTAGAATTACCAGTCTAAGAGTCTCCTAATTTAGATGATCATCGGAGAAAAAATACACAATAATTATGATTATTCAGTATCATCCTTAATCCTCCAAACCTATAAACTCAAACAAGACCAGCCTTGGATATAATGAGTCTCTTTGGCCTAATCTTTCTCATTTTATGATCCCTACTTCAGAGGAGTTTCTTCTCTAGCCTGCTTTTAGGTATCCAGAGTTGTGTTTCTCTAGTCAAAACCTGCCACAAAGTCATCTCTGCAATTTAAACCTTAGTATGAATGTAAGACACCTGTACCTTATCACATAAGGCTAGTTGCTACCGAAGGATTGTCTCTAAACGTGGAAGGAAAAGCACTGCTTTGTGGGCACACATTGGGCCCCAGGGCCCGTCCCTGAACTCCTATCTTCACGTTAATGTTGGGCAACAAACAGGGTGGCCTTCAGGACAAGTTAGTGAAGACAGATAAAGTTATTTTCCTCCAGATTCCAACCAGCATTTTTATGAGTGATTCCTCTACTTCACAACAACATCTTAGGGAGAAGGGCCCAGGTACATTTTAAATTTAAAAAATCAATGTTTATGAAAAGTCAAGCTTTGTTGTCACTTTGGCTTATTATTACCTGCATCAACTAACCACTATAGCAATTTTTAATAATTATTTTCTCTAATAAAATTCTAAGATTGTCTGTCTTATTTGTAACAGGAAGAAACAGATTGACACTAACTTTCTTTATTAACCCCATCTAGAAAGAAAATGAATTCTTTAGGTGTCCCGGCTGTAACAGAAAGGCTGTGAGAGGTTCAGAGAAAAAAATAAATAAATAAAGCCAGTGATTCTCAGAATCATTTGGAGATTTGTTTTCAAACCACTGATGGCTCAACCTTCAGATTTTTTATTGTGTATCCCCCATACCTCCCTACTCTCCCAATTAAAAATAATTCGCTTTAAGTCACTGTTACTGATGACAATGGTTCATGTTCCTCATATGTGTATTTGGAAGATAAAATTATTGAGAATTACTGAGAGTCAAACACAAAAGAGGTCACAGTCAGAGGATTAAATTGCTTTCTTGAAAAAACACACACATTATATCTGCACTGAAAATACCACTGCCATCATTTAAAGCCATTGCAAGTATTTGCCCCCTTTTTTATAGCATAGAACTTAAACTCAGTTATTGTCTTTGAATAAATAAGTGATCCTTTCATAAACAGAAGCTAAGTTGCTGGGGAAGAACTGGGCAGCTTACCTGGTCATTGCCCCTGCATAGCTGAGGGCCTCCCTAGCATCTGGCTCAGAGTTTGTATCCTGCCTTGCAATTCAGTGGATGTGCCCTGAGGGTGGTGAACGGTCAGGGCTGCTGTGAAGTTGCCCTGAGATGCCCTTTTCTTTGGATCCCACATTTATTTCCACTAATATTTGAGTTTTGAGCAATGCATGAGCTTTGGGAAAGCTTAAGCATAAAGGCAGGGCAATTTCTTCTCAATGCCATTTGACACAGGGCCCTTCTCTGGAGAGAAGAATGTTTATTCAGCACAAATCTACCCAGACATAAAGCAACTTCGTCAAACTTGAAAAGAAAACAACCTTGGGGGAAATGGAAACTTAGACAGAGGTTATGATGGTAGCTTCTTTTTTTCCATTTTTCTTTACAGTGCCTGCTATTTCTTCACTCTTGCCTTTTCTCCCTCAAGTAAGTTTTTGTCTTTTCTAAAATAGCACTCCTTGGACGCTTATATTGTTGACATCAAACAAATTTCAAATGTGGTTACTTCCAAAGAAATTATACAAGATAGTGTATTTCCACGTTCCACACAGAACTTGGGATATAGTTAGCATTAAAATAAATATGAGAGGTTAAACATAGGTGATGGGTCAATTTTCACCTTGCATCAAGATCATCATTTGGCTTTGTGGCTACTGTTCTAGGAAATTGGCTCGGATAGTGCTGAATAAGAATATAACATAATACTCAAAGATGAATAATTTTAGAAGTAGACAAACCCTTACAGGTCTAATTCATCTGGCTATTTTGACAGATGAAGAAACTGAAAGAGAGAAAAGGAAGGAATGTCCTCAACATCGTATTGCAAATTAGTGATCAAACAGAAGACCAAAACCCAGTTTCTTGAATTATAGTCCAATAATCTTGCCACTGCACCATGGCTAACAATGATTAAGCATGCATTCCATGCCAAGCACTTTTACATTCGTTCTCGCATGAAACTCTCACAACAAGGTATAAAGTAGGTCCTATTATTATTGACATTTAACAGATGAGAAAATTGAGGCTCAGTGAGATTAAGTGACTTGCCTAAAGTCATAATGCTGGTATGACTTGACATTATGGGTCCAGGATTCAACCTAAGTCTATCTCATTCTGGAATCCAAGCTCATAGCAATTACTCTATACTGTCATCTCTCTTCCTTGTTCTTTGACTGAAGACTCTGCTTCTTTTTTTTCCAAAATATATCTTATGTTTCCATACAAGCATCACCAAAACAAAACAAAACCCCTAAATATTTCACTAACTTGATAGGGTTTGGGGATGAATTGACTGAATACCTGCTTTAGCTGTGTCTACATAATTCCAAAAATTCAGTCTTTGGTTGCTTTTTGTCATTCATTCATTCAATCAGTTAACAAATGTTTATAGTTCTATTATGGAAAGAAACTCTTATCAAATACTTAGTGTGTGTCTGTGTTAGGAGTGGGGATGTTAAGTATAAATTTGAAGAATACAGAGTCATATCAAAAGGCTTAGTCTAGTAGAAGAAATGGAGGTATACAAATGGCTGCAGTAAATGACAAAATGTAGTAATTGCCTGTTTTACCTTTTATTGTTGCTGTAATAAGTTACCACAAACTTAGCAGTTTAAAAAAGCATATTTATTATTATCTCAGAGTTTGAGAGGTCCGAAGTCTGATGTGGGTCTTAGTGGATTAAAATTGAGTTGTGGGCAGGGCTGTGTAACTTTCTGGAGGCCATAGGAGAAAAATCTAGTTCCTTTCCTTTTCTAGCTTCAGGAGGCTGTCTGCATTCCTTGGTGCTTGGCCTTCTACCATCTTTGAAGCCAGCAAGGGCAAGTTAAGTCCTTGTCACATTACATCATTCAGACTTTATTTTCTACCTCCCTCTACGACTTTTAAGAACCCTTATGATTACATTGGTCCCATCTGATCCAGGATCATTTTCCTATTTTAAGGTCAGGTGATTAGCAACCCTAGTTCCATTTACGATGTTACTTTGCCTTTGCTATAGAACCTAGCATATTCCTAACAGATATGACCAGATTTGGGGGGCATTATTCTGCCTACCACCATACCACAGAGGTAATCAAATAAAACACAAATGGAATTGAAAGAAGAGGAATATGACATCTTGGCTATCATATGGAACAACATACATTTCATGTGCTATATTTTTATGAAACGAATTTTCCTTTAATGGTCTCATTTCATTCAAATCAGTTTGTGAATATAATCTTTATATTTCAAACAAAAGTCTATGAAAGCAATTAGTTCAATAGATTGGGCTGGTATTGATACTTCTGTATTCAGCCTAATAGTTTAGCTATTTATGATTGTCAAATTCATTAGGAATTCATAGCCTGTCAACATGATGTTTTGTAATGCAAAAGAGTAAGGAAAAGCAAAATATCACTTAAGCAAGTTTAGCTATTTGGATATGCTAACAGTCCCTAATGAGGATGACAACTGTGGATATTAAATAAGCAATTTTTTTTTTTGAGACAGAGACTCACTTTGTTGCCTGGGCTAGAGTGCCATGGCATCAGCCTAGCTCACAGCAATCTCAAACTCCTGGACTCAAGCGATCCTCCTGCCTCAGCCTCCCGAGTAGCTAGGACTACAGGCATGCGCCACCGTGCCCGGCTAATTTTTTCTATTTTTGGTAGAGACAGAGTCTCGCTCTTGTTCAGGCTGGACTCGAACTCCTGAGCTCAAACGATCCACCTGCCATGGCCTCCCAGAGTGCTAGGATTACAGGTGTGAGCCACCACACCTGGCCTAAATAAGCAATTTTTTAAGAATCAAAAGTTTCATGACAAGGATAATTTTATAATTCACAGAATAGTCTTTTGGTGGACATTAATCCTGATGTGATATTTAGAGTTCAGAAAGAAATTGTCCTCCTAAGTGGAGAGCCATTCTAACGTAAAGACTTACTTAATTTGGGGTCTGAGGAGGAAAATAGAGCTCGTGTCAATCACAAGGCATGTTCACTTAACCCTTCTCCATGTCACTTTGCATTTCCAGAGAAGTTTTCATGATTGTGAGCAACCCATTTGTTTGCAAGACAGCAAGCCAGGTGCATGGTCATCAAAAATCTATAAATTGCCTGGTATTACTTTCACCGTGCAGATGAGGAAACTGAGGGTCAGAGAGGTTAAACTACTCACCTAAGGACTCACCTAAGGGCCAGAACCAGGATTTAAATCCTAATTTTCTAACTCCTAATTTTCATAACTTCCATAGTCTCCGGGTCTCATTCAATCCTCACAACATTTCTAAGAGGTGCATACTATGATTCCTGTTTTTATTGTTAAGTAAATTAAGGTTCAGAGAGGTTAGGTCACTTGACTAAGGTTACCCAGCTTGCAAAAGTGCCACAGCTGCTATTCAAACTTGTGTCTGTCTGGCTTTAAGGTTGAGATCTTTCTCCCTGAATCTTTCGAGGATGAATATGTAATAGTATTTCAAGTGAACTCAATCATACTAGAATATATTTGAAAATAAAGTAATTTTGCTTTTCATTTTCATCACTGAAGTCAGGAACTGGCCCTTAGAAATCTTGATTAATTTCCCACATGATGGTAGCTCCCTGGGAAGTTTCCAAGCTTGTTCCTTGTCTTCGTAACACTGATGAGCACTAATTTAATTAATCAAATATAAGTTGATGATCTATGATGTTGAAATTGATTTTCAAATGAAGCCAATTATGTCTGCTCACAGTTCCAAGGAGAAATTACAAACTAGGTGATTTCAAGATGCGATTATTGGATGCAGAAGAATCAAAGGAAGGCAAAAAACATCAACTGAACTTACAAATCACTTTCTCCTTTCCATGATTATCTCATTAAGTCCTACTGGGAAGCTAGGAAAGCAAGAATTGTCCCCAGAAACTGAAATATAAAAGCTTAGGAATTTTTCCAAGTAGAATCCAAATCTCCCGAAACAGGGTGCCTTGTCTTTTTGAATCAACCTCATAAGCTTGCCCTCTAACTGCGGAACTTTGATGGCTCCATGTTTTCTGATAGGATAACCATTTCCTCAACTGCCATTATCACTCATCTCCTGATATATAGCTTTGTCAAGAAATCGGGCCCAGTGCTCAGAAGGAGAGCCTGAGTCTCTAAATAAGCAGTCAATGAAATGCCATAGGGCAGGCTAACACTTTCACTGAAAAGCCACTCCCACCACAGTCTTCCCTATGCTGGTTTACATGAAGATGAAGCAGCTTCCAAGTGTAGTCTAATTCACCTGAGGGTCTGCACACCCACCACCTCCACCCCAACCTCAACCCATCACTCCTTATTCTGGACTGACACTTCCTCCGCAGAACATTCCAATACAGATGGAAACTCAGGCGGTTAAAGGCTGCTCTGGCCTTATGCCAAATTGATCTGGTGCCACTGGATGTTTCTCCAGCAAACATGCGCTTTCTCTGAGAGTATCTTTAGTCAAGAAGTGGTCAGGTCATTTGTGAGAGAACAAAAGGCTTTTCAGGAAACTTTTCTGTGGGGGTGGTTACCTGGGGTTACAAGCCAGGGAAAACAATGCAGATGGATCTTGGCCCATTGGGTGACTCAGTGTCTATGACGGCTCTGATTTTAACCTGATAGGCTAGTTACATGCCTGACCAAAACCCAGGCCTTTAGGATCTCTGTCTGTGGGCTGATGCCCCATCAGTGCTTTGACAGCTCACTAGCATATAACCATTTTAGTCTCAGAGAGCTGGAGAGA
>VBSM01003151.1:2130557-2156064 GCA_008086735.1 Cheirogaleus medius | reverse complement strand
AAACGATCCGCCCACCTCGGCCTCCCAGAGAGCTAGGATTACAGGCGTGAGCTAAGTGCTAAGCAGAGGCCTCACAGTTTAGTTCTCGATAAATGGTAGCAAATATTATTGATTTGCCAATTAAAGAGAACATTGAGCTGTCTCGTCCCACAGGGAGTGAACCCAATTAATGACCCCACAGTAAATGAATGGCTGAGAATGGGTATGACAAGGGGAGGAAGGTTGAAAGGACAAGGGGAGGGGATTGAAGGGAAGAAGTGAGAGCAGGGCAGACAGAGATACAGAGCATTGGAATCACGAAAGCAAGTCTTACTTACTTCAAACATTCAATTCACTAATACTATGAGCTATCACAGAACTCGTGCAAAGAGATCCAGATCTAAAATTCACACGGCCAGCTTCTGCCTTGGTAAGGGCATAATGTTTTTTTTTCTACAAGCTTAAAAATTATCTACAGTAATGCATAAAAAAATGGACGAGCTGGCAGGTGTGTTTCAATAGTATTTGTGTGGATAACACGCTCAGCCTAAGTCACCGATTTTATTGACTTCCCCTGTCCCTGAAAAGCCAAAAGGAAGTTAAGCCAAGCGGGTGGAGTTTCAGGCTGATGTCAATTTTGCTGAAAAGCAAATAGGCAAAATGATTGGCAGAATAACAGAAGGCACTTCATCAGCTTTATGAAATGTCTTCCACAGACTAGATGGTTTAAAAACATAGTTTATCCATGTGGTTTATCTCTGAGTCCTGGGCTAGAATTTAAGAGACCTGGGTTCTAACCCTGGCTCCACTAATAACTTACAGTGTGACCTTGAACAATTCAGTTAACTTTTCTATTGCTTAGGTTCCCCAACTTGAAAATGGGAATGATAATTGTCCTGTGTAGGGTTAATATGAGAATCAAATAAAATAAAAAATATAAAAGCCCTAGGAGGGTTTTGTTTCAAAAAAACAAAACTATATATGTAAACTGGAAAGCTGGAAATGTCCTCCCTAAAGTCACAACTTCCAACAATGCATCCCAGAGATATAGCCATCTTATGTCATTCTTAGGGGTCCGTGAAGAGAATATCTAGGGGACTGTTTCAGTTGTTTGTTCAGTGTTTTATTAATAAAAGATTTTGTCACCATGGCATTCGATTATATGTCTAGTGTACATGGATCTAACTGTACTGAAAAGCTACATTCGTTGAAGAAGAGGGAAAAGAATCATCACCAAGTACATTTCTGAAAAATAATAATATATAACACTTACATAGCACTTACTATGAGCCAGGTGCTATTCTAAGGACTTAACTGATATTAATTCATTTAATGCTTTCAACAACTCTATGTATAAGGTACATACTATTATTATCTCCATTTTACAGATTAAAAAATGGAGGCATTGAGATATTAAGTGACCTGCCTGAGGTCACACAACTAATAAGAAATATAGCTGAGGTTTGAATTTAGGCACTCTGGCTCTAGAGTCCTTTATAAGTATAAGCTTAACAAGATCCTGATCAATTTGCATCATTTCAATACTACTGAGTCTAGTCTTTGTACCTAATACATGAGTTCTCTCTACAGAGTCCCCAGCATTCTGCCTTGGCTTGATAACTTTTCTGCAATAGGCTCCCTACTTCACAAGCTCAATCATTTCAATGTTAGAATAACTCTGTTAAAAATTTCTTTACATTCAGCTATAATTTGTCTCTTTTTACATTTACCTCTTGGTCTTATTTCTGCTCTCTGGAATAAAACAGAATAAACTCAAAACACCTTCTATATACCAATGCCTGAAATATTTGAAAACATATTTCTTGATCTCTTTCACCCCCTGCCCTTCTGAAAATCTTCCCCTTTCCAGGCTAAACCCTCCCAGTTCCTCAATTGTCTATTGTCTTTTAGGTGACATATTTTCCAAAACTCGTTTCCATCCTAGACATCCTTTTTTGGACACAATCTGGCCTGTCAATAGGCCTCTTACATATGGCACATTAAACTGAACACATAATTTCAGATGTCATCTAAAGTGCAATGGAACCAATGCTTCTATTGTTCTGGACTACCTTTCTGTGATGCACACTAAGACTGAATTAGCATTTTTGGCAGTCTAGTTACACTGCTTGTGCTCTTAGTCAAATAAAATCCCAAGACTGTACTTTTGCAGTTGGATTTTTGGACCCAAATGAAAGGCTTTACATTTTTTTCCTATTAAATGTCATCTGGTTAGTTTCAACCCATCATTCCAAACTACTGAGATCTTTTTGAATAAGAATTATGTCCTCCAAAGAACTAACCATCCCTCCCAACTTCCTCTCATCTAAAAATGTGGTAAGTATAATTTATATGTCATCTAAGTCACTGATAAAAAATGCAGAATAAGACAGCACCCTGAGAAAGGGCTCTCTGGTGGGCAGCAACATTGGATAATGCCTGGTGTCTGCCCAAAGGCCTGAACTGTGCCATACTCCTCCTGGCTCTGTTTCACATTCTAGGCCATTCTTTCTCAAATTGGACCAGCTAAATAATTTGTAGGGTCCAATGCAACATGAAACTATGTGGCCCCTTGCCCAAAAATTATTAAGGAATTCAAGACAGTAACATCAGGGCATTAAACCAAGTATGGGCCCTTCTAAGTACAGGACCCTGTGCGGCTGCACAAGTAACAAGCCCCTGAGGCCAGCTCTCTTCCCAAACATTCCTGTGACAGAGATTGCTAGCTGTTCTGCAAAATCTGTTCCCTTTTCTTTCTGAGCACTTACCTAGACTACACATTAGCTAGCCTCCCTTGCAGTTAGGTGTGACCATACGTCTCAGTTCTAGCCACTGCAATGGGAGTGGAAGCGATATGCACCACTTTCAGGCTTGAGCTGTGTGATTTTTCATGCCATTTTCTCTTCCACCAGCTTGATGCAGATGATAATGGTGACCTTAGAAGCTATATGCTGAAAATTGTGAAACTTTAAGAATGAAGGAGCTTGGGTCCTCAAATTAAGAACACTTGCGAGGACTTTGTATGAGCAAAAAAATAAATTTCTATCCTCTCTGAAGCATTATACATCTTCGGGTTTGCTTGTCACAACTGCTAGTGTCACACTACATAATACATTGCCTAATTGTCAGAATTACCCAAAGGGTTAGTAGAAATTCAGATAGCTAGCTCCCCCTACTAGAGAATATAATCCAGTGGATCTATAGTGGGTGTAGAAATATTCATTTTTAACAAGCCCTCCCACAGCTGGTTTTGATGATAAGGCAAGTTTGAGGATCTGTTGCTCTACGTTTTTTCCTTCCATTTTCCCTATCACAATGAACCCACCCTACATTCTATTTCTTCCTTGTTCTTGTTGCAGAGGTGAAATTTACCTAATGTCTTTAATTAATCTGCTTCATGGAGTACAGACTTTATGTCTGGAGCTATAGCAATCATCTTATACATCTGGGATAAAAGTTAGATGCAAACAATGGAGGAACAGAAAGAGAGTAAAAACCTAGATTCCTGATGAATTCTTGAAGCTGCTATGCCAATCTTGGACTGTCTAACTGCTATTTCTTTTTGCTTAGGAGAATCAACATATATATGTGTGAACAACTATTAAGTAGAATTTTCTGTTATACGTAGTATTAATAGAATCTAATCCTAAACCACAGGGAATTATGTTGGATTATGGTGCTCCTTCAGGGGCCATGATATATATTTCCTTATACTGCTGGTTGTTCTCTGCCTTCACATAAAATCAGGTCTTCCCTGAGTAACTTGTCCAAGTAATTGAGTGGCACGGTAGAGGTGATAGAAGTCAATACATTATTTCACTACAATCTTAGATTGTGTTTTTCTTTGTTTAACAAGAAATTACTCATAGAAGGCTGATGAAATCATGGCCAAAGTTTTAAAATCTCAGAGACAATATCCTGTGTTTGATATTTTTCAATGAATGAAAGCTTCACCTCATACCAGTTCATGTATTTCTTAATCTGATTGCTATGGTTTTGAATGTATCCCACAAAAGTTTGTATGTTGGAAACTTGGTGTCCAATACAATGGTGTTGAGAGGTGTGACCTTTGGGGGGTGATTAAATCACGAGAGTTCTGACCTCATGAATAAAGCAATCTATTTATAGATTGGATTAATGGATTATTAAGGGAGTGGATGAGTTATCATGATAGTGGGTCTGTTATAAAAAGCCAGTTGTCTCTTGTCAGCCCCAGAATCATGTGATGCGCTGTACCACCTCGAGATTCTGCAGAGTCCCCACCAGTAAGAAGGTGCTCACCAGGCATGGCCTCTCAGCCTTGGACTTCCCAGTCTCCAGAACCATGAGCAGTAAATTTATTTGTAAATTACACATTCTCAAATATTCAGTTATAGCAACAGAAAACTGACTAAGACACCAATGAAGAGTAAATAAGTGTGCTTTTGAGAAGCAACAAGATCATTGAGGCACTCCGTTGCTTCAAGGCAATTTTACAAAGCATGTTTGAAAATGGTTCTTTCATTCTCCTTTCCTTTTCATCCATTAAAAAGTAAAGAAAGAATGACAGATGAAGCAGGATCTGATCATCTGTCATGAAGGGACAGTTGAAGCTTTTGCATACAGATGAAAGCTATCATTCTTGTCAACCTTAAATTGGAGCTCTAAACACTACGTCTGCAGCCAGTTAATATTCCATGACCAATCAGAGCACTCATGCAGACTGGTTCTGCTCTCCTGAAACATAATCCTAGTGTCAAGAATTATTAGCTACAGAAGATAGTGTAGTTTTCATTTGTAATTTCTAACCAACTAGAGTCAATATATTATTCATTCATGCTAAAAGCATATCTTTTCCAAAAATATTGACTGAATATGTCTTGACAAAGAACAGCTAAAAAAAAGGCATTGATTATTTGTGATTAGCTACTCTGAAAAGTAATGTCACCAAGGACTCCAGTCCACAAAAGTTAGCTTCCTAAGAGCCATACTGATGACAGAGGACTTACGGAGATCTGATGTCTGATTCAGGAGATGAAATCGTCACTTGACTGGGTAACTTGGACCATCAATTCTGGCTTTCAGTGGTGCCACCTCTATCCCTTGCAAATCCTTGGAATATGCCAATTTGGATGGTCTAGGAAGATATATGTGCAACATCAATAATGTCAAGAATAAAGTATGCCCACTGAACATGCTCAAGGGATCTTATGCTCTTAAAAGATAGAGAAGCTAGAGAACAAAGACAACAGGCTTATTGACAGCTAACAAGCAGCCACAAGCAGCTTCTAAACTGCAATGACACAGAGAAGCATTTGCTTAAAAGCCCATTGTCCTTGAACAAAGAGAGAAAGCCCCTTGCTTAGAAAAGGCAGGTTAATTTTCCTACTGTGCAATGTTGACAGTGTCTTCCTTGCTGAGCTAATGATCTACCAAGTGGGAAAATTGTTGATTTCCTTACTCCTTAAATTTGCAAATATACCTATGGAAGGTTCTTTCTGGCTATTCAGATTCAGGTTAAAATTCAGAGGTAGGTGAAGCAATCCTCATGAAGATGGATTGATCATTTGCCTACAAATCCAGGGTCCATCTCTACACAAAGTTGAAATTGGAGAAGAATATTAACTTTCTTGTACATTTATTTTAACATGTTTAAAATAAAAACAAGTCTATCTGTAAATAATAACAAAGGAAAATAAATCAACAATAGTTTATAACTAGTAATCTATTTTTAAAATAAGATCTGGCTTTTAAGATCTATAATTATGTATTTCCATGACTTGATAGTACAAAATAAGAATGTATCTTCTCCATTCAAACAGATTCTTGATACTAAGTTCACTTTACTTGCTTAGGAAAAAAGCCTTTTATAGAGTCATTTTCAAAGAGGAAAAACATGGATATCTTTCAGGACTAAAGCTTGAAAAAGAAGGGAATGCTATGCTGTCTTCTTTCTAGACCAGTGGGGAACTGCTTTGCACCCTGGGCTGCCAAGAGAGGCTCTGGTCACTCATAACTCTGAACTGTACTAATTGGGTAAATAGTTATTTTTTATTAATCTTTCCTAAATGTACATAGAGCTCAGAATTCTTCAATGTTTAGTACGAGAAGTAACTATTTTGGTCTTTATTTAGAAATTTGGTAAATTTTTTTGACCAGAAATATGATGTAGGAACTTAACTCTTGTTTTTATCAATTAGCCTATGGTAAATTAAGTATCGTTATATGTCATTTTGCTTAATGTCACAATTTCCAAGAAGCTACTGATGATGTTAAATGAGGATTTACTATACTTATTAGCCACATGACATTATGAAAACTATTTAACCACTCTGTGCCTTGCTTTCCCATCAGTAAGTGAGAATAATAGCATTGATCCTAAAGGATTGTTTTAAGGATTAAATGAGATTAACACATACAAAATGCCTGGCACATAGTAAGAACTTGACAGAATGGAGCTGATACGATTTACCAAAATCCTATTCTGTTAGCCCAATTTATAATCTTTACAAAATTCAAATAGGAATGCCCATTGTTGTCATATCTCAATATAATTTCCCAAAGACATCTTTGTCACAAGGTATTGACTGAGCATTATGTGCCTGGCATTGTGCTAGGTACTGTAAATAAACAGAAGACAATTTTACAGTCCCTGCCTTCAAAGAATGGACAGTCAAATTTGGAGTATATAAACTAGCTTGGCAAAATGCTATAAATGGACTCTGGCAGAAGCTAGAAATGCTTAATATGTAATGAGTAAAATAAGCCCAGGACTAGAATATAAAACTATCCAAAATTCCTTTCTGTATGTAGAACCAAAGTGAGAAGACAGATAGATACTAAGATCATGTCAAAAGTGATTTATTCATAGATTTCATATTGAACTGAAACTTCAAGTAAGGCAAAAGTACCCTTTACACTTAAGAGACAAAATAAAATTTCAAACTTACCTCCTAAAAGAAGCTTTCTTTGACTCATTATTCTCACTATTGACCACTTACTTTGCACGTCTTCCATGTGGGAACGTGCATTTGTGTGTGTGTGTGTGTTTGTGTGTTCTAGTCTCATGATGTGTGTGTGTGTGTGTGTGTGTGTAAGAGAGAGAAACAGAGGCATTAAGTACCTAGCCCAATTACCTGTTTTTACATAAACAGGGACTTAAAAAGGGAAAGTGACTTTGCCTAAAGTCAAACAGCTGATTATTGGTAAGTCAGAATTAGAACCTTAGCTCTAACAATCTAGTACCTCTCTAGGTTCTGGGAGGATTATCAAATCAATAACCCAGTTCTTTCAAAGGAAGCCAACGGCTTATTCACGTCTTTATGAGCAGGATCCACATCATCAGCATCCTTTGCCTTGATCCATTCTCCTACGCCTTACTCACCATTGGATGAATGACATGCTGAATGCTCACAAAATACTAATGAAGGAAAAACCTTGTGGCTTAATTCAACATTCATGAAAAACCCATAGATAAGCCTATTCGATAGAAGGTAAAAATGTTTTGTTGCTAAAGAAACAAACCTAGTGATCTTTTCTGTTACCTCAAACATATCAAATTAACAAGATTCTTACGTGTTGTTATATCAAAGAATCACACTTCATAGAATGAACCATTTGGACAAGTAAATTACCCAGTGATTTCAAGGTAGGGGTTTTGTGACATGAGAGGGAAAACTGAACCTGTCTTTTTACACTTACCAGAGGGAAGAGAAAATGGGAGTAAGGGCTGCTGTTGGCAGACCATAAGAGTGTTCCAGGGATTTCAACCAAGGAGGGGTACTGTGAAGTGAATTGGGCAAAAGGCTGTGTGTGCTGGGGCAGGAGAATTTAACCTCTTAATTTTGATTTGGGGCTAAAGAATTATGTTGCAAAAGAAGGATGGAAAGAGAGTGAGGAAAAGAGCATTGATGTTAAAACAACTGGGTTAAAACAACTGGGCTGCCTCTCTTAGCTGTCTGGGTTGGATGAACTGTCAGGTAGAACATGAATTCATAGATTTGTCTCTGAGAACAATCATCAGGACCTTAACGTTTTCAATAGCTACTTTAACAAACTATTCCTTAAAATCCTAAACTGATAGCAAATTTAGCCAAGTATAAGAAGATACTTTTTCACTCTCTTCACACAATGGCAAAGTGTAATTAAAGTGAGCAGCTATTTCATGAACCTTTTGTAATAAATAAGGCCAAAGCACAATGCTGTTTATGTGTAAATTCCAAGCATTCCTCATTTTAAGTAAAATGACATGGAGAATGCAAATCCATAGCTTCAGCAATTTTTCTGTTTCCAAAAGTGATTCATCACCGTCAGATTACTTTGCAATTTCATGAAATGGGCTTCAGTGGCATTTTGAAAAATTAGGAAGGGGGACTGCAAATGGAATGGAATAAAGAAAATATTACATAACCCCAAGTGAGATATTAATCTCCATCGAGATGGCCATTGTGCTTTCATTACCAGGAAACAGGGCCTTCACGTACCTCCTTAATAATCCAAATTTTGATAGCACTAAGCATCCCAGTAATGAGATAATTTGGGGACTATCCCCAGGCAGGAAGAATTAATGATGCAGTATAATACTTTTGCATAGAGGGAGAGGGTAAGAGGGAGGGATGATTGTGCAAACTAAGAGCAGAAATCAAGGTGGATGTTGTCTAATGCCCTGTTTATTTGAGAACCAAAAAAAAAAAAAAATCAACATCTCTAACAAGATACAGAGTGCTTCCTTCCTAAGAAACTGCACTTTATAAATTACATGCACATATATACACACACACACACATACTCCTACATACTCCTACACACATTCACACATACCCCTTTACATGCATACAACACACATATAACTAGATATTGCTTCTTTCTTCTGTATGTTGCATAAAGCATTTGCATACCTATTGCCTGTAGAACACCTCAGCCTCCTTTCTTGCTATTAAACTATACTCTGTTATTATTCCTCACTTTATTTCTATTGCAGTAGATTTATGACAGGATAAGATTGTTCTCGGAATTGAAAGGAAGCAATTCTGGTGGAAGGTTCAGTGATTTTCTTAAATACAGATTGCTTAAGAGAAGCTAGAAGCTTACTCTTCAGACTGCCTGAGACTTCGGGAGTGGGAAGAAAAACAGGATGAAATTAATTTATGCAGATGTATAGGGATTTGTGTTCAGATTTTTTTAGGGCCTAACATACTCCATTTGGAAATGGCATTAACTCTTTTAAGTCACTAGGGTAACATTTAGTAAGATAGAAATTCTAACCTAACTAGATTTTGGTGATCATAAAAAGACTTAGAGGAAAGTGTTCATGAGGGAAAAGTCATTAGTGCTAGCTTATTCTTGCCCAAGTCCCTAATCCTCTCTCTATATACAGTTGAGCTGAAGAGGACTAATGTTTTTCTCTTGCTAGAAGGCACTAAGGACAACTGACACTACAGAAATATGTAAAGCGTGGAGTGACTCCATTTGGGCATCCACAGGACTTGAGACACTAGAAACTCTCCTTGAATGTTAGTAGCAGCCACCAATAATCACAGAGTACTTACGATATGCCAGGCACAGTGTTTAATAATTTTCATATATTATTTCATTTAATCTTCTTATTCTCAATCACTCAATATAATTCACATTTGATACATTTAACAGAGAATAGACTTAAGCCCATGTCTGTCTGACTCAAGTGCCTGTGTTCTTTCAATGTTAACAACAAACTAAAATGACCCATTTTAACTACACACTGCCCTTGTATGTACACAGGCATGGCTTTATTCTGGGTCAATGAGTGAATGTCTGCTATTTGGTTTGGATGGATAGGTGACTGAGTTTTAGCTACACATCTGTATAAAAGTTCATTTTCTGCTAAATACAGTAGTTTCCCAAGAGGATATTTCTTTTAAAAAAATTTAAAGATGGAAGGACGAGGGAAACTTCTTGCCTATTGGTAACTAAACATTATCAGATGTTTTGGTATGTCTAGCATAATAATATTCTAGTCACAGATCTAAAGGATTACAGAAAGCTCATTATATAGCTTGCAAACCTCTGTTACTTAGAAAAATTCCCAGAGGAACAGTATGTCATTATTTATTTGCTTATGTGATTAATACTCCATATTTGAGAATTGCAATGTAAAAGGAAGTGGTTCACATGTGCTTTGAAGGAAAGAAGGATGAGAGGGAAAAAGGGGAAGGGAAAGAAAGGAAAGAAGGAAGAGAAGGAGGGAAAAATGAAAGACAAGACAGATGTAGAGAGAAAAAGAAAGAGAGAAAAGGAAGGAAGGAAGAAGAGAGGGAAGGAAGGAGGGAGGAAGGGAAGATTGGAAGGAAGAAAAGGAGGAAGGGAGGAAGGAAGGAGGGGAGGAGACATGAGAGCATCAGCAGCCTTTGTTTTGCAGGAAGACATGGTGAGATTTTTCAGATTGGGAATATATTAATACTCTTACAGTTTTGTCTCCTTGTTTAAATAAGACTGTTTGCTTTAAAAACATTTTTGTAGTTACTTGGAGAACCTTATACAGAACAGAGTCACCTGCTTGCCCATGTATTGTCAGAGAAGAAGCATAAGGAACTAAGTCAAGGGATTTGTGGGTGCTAAGGATATAACCTTGCATGTTTCATCATTTTGTCAAGATAGGCGCCGAGAAAATATGATTGGCCATTGGACACCCTGATGGCAAAGGATCCTTTAATATTCCATGAGGAATAGTGGCATTTCAATTTAGCATGGCCAAAATAACTGAAGTACAGGACTATATTGGTAGATTGGATATACTCATTCTTAGGCTAGTATCATTTTTACCAACTAAATTTTCTCTTTGGAGATTTAATGAGTATATATTTCTTTTTTCCTATATTTGTGAATTTGGATGCTTGGTTTTGATCATGATCCCAGCTGAAATAGCAAAAAAAAAATTGGAAAAAAGAAATTTAAAGGACTTTGATAATAAAGCTTTATTTTTCTGAACAGAAAACATATACTTACACACACATGCCCCAGCCACTCATGCTATTAATACTGGATGTTCCCTAGTTTCTACATAAAGGCATGCTAAATATATTTAAATAGATTTTCTATTATTAGAGCAACCTGCTTGGTCTCTTAAACAAATGTGTTATTATCCTTTGTGACCTGCTCACATGCTTAGCCAGAAAGATAAAATCAGGAATATTGCACTGTTGCTAAAAGCCAAACACAGATGTATGGATGATGATAATATAAAAGGAGAGGAGGCTGACCTTTAAAGGAGAACCAGAAAGATATTGTAAAAATAACACTTCTGTAAAATAAATATTCAAGAATCAACACACAGAGAGAAGGTATATAATCTAAGTAGATGAACAGAATAAAAAATACATATGTATATATAAGAGAGAAAAATTACACAGTCAAACTCAGGCAGGAGGACAGACAGACACACACACACTCATTCTATGTTGAACTAAATAGTTTAAGACCATTCATCGGACAGGGGCACTTCTGGAATGTTGGAGTAAGGAGTTCAAAAATCCACTCTTTCATAAAAGCAATGAGAATCTGGCAAAAACCGTCAAAGTCAACTTTTTCAGAACTCTGGAAAGTAACTAAAGGCTTGCAACAATCCAATGACTGTTTATTCAAGAAAAGTGCCAGAATCTCAGCAAGAACAACGAGCTTTGTGGTGTTTTAACTTGCTCCAATCCCCAGTTCCATGGTAGCCTTAAAAACCAATAGGCTCAACAACTATGGTATGAAAACATACAACCTAACAGACACTAAAGGAAGCAGAAGGGGTTTAGAGCTATCCAAAAGCCTCGTTCCCAGAAAACTGTCACTATTTCACCTGTCTGCAAGCTAAATGAAAAGCTCCATTCTCAAGCATGGTTTCATTGACCAGATGAACAGTCTTCTCCACAGGAAATTTATAATAAATGATCAGTGTCAATTTGTTAACTTCATATATGCCTATAGAGACATTATCAATTGGAATTAACAACAGGCTGATCAAAACTGAAAAGAAGAAAACTGGAGAATGAGATGTCCATAGAGAGTTTTGCAAAGCTCTGAGAATTTAGAAGGTCACATGCTTGAGCAAAACTGTATACCTGCCAAGAAAATACCTTAGAAGATCTGCTAATGGGTATGGGTTTCTTTCTGAGATGGTGAAAGTATTCTAAAATTGACTGTGGTGATGGTTGCATAACTATGAACATAATACATTAGCACAAAGTTTAAGGTTTATCTATGTACTAGTGCTTCATTCCTTTTTATTGCTGAACAATATACCAATGAAGTAGCATTAGATTTGCCACAATTTCTTTGATATTGCACCAAAAGCATAGGCAACAAAAGAAAAAATATTAATTGGACTTCATCAAAATTAAGAACTTCTGTGCATCAAAAAACACAAGAAAGCAAAAAAACAAGTACAGAATGAGAAAAAATATTTGCACACTTGATAAGGGTAATATTGGGAATATGCAAAAAATACTCCTATTAACAACAAAAACAAACTAATTCAAACAATGGGCAAAGGAATTCAATAAACATATCTCCAAATGGCCAATAAGCACATGAAAAGATTCTCAACACAATCAGTCATTAGGGAAATGCAAATCAAAATCACAATGAGATCCCACTTCACATCCATTAGGATGGCTATAATTAAAAAACAAAACAAAGCAAAAAGAGAAAATAAATATTAATGAGGATGTGGAAAAACTGGGAAACTTGTGCATTGCTGGCGGAATGTATATTGTGCAGCCACTGTGGAAAACCACTTGGTGGTTTCTCAAAAAGTTAAAAATAGAACTACCATATGACCCAGCAATTTCACTTCTAAGTGTATGCCCAAAAGAGTTAGAAGCAGAAACTCAAAAGATATTGGCACACCAATGTTTGTGGCAGCATTAATCACAATAGCCAAAAGATGGAAACAATCTAAGAATCAATTAATGAATGGAAAACCAAAATGTGGTATATACACACAATGTAATATTTATCAGCCATAAAAAGAAATGAATTTTCTTTTTATATCAAAATATTACAGAGGTACAAATGTTTTGAGTTATATGTATCGATACTTTGTTATAAATGTACCCAACACCGAGATAGTGTTCATTGTACCCATTAAGTAGATTTTACCCATTCCCTCCTCCCCTCTCCCTCCTGCTTGATTTCCACTGTTTTACTGCTCTCTGTGCACATGTGTGGTCATTGATTATTTCCAATTTAATAGTGAGTACACGTGGTGCTTGTTTTTACATTCTTCAGACACTTCATTTAGGATAATGGTCTCCAGTTCTACCCAAATTGTTAAAAAAAGGCCTTAATTCACTCTTTTTAATGACTGAGCAGTACCTCAACTATGTTAATATTTTTTTTGTTTTTATACAAAGTCTCACTCTGTTGCCCGGGCTAGAGTGCCGTGGCGTCAGCCTCGCTCACAGCAACCTCAAACTCCTGGGCTCAAGCAGTCCTCCTGCCTCAGCCTCCCGAGTACCTGGGACTACAGGCATGTGCCACCATGCCCGGCTAATTTTTTCTATATATTTTTAGTTGTCCAGCTAATTTCTGTCTATTTTTTTTAGTAAAGAGGGGGTCTTGCTCTTGCTCAGGCTGATCTAGAACTCCTGAAATCAAATGATCCTCCCGTCTCAGCCTCCCAGTGTGCTAGGATTACAGGCATGAGCCACTGCAACTGGCCCTCCAGTGGTCATTCTTGAGCATGTTGTTTAAATTTTGTGCATCTGCAGAGGTTCCAAAGTTGCTCTTCTTACTGATTACTAGTTTTATTCTATTGTGGTAAGAAGAGATATGATTTTGATTATGTTTTAAAATTTATTGAGAATTGTTTTGTGGCCTCTATCCTGGAGAATGTTCCATGTGCTGATGAGAAGAATGTGTTAATGGAGAATTACTTTGGTTTTATTTGGAAGTGTAATTTTTTTCTTGTTTTTTCATGATTCTTGTGTCCCAACATTGATATCTGCATATTTGGTGAAGTACTCACCTCTTCCAACATTGTGGAGTAGCTTTTGTAGGGAAATACTTTTGCCTGTATGCACATCCTGTAGTGCTAGTAGGGTAGGGTGCTTGAGCTTTGGTTCTGAGTGTGTGCAATAGTGTAGTCCCCATGTAACTTATTCAGATATAATTAAAGTCAGCAGTATCTGTAAGTACTTCAGTAGTTTGGACTTTGATTGTTTTATGAAGCAGTGGCATGGCTTTGCCTCTGGCAGGGGCCACTAGGCAGGCCAGTTTGGATGCCCTAAGGGGAGGAGCACCAATTGTGGCAGCTCCACCAGTTATGGGGCAGCATCACTCATGGCAACATGCATTGGATGGGTCAGCCCCTGGTCTCTAGGTGTATGCATGGTGTGCAGTGGCCCTGCCAGTCAAGGTGGTGGGGTGGCTGATGGTGGAAGGTACCAAGCTGGTGGTTCTCAAGCCCTGAGGCATGCAGATGTTAGCATGCATGACTAGGGCAGCCTCCCCACTATACTGGACTGCCTGTTCCTTGAGGTAGGGCACTGTGAGGGTTCAGGTATTGATATCACAGCTGTACCCCTGGTTGTACCTGGGGTCATGGCGTTATAGCCATTTGTGTGGGTATGGTGAGATGAAAGTGGGGCTCCAGTGATTTGGAGATGCAAAGGCTATTGGGCCTCAGGGAAGGATGATCTGTTCTCAAAACCATACCATGTCATTGAACCTATGTCCCAAGAAGTAGGGGTCACCTAGCATGAGTTTCTTCTCTGGAGCAATGCAGCTGCATGGACTCCAGGTGGCTCCCTATACTGGGCTCAGGGCCCATGAGGACTGTAGGACTCTCCTATAGCTAGGATGGCAGGCATCTGCATTGGTAATGGGGGCTCCTGGAGATTTCCCACTTACCTTTCCCCATAATGGGGAGTCCCTCTTGGTTGCGAACTGATCCTGGTTGGGTACTTTGCTTCCCTCTATGCTGCCATCCCAAGTTTCTGTGCTTTAGAAAGTATCCTCTGTTTGCTGAATTCCAGCATTCTTCCTTAGATATATTACTTGAAGCACGTTTATTTATTTGTTGCTTGGGTCCTTCTTTGTGAAGGAGATGAGCATTGGGCACCTCTAGTCAGCCATCTTGATGACATCTCTCCTGGATATACAGTATTTGTGATATTTTTATAATATGAAATCCTAAACAACTTGTATTAATTTTAATATTTATTTTTCCATGCTAATGTGGCACTATAATCCCACTTCACAGCAATTACTGGAGTAGTGGTGTGTGTGTGTGTGTGTGTGTAAGTGTATCATGAAGGTCAATAGTAGCATGAAAATACTCGGGATGTATTATGAGTCTTTTTTCCTTGCCCTAGATGAGCGAAATTGAGAGAATCTAAGAAGAAAAGTGACTTACTATTGTTAATTTACATAAGGTTGTGTCTTTACTCCTGGATGAATTGAATGTTTACCAATTAATTGTTAAACGATAAATTGGACTATGATAAAACTCAATCTGATTTTTTAGACATACAAAATTACTAGGATACATATTTTGGCTAGGTCATATGATTTGATTTAGTGATTAAGTAGGACTGAACAAATGACTTGGATTACATTTAGTGTCAATGTCAGAGAGAATTAATGGGCCTCAGATGATTGATTTGACATGAAGTATATATAGCCTAAATTATTTTAGAATCCTAAACCTGTAACTTGAGCATAGGAGAATGTGGCTAAACATAGGCCAAAGGGACCTTCATCCTCATCATTGGTTAATATTTACCAAGAGTTTACCCTGTGTCTAAGATGTGGAAGATTCGGTGTGTGTTCTTATGTCAACATGAGCTATTTCCTAATTTTTATTCCCAATGGAGGTAGGGTACATTGAATATCTCAGTGTTCTTCCTCAGAAGCAGATATAAAACCCTTTAAAGATTTCTAAAATGTTCAAGTTGTATTTCTTTCAGTGAATGTGCGCCATGCATCATCTTACTATCCTTGTCAAGTCACTTCACATCTCTATTTTACAGGTTTTTAAAAATACTTTCAAAATGCCCATAAAATGCCCAATGAAGGGATAAGGATATTAAAGTCTAAAACCTGACACCAAATCTGTCAGGATTCATATTTTTCATTCTTTGGTGGATGGAAAATTGGGACATACAAGATATACATGACATGCAGAGTTGAGAATGGAAAAATCTTGAATTGAGAATTGTGGTCCTGTGAGAGATATGATTATTATTTATAATATTGAGACACTTTAAGACAGTCAATGCACCTTTAAGATCTATTGGATATAATACAGAAAGAAACAAAGTCCTTGCTCTTCTAGGAGCAACAAACACACAGCCCAACAAAAGTAGGAAAAATATATCATATGTATCAACAATGCCAGGTCATCCCCATAAGGATACTTTTACAATTGTCCTGGCATACAAAGGGCCAAAATAAGATTTGTTTTATGGAATTTCAACTGCTGAAAGGCATTTTCCTAGAAATTTTACTGTGGTTTCCATAAGCAATGTTCCAAAATTATCAGTGAGTTGTTCAAAATTATTCACTAGTTTGGGCAGAAAGATGTATTAATATATGATCACCTCTGAAACTCTCTTGAATCTGAAGTTTATGATTTCTGATAACTGCATTCTGTTTTTTACATCACCATTAGAAAAAGGGAGTTGAAAAAGATCAATAGTCTCAAAAATAGAAGAAAGTTTCAGTTTAGTTCTAAAATTGATCAGAATTTTATATATTTGCCCTTTATTTTAATGTATACATCAAGTTTAGAGCATCACTAAATGATACAAAACTTTTTCAATAGTGTTATTTATCATAAGACGAATGATTTCACACTGGCGATTTCTCCAGGGATGAAGCAGTTTTTAAGTACCTCCTACAGCATAAGGTACAATTGAAAATGTAGCTTTAGGACACATCTAAAAGTGCTATAGAAGGTTTTTTAGGCCACATGACTATATTTGCATTAGTAATTATATACTAGAGGACTTTTCAAAGGGCAATCAGGAGGTAATGTGCATAAGTGCATGAATATAAGTGGGGAAAAACTCTACCCATCTCTCTATTGAATGTAGTTAAATAAGTAATTCACCAAATATCATTGTATCTTCCATTCAGCATATATGCAACGGAAGCATTTAATTGGACTTGATGACATGGGTACCTGCAGACAAGATGTATGCAGAAGTGTTTTTAACCTCTCTTTCTAGATATTATGCTTGCACACATACCTCATCTTTTCACAGATGTTATTATGGATAGATTAATCTGGGAAACAAGAATGTTTATGTAATCTAATCAAAGCACAGATGTTCATGGAGGGAATAGTGGAAATGCAGGCATGCCTAAAGCCAAAGGGAATTACTAAGAAGGCTAAAAGACACGTACAACATTGTCTGTCCTTTCTTTCATTCTCTTTCACACTTTAATATCTACCCCATACACTAATAACTACCATTTATTGAGTGCCTTACCATGTGCCAGAAACAATGCCAGGCACTTTGGAATTCATTCTCATTCAATGTTCGCAGTCCTATAAAATAGTAATTATTATCCCTATCTAGCAGGCAGGAAAACTAAGAAAATAAAAATATGACACTTTCCCTATAGAAGGGGATAACTCTGAGCACAAGTCGTTAGTTAAACTCATGGAAGGGAAGATGTCAAGAGATAGAGAGGTTTGAAGGCCACATGTACTAATACAAAGAGAACAAACAGTTTCCGTTTCATTCTCATAGTTCACTTTGGACAAAATATAAGAGTTATATTAATAATATATTATATAATATATCATGAATATATTAACATATATTCATAATATATTATTAATTAATAATATGTTAATAATATAAAATAATTAAAAATTAACTGCTGGATTATAAAGTATAAACTAGAAGTTCTGAGAAAAGAGGATCCATGAATAAATCAGAAAAGGCCTCATGGAAGAAGTAGGCCTAGGAGAAAAGAGAGGAGACATTCTGGGCATGAGGGCACAATGTGAAAGGACAAGGAGGTACTAATAAGCAATGTCACTGATTAATCCATTTCACTGAAAAAAAACCCTGATAATAGCACTGACAATTATAATTCTAATAGAGCAGTAAAAAACCAGAGGGACCTAGGATTGAGTTGTGGTCTTCATCATTTATACCTACGTATCTTTAACAAAGTTTGTTAAGTTTCCTCCTTTGTAAAATAGGAATAACAACATCCATCTTACTTTCTTCACAAGGTTGCCGTAGAAATCAAATCCACTAATGTGTGTGAATGTGCTCTGTAAAGATTTACACAAATGGAAGAGATCATTATTCTACATAATGCAAAGGTGATTTTCCTTGCAATATTCACTCCTGAAAAATGCCCAGAAATACATTCTGAAGACTTCAATACAAATAATTTTTCTCCTTCCTTTTAGAGTTCTTCACTAAAACTATTTATAAAGTGTTCCATGAGGACAATTAAGGGACTGAGGCTAGCCTTCACACAAGCAAAGTCTATACTTATTACTGGTTTAATGGATTTAACTGGTTGCTGATTGGCTGTTAGACTGAATTGGAAACCAGCCTAAAAAGTTTAAATTGCCAATCCAATGAAGATACTATCTATAAAGTGTTATAGGTTAGGATCTACCCTATGAACTGAAGCCTCACTGTCCTCACTCAAAGGAGAAGGGATCCAGCAATGGACATATGCCAAAACAGAAGGGGCACAAAGCTTCTGCTACACATTATTGGAGAACTCAGGTAGGGGAATACTACAAAGAAGGCGGTATTAATAATGGAAACAGAGGCAGAGTTTTATATGTGCTTCTATAAGAGTTGAAAGTTATAATCATGTAGGAGATGGGAGGCTGGTATCCAATGGGACCATTAAAAGCCAGGGGGCAAGCTTTTAAAAATATGCTGCTAAGTTTGGGAATAATAGGGAGCTAACGTTTGTGGGTACTGATAGAGAGTAGTAGTGAAAGGATTAAACAAAGTTTGTGCCTCATGAATTTTTGTTTGCCTAGAGCTATGATCAGAAGAGTGCATATTGTTATACCCCAGGTATATGAAAATCCAATTTATAAGAATGAGCCTTTTATGCAGCTGTTACTTATGAATGCTATAAATAAAACGCCTTGTGTGGAAAAGGTTTAGTACTAAGAGTGTACTTCAAATCTAACTTAGAATGGGTCAACTAAGGTACTACTATACCTATCAGAGAACTATCCTTCTAAAGCTATCACTTACAAAGAAATCCTATCTCTCACTCCTGGGTCTCCTGTTATTTGACTGTATTTGATAAGGTACCATCCATAGGATCATCAGAAACGCATAGCAAAGATATGGATAAGTTCACACATTTATACAATCAACTTCACACACACATATATGCCTAGATCTAGAACAGAATGGAAGCTACCTATAAATAAGATGCAGCTTCCAACACATTCATTAGTCAGGTTTTGAAAACTTGTCATGTCTTAGGTTTGACATTAATAAGCTAAGTATACTTCAGTTTAAGGCTGTCTGTCAGGATGAGAGAATGACTTAAATCTTGTGAGTATAATACATATGAACTGGCATGTTTTAAGAGAGGCCTTGGTTAGTTCAATACTAGAAATACTGGGAGTTCACTTCAAGGCCTAATGGCTTAAGTAAATGCTTCATTATCCAGCGCTACTGAAAAAAGCCCCATCTCTTATTAATTAATTTCCTAAGTCCTCTTTCTTCTCCATTTACAAAACTTAGCTATTGACCTTTGTGTAGCACTGAGAGCCATACAATACTGTAATGTAGTAGTTACAGTAAAACGGAGACTAGATGGGCAAACTCTTATGTTTTCTCCCCCACTGTGATATTTATTAATACTAAGTAAGAACTTAAACTATTACTCTTCAGCAAGGAACAGACTAAGTAGAAAATAACATTTAGTTAAGATCATTTATTCTAACGTTTTAGTGTATACAACCTAAACCTGATGTGCATCAGACTCTAAATAATATTGCCTGAGGTAAGATAGCAGCCCTCCAGTCGGCTGTAATTACTAACACTGTACATTGTGCACAATTGTATTAATAAACCTTGAAACTGATTGCACATTCCATAACCAGGTTCTAGGAAAAGGGAGTGTTCCTTAGCAAAACTGTTCCTTTAGTCCTATTATTTATGGTAAAATTACAGCTGTTGGTGATAATTTTTCCCTCCAAAGCACATTTGGCTCCAGCTGTACAAACCACTTAAGTTACTGTTAGTAGCATATACAGATTCTGCGAGGTATTCAAAACTCCAGCGTTATTTCATATCAAAGCAATGTAGCCTTCAGCTTTTGCATCTCTGAAGGATGGGCAACATTACTTTAAATGACATCTTTTTGTCAGAGTTGCTTGGGCTAAAGACAGAATGAATCCATTTGTATAAATTGTGGCTTCACTATTGAAGGATTATAAAAATATATTGTGCTACACTTAAACCTGAAACTATTAATATAGTTAAATTATGTCATCTTTTCACCAGAAAAACTAGCAAGTGCTTAAAATGCTATCATCAATCACAACTAATTCACTAAATATACAATTGAAGCAGCAATAGAAGAAAGAAAAACACTGTTGGGCAGATCATCTGTCACAAAGTCAAACATCTCCATTTTTCATTGGACGAAGTGACTAAAGACTTTCAAGGTCTATAGTATAGATAATTCAAAATTGAATTCCCTTTCCAAGGGGAAAACCCTTCACATGCTGTCATTTTGGGGGATGTTTTCGGGGTTGGTATATGAATTTATTCTGAAAGGTAAAACTCCATGACTGTTTCTATCTGAGTTTGTGTGTTTCAATTTAGCTGTGAAAGACATTCACCCGGGCCGTCCTTACTTTGTTTCTGCAGTCGCAAACAGTTGTCAACAGGGAAATATACGTGAGGACTTTTATTCCTAAAGCCCCAAACCATCTCTTAAGTCAGCTTTAATTTAGCAGTCTGACAAGGTCACCAAGTGTTTTTCATTATACAAGATAATCTTCAAATTCAACTTCCTATCCCATTCTCATTGATATTTTTTATCCTCATTGAGCCTGGCTCCTTTCCAGATGTATATAACACACTCTGGGCCAGAGCAATTATCCATCCTGTGCAGAATGTTTCTCTCTTACCTGTACTAAGAAATGTTTTATAGAAGAACAAGTTCTTGTTATCTCTGGAATAAAATACAAAATGCTAAAGTTAGATCTCTGGGCTACCCTAATGTTTCCTCAGAATCATTTCTTTCTTCTATCCTTCTCCTTAGCCCATATTTCTTGTTCAGCAAAAGCTATAGAGCTAAGGGAAGGGTCTTGGGTACTTCTGACTAGGCCACTGTAGTGGGATTAATAGGAATCATAAACAGCCCAAGTAAAAAAAATGTCAAAACAAAACATTCATACAAGGGGCAATTAGGACTTGTGGTTGGTCTTCTAGGTTCAGAAACAGAATCAAATCAGGATCTAAAGTAAAGCAGATGCAGCAAAAGGGAAGTGAGTTTATAAACACACAAGAGCTAGGCCAACAGCCAACCCAAGATCACTGTCAGAAGAGATAGCGTTCAAGCTCACAAATGGCAATAGGGTAAGAGACAGAGGTGGGAAACCACCCAATAGTGGGGAGGGTCCTCTACAGGAAGTCTGCATGACTTTCTTATGCCCAGTTGTTTGTCTTCTTACAGTCTTAAAGACTAATGGGAGAAGAGGGATGTCACATAAATACCCTTCAATCTTGCCACTCTGATGTGTTGAAAAACTCAATTTTAAATAAAGCCAACTTTGTTGGAGTTCACCACAAACCAGCCCATCTGACAGAAGCAAAACCTGCAATGATGTCAGCTTAGACCAAATTGTGGGCACAAAAAGGGATCCTACATCTCCCATGACTCTTTTTTCCCAACACACCTCTACTCTCTAATGCACACATATATCTCATTCCTAATTCACCTTCTAACATCACCACAAAATAGTGTCTTGAATATTTATTCCTTTGGGTTATCAAGCTTGCTCTTTACCTCCTTCTGCTAATTCCCTCCTAACTTAACATTCCTGATCCTTGTATATATGGAGCTGTCTGCTTCAGGATCTTATGTCATACGCCAATTCAATCATCCCCTTATTCCTAGCCAAAGCCTTTCCTTGATCTTTAACATATACCCATTATTTGGGTATTAACCAAATAATTTGGGTACTAATCAGGTCATTATTTCTGAAGTCATCAACCTCTGTGCCATTGCTCAAATCTTCATTTAATCTGACACATTTACCTAGTTAGAGGGAGGAGGCAAAGATAAAAGTTGCTTAAAGTTCGGGAGCTGGGCCTAGAATGTCTGGAAGAACAAACAGCTGATAACATTAATATTGAAAGAAGGAATTACAGCCATTTTATTTTGATGAAATGGAAATAATTAAGCTTGTCATAGCTATTAATTTTGATGAGTTATTCTCCTTCTTAGATTGAAACCATTTCTTCAGTGGCTTTATAAGCCTCTCTGATACTCATCTCACACCTTTGAACTCTAACAGTAAACTCTGATCAAGCCACTCATTTACTTAAGTGTCATGCTGAAAACAAAACCTTCTTCCTCAATCCAAACTATTCAAGTTGAAGGTTAATAGCTGTGACTAAATATTCAGCCACTCAACCATCTTTTTAATCCATTGTAACACTTTGTTTTACTGTTATTCTCCTCAAGGCAAATTCTGGATTGAATTGCTTTTAAATAAAATTGATCAGTGAGATTGAAATTGGGTAGATACAATGCAAGATTGGGAGCTCCTAGCTCTGGCCTCTATTTTTGGCAACATTGTTTTGAAGACAGCTAGCACATTCCTCTACATGGGTAATAATGCCATGCTATAGTTAGTTTCAGTAATCCGTGTTTTCAGTGCATCTGATATAAAGAATAGCAAAAACAAACAAACAAACAAAAAACCCCAAAACCTCCACAATTAGGAACATATGCCTTATGTACCCACAAAGCATACCTGAAATATATTTCAAACTTGACATGAATATGAAGATCAATGTAGGTAAAATATACCAATTCAGACACATTGTTACCAGGGTCTCTATGAAAAGAACAGCATAAGCTTTATTTTGAGTCCCTTTATTACTCTTTCTGAAATATAATAAACATGAATTTATATGACAGATGTACAGAAACTACCTATACTGTTCGTGGCACTGCTTGTGAAGTCTGGTGTCCCTGTATTTTATATCAATAAGAATGAAAGGGGATCAAAATGATCTCTCCAGCAAAGATGGAGGGCTAGAAGTAGCCTGCACAAAGCCATTTTGCAGAGAGAATCGAAAGTGGTGAATAGATATTCACTTTCAGATCAATCAGCTAAGAGAGAGCACTGGGAATCAACAGAGAGGAGGCAGGAATGAAGTGAAGAAGGGAGAAGTGGGATGTCCTACTCAGCGGGATTAGAGGCACCTGGGGAAGAGACAGGAGAGAACCCTGGGGCTCCACACTTCCCCTGACGACACTGAACTGGAGCCCCAGGAGGGCCCCTCCTCCGCAGCAGGCCTTTGGATTGATACAGAGACTTGACTGGAGGGGGTACAGCTGCATTGCTCCAGAGAAAAGGCACAGCTGGCTTGTGAGCCCTGGGTGCTGTGGCTTGCCATTATGACATCCACATCCCAGAGAGCAACATCTATCCAGGGGTCATATCCCTAACTGCTATCTCCCCCCACCCCTGAGCAGGAAGTCGGCTCTCACATGTACCCCATGGGCAGGTGCAATGAGCCCCAACCACCACTGCGAGGGGACCTGCGTAGAACAGGAGACCACAGACCCAGTACACGTTGCTGTGGCCAGAGTGACTCCACTCAGCCACACCTCCCATGTGATCCCAGCGGAGTATGCACCTGTAGCCCTGAGTACCCAATGCCCATTGTTGGGTCAGGTGGACTACTGCTGCCACCACGTGGTAAGGCTCAGCCATGGCAAAATCCAATGAAACTGGCACCTTTGAACCTGGGTGAACTGCCCGCCATGGGATAGTGTCATCCCACGCATGCGCCCTGTCCCGCAGGCTGGTTCTGCTTCACACACACACCTTACACCATGCGCTCACCCTGCCACAACGGCCCTGTGAAAAATACAGGATAATTGGGGAGACACAGCAGAACAGCAATGTTAAAGGCTCACAGTGCATCCGCACTTCTCCTGCCTGGTCAAGCTTCCACAGTAGGACTCAAACACGCCATCTAGGGACCCATCCCTAATTTCACTGAGCTACAGAGGTCCCAGAAGAGGAGAACAGGTGTACCATATCTGCTATATGATTTGAGCTGAGAGAGAGGCTCCAGATAAGAAGGAATTAACATGAGAACTCTGGCAACATGGAAAAACAGGCTGTCTAACACAATTGAAGAATGAAAATAGCTCTCCTGTAATGAACTCCAACCGAAACAAACTTGTTGAAATGATAGGTATGGAATTCACATTATGGATGGCTAGTAAGATCAATAGGAATGGAATAAAAAAATAATTCAGAACATAAATGAAAAATTCACTAAAAAGGTAGATAACATAAGAAAAGATGTAACAGAATTGAAAGAAATAAAAACCTAGAGGAAACAGATAAATTTTTGGAAAGACACGACCTCCCAAGCTTGAATAAGAAGGAAACAGAAATCCTGAACAGACCAATAATAATAGCAAGATTGAAATAGTAATAATAAATCTCCCACAACAACAACAGAAAGCCCTAGCTTACAGAGATTCATAGCTGAATTCTACCAGACCTACAAAGAAGAATCGGCACCTATTCTACTGAAATTGCTCCATAACACTGAAGAGGAAATACTTCCCTAACTCATTTTACAAAGCCAGTATCACCCTGATACCAATGATGGAAAAGGACACCACACACACAAAAGAAAACTGCAGACCAATATTCTTTATGAACATAGATACAAAAATCTGCAATAAAATATTAGCAAACCAAATCAAACAGCACATCAAAAAGATAATTCATCATGATCAAGTGCATTTCACTCCAGTGATGCAAGGATGGTTCAATATACACAAATCACTAAATATTATTCACCATCTAAACAGAATTAAAAACCATACAATCATCTCAATAGATGAAGTAAAAGCATTTGATAAAATCCAGCACCATTTCATGATAAAAACCGTCAAGAAATTAGGCATAGAAGGAACATACTTCAAAATGATAAAAGCCATATATGATAAACCCATAGGCAACATCATGCTGAATGGGGAAAAGTTGAAAGTATTCCCCCAAGAACCAGAACAAAACAAGGACGCCCACTGTTACCACTTCTACTCAACATAGTACTGGAAGTCCTAGCCAGAACAGTCAGGCAAAAGAAAAAAATAAAGAGCATCCAAACCAGGAAATAGGAGGTCAAACTATTCCTGTTTGCTGATAATATGATCTTGTATCTAGAAAACTCAAAATTAAGTCAAGATACATTAAAGATGTAAATGTAAGATTCAAAACCATAAAAATTCTAGAATAAAACATAGTAAAAATTCTGGGCCGGGCGCGGTGGCTCACGCCTGTAATCCTAGCACTCTGGGA
>VBSM01003151.1:2095058-2130457 GCA_008086735.1 Cheirogaleus medius | reverse complement strand
AAAAAAAAAAAAAAAGAAAGAAAGACCCCAGAAGCAAATATAGCAACAACAAAAATAATCCAACTAGACTTAATTAAACTAAGAAGTTTTTGCACGCTGAAAGAATCTACAAGTAGACAACCTGCAGAATCGGAGAAAATATTTGCAAACAATATATCTGACAAAGGGCTAGTATCTATAATCTAAAAAGCACTCAAATAAGCAAGGAAAAAGGCAAATAACCCCATCAAAAAGTGTGCAAAAGACATGAATAGAATTTTCTCAAAAGAAGATAGACAAATGGCCACAAACATATGAAAAATTGCTCAACATCACTAATTAGCAGGGGAATGCAAATTATAACCACCACGAGATACCACCTTACCTTTGTCAGAATGGCCATTATTAAACAGTCAAAAATCAATTGTTGTTGGCATGGATGCAGTGAAAAGGGAATGCTTATACATTGTTGGTGGGAATGCAATATATATAGTATAACTGTTATGGAAAGCAGTATGGAGATTCCTCAAAGCACTAAAAGTGGACCTGTCACTTGATCCAGCAATTTCACTACTAGGTATCTACCCAAAGGAAAAGAAGTCATTATATAAAAAAGACACCTGCACCCACATGTTTATTAAAGCACAACTCAAAATTAATTGCAAAGATTTGGAACCAACTTAAGGGCCCATCAACTGATGAGTGGATAAAGAAAATGTGGTATATATACACCATGGAGTACTACTCTGGCATAAAAAGGAATAAAATAATGTCTTTTGCAGCAACTTGGATGCAGCTGGAGACCATTATCCTAATTATCTCAGAAACAGAAAAACAAATACCACATGTTCTTACTTCTAAATGGGAGCTAAATGAGGGATATACATAGTCATAAAGAGGTGTAATGGACATTGGAAACTAATAAAGAGGGAGGCTGGGAAGGGGATGAAGGATAAAAAATCTACCTATTGGGTACAATGTACACTCTTCTGGTGACAGGTACACTGAAAGCTCTAACTTTAGTATGATATAATTCATTCACGTAAGAAAAATTACTTGTACTCCATAAATTTTTTGAATAAAAAAAAAGACTGAAAGGGAAGTAAGTAAATTTCACAGTGCTCAAAACCTCCCCATTCTTGTATAGGGTGTACCTTACTTTAAGGAAATCTCAACTGCAAAGTTAGCTTTTAAAAACAGATAAATTACTAGGTGAATTTTTGTTTTAAACATACTACATTTTATAAAATGACTCTCAAAATTAGATAAGTTTTAAACAGCAATTTATAATTTATATACAACTATGGTTACTCAGCTCTCAGTGACAATAAAAATGATATATATATAGACATATATTTTACAAAGAGCTTGTATAGTTTCAGAATTCTGATGTAAGAAATCAATTAAAGGATTTATTTTGTTAAGATGTTATGATTTCAAGACATTTATTTTCATTGTTCCATATAAGATTTCCCTTCCTGGTCTGAGCATATTGACTATTTTCAAGGGTCATATGCATTTCTGTATATTTGTATATAATACCATATAGACTGTGCCATATTCTTATATCACCTCCAAAATAAAATTTAAAAACCTAAGCAAATATGCCTTACTGAAAGTAAGGAGGCTGTCCTGGCTCTTCCTTCCAACAATAACTCCTTCACTGCCTGATGCTTCGAATCCCACCCACTCTTGGAGATGTGATACTTTAACTTAAGACTTAGGTAACCTGCTTAAATGAAATTTACACTGAGAAATTACCCAAATTACTCATTTGAACCTTTGTGTGAATTGGTTATTAAATCATATCCTGAAAACTGAGAGAAGGAACTGAGGAAATACTAAATGCCTAGAGGAGTGTTGCTAAAAAGATAAAAGTAAAGGAAGTGTGAGTGCTTAATTCAAACCTCTCTTATTTTTAAATGTTGGCTAGGAACAATTTTAAATATCAGGATTAATGTGTCATAATTACCTTATTAAAATTTTTGGATATACAGTTCGGTGAGTTTTAATACATACACAAATGATTGTAACCACTAACACAACAGGATAACACCCCTGAGATTTCCTTCATGCTGGCCTTTGAAGTCAATCTCTTTCCCCACTCTTAACTTCTTGGTAACCACTGATCTCTTCCATCTTCATCTACTTTTGCCTTTTCCAGATAGCTCATAAATGGAATCATACAGTATGTAACTTTTAGTGTCTGGCTTCTTTCACTTAGCATTGTGCATTTGAGGTTTATCCATGTTGCTGCATGTTTCAATGGTTCATTCCTTTTCATCATTGAGTAGCATTTTGTTGTGTGGATGTACCAGTTTCTTTATCTATTAATTTGTTGAAAGACATTTGGGCTGTTTCCAGTTTTAGGCAATTATGAATAGTGCTTCTGTAAATACTCATGGACAAATTTTTATGTGTGTGCAAACATAAATTTTCATTGTGAGATTGCTGGGTAATATAATAAGTATACGTTTAACTTTATAAAACCTACCAAGCCATATTTGAGAATGCTGGACCATCTTGTATTTCTACCTGGAGTATATGAGAGTTCTAGTTGCTTCACATTCTTGCTAGCACTTGGTTTTGTCAGTTTTTTTTTGAATGTTAGCTATTTTAATGGATGGTAATGGTAGCTCATTGTGGTTTAAATTTGTATTTTCCTAATGACTTAGTAATGTTAAGCATCTCTTCATGTGCTTATTTACCATATGTATATCTTCTTTGGTCAGCTCTTCTATTCAACATATTTTTAATTGGGATGTTGGTTTTCTTATTATTGAGTTTGAGAGTTCTTTATATATTATATATTCAAGTTTTTTGTTAAATATGTGATTGGAAAATATTTTCTCCCAGTCTGTGACTTGTTTTTTCATTATTTTACCAGTCTTTCACAGAGCAAAGTCTTAAATTTTGATAAAGTCCAACTTATTAATTTTTTTCTTTTATGGATCATGGTTTTGATGCCATATACATATCATTAAGTTTTGCATTTCAGTCTGGTCCATGTATACCCAAGAAGTAGAATGGAAGTATCAACAGGTTAAATCAAAATACTTAGAATTCTGTCCCAGTTCCATAACTGTAACCCTTGGTCACTAACCTCAAGGCTCTGATCCTTTCTCTCTAAAATGGGGATAATAACCCTAGGACTGTCTACTTCAATTTTATATTCTCAGAGCTTAACGGAATTGTGGACAATTAGTAGAAACTAAGTAAATATGTAAGTGAATAGAGTAATTGTAATTAAGCTCACATAATAAATTAGAGAATATTTTCAGATTTAAGGCATTATTGTTATGGAACCAAATCTAAATATGGATTCATAGATGTTTAGTGTTTGAAGGAATATT
This sequence comes from Cheirogaleus medius, assembly GCA_008086735.1. Lineage (NCBI taxonomy): Eukaryota > Metazoa > Chordata > Mammalia > Primates > Cheirogaleidae > Cheirogaleus > Cheirogaleus medius. Next base: position 2,127,125 of record VBSM01003151.1, on the reverse strand, counting down.
AGAGGACATGTCTATGATACCTTATTTTCATCCCACCCAATTTTCTAATTTTATAGATGCACCAATTAATGTATCTAAGAGAACCATTTAATTCATTTAGGTTTATTTTGCTCCAGTAAAATGAACCAGGGATCCTTAACACTTGGGAAGCAGTTTTAATAAGCTAAGACAAATGGGAACAGCCAAATATTTGATGATTTGATTTTCAACTCTCATAGAATATAAATATAACCACTGTGGGGGGAAAAGAAACACATTGATAGTCACTATATTGTGCTCGATGATAGGCATGTGTATCAATTTCTTAACCAAGCATGGCTGGCTTAGAATATTAAACCTTCAACTATGTGGAAAATAATAAAAAGGATAATAAAAATGTATCTTCTATAACAATGAGCAAACCATTTACTAAAGACAAGAATAGCTTTGTATATTAAAATTCAAGTTGATCTAATGATTCACGTTCAGGCACACTCTATGACATTACAAGTGTTAGTTTCCCATTTGACACCAAGACAAAAAAAGAAATCAATTATTTGAATAGAGAAAATGATTGAATGAGAAATAACTTTGGATTAAAAACAACAAATTGTTTTCAACAATTTGGTCCTTAGACTTAGCAATATGCTCCCTGGGTATGGTAAGTAGCTTTCCAATGCCTGGCCAACACTCTAAAATTGGTGTCCATGTCCTAGAGTTTGCCCTAAACTCTCTGAATGCTCCTTCATCCTACTCCCCAAATACCTTTGTATAAAAAATAAAATATACATTTTTTTCCAGAAAATCTTGGAATAAGTCTTTCAAGATTCTCTAGCTTATTTATCAGAGTCTCATTTCAAGAAAACTGAAAACAAACCAAAGGAAATCAAAGGGAAAAAAAAGAGCTTAATGATAGTGCTGGATCAAATCAAACACTGGGAGAGCCAGCTTCTCTCCACTTTTCTATCTGTATTCCCATGGTCAGCCACAGGAAGTATCCAATTGCCTATAGGCAGTACAAGTTCAGTGGCACTAAGACCTTCCACATCACTAAAACCACTCCCATATACCTGAAGGATATCCAAAATTGCTCAAATAGTTCATTACTTAGACCCAAGACACATCCCTTTGGGAAAGGCAATATATTGAGCCCTTTCACCCATCATTAACATTTTAGAGTAAATGAGCTCCCCAAATATTTCCAGATGTTGTGATATGCCAGAGAGAGGGGTAGAATGACTTGGAAGGATATTCAGCATCAGATGTGATAGTTGTGATGGGAACATTCTGGAGTAAGAAAAGTAGAGAAAAAGGCAGACTGAGGACAGTGAATCTACTACCCATTTGCTGCAGACTAGTACTACCCAGCCAAATCTTAGAACAAGAAGGTTCTTGCTTTGGTAAACTGAGCTCATCAATAAACAGTTTAGAAGCCTAGCCAGAGTTTTGGTCAGAGCATGTCCAAAAACCACCTGGATCTGATTTCCTGCAGGATATTTAAAGCACTCATTGCAGATTTCTTTTTTTTTTTTCATTGCAGATCTCTTAACCCCATTTTCTTTTACAAGGCCCCCTTTGCACCAACATTTCTTTTCCACTGTCTCTTCTCCTCTGATATTTTTGCACACAAGTTCTATGCCTTTCATTCTCATACATTCACTTATAAACCTTCTTTACTTCCTATATCCTCCTGGTAAATGTCAAGACTAGAGAATAGCTAGAGTAGACAGGTTCTTATTTGTCTCAAAGAGAAATATCAGAACTATAAAGGTGGGGAACATTTTATTTCTGGAGATGGCTCTCCCTAGAGCCCCTAACAAATGCTCTCTCTTTGCTTAAAGCTGTTGACAATTTTGTTGAGTAGCTAGAAGAGATTCCCCATGTTTTAAGAGAAGCAAGTTGGTTAATAATAAACAAGTCAAATCCTGCTATGGAAATTTAGAAGTATCAGAGGTCAGATCAAGTTCACCAGGTCCTAACAGGGGCCTTTAGGAAAAGCCTGGAGAACGTAGTTTGTCTACAAAGGAGGTTTTGGTGCTGAAACACCAATACTATATATATGTAAAGGGTTGCCACCATCCATCAGCTTCATTTTGGTGTTTGAGTCTCTATCTAATTTGCTAGATGAAAAGCTGGGTGTCTGATGGAGATTACCTCTCAGATCACATGCCACTGGAAAAGTCCCATTTACTGGCTGTCCTATCCTAGAAACTTTGGGGCAAGCCACCTGGTAGGACTGCATTAGTCCTTGGTACTTATTTCAGTCCTATTCAATTTGAGTTTCAGGTCAAATCCTTCTTCATAACCAATCCTACCAATAGTAAAGCCCTTGCTACCAGCTCAGTAAATATTTAGATACAGTCATATTATACATGAGCTTACATACCAGGATGGAATTGCAAATGCTATGAAAATTGCTTTGCTTTGTTAAATGGTAATTTTCCCTCAAGTTTTACTAAATAAGCTTTACTAAAATAGCTGGCATATGACTTCATGAGTTTGCAGAGTCAGTACTATGCTATGCAACAGGGTCCATTTAATGCTATAAACAACATTGTACTTAGTAAGCGAACATTTTGATTATGTAGCCAAATAATTCTTTAACAGTAAATATTAACCCAAATAGATCTAAAATGCTATTTCAAAGAATATGCTATAGTTGCATAGATATCTGACCAGAAAATAAACTATAGGTCTCTTCAATTTACAGATTGCCAATATCATCAGTTTTTATGGTTTCAAATGTCCTTTAACTAGATAACTATTAGCAGAAGTTTTCAGTATACTAATGATATCTTAGTCATGAAAAAAATTGGCATTTTAATGAGAAAAGATCCTGTATGAACTTGGCAACAAGTGTTTCTGGAATGATCTCAAGGCATAACATGATAAACTAGTCATAGTCCCCAAATTTATATACTTAAGTTCTAACAGAAAAACAATGACAACCAATTAAAATCCATATGGAACTCTATTAAGCAAGGCTCATAATTACATGGCTTAAGATATAGTAGAAGTAATATTATGTGCTCGCAAACAGAAAAATGCCAGATAATGAAATCGTCATAGAGCAAGGCTAGCTTAATAAGGGATGACACATAAATTTCATCCCACACGCCAACTCTGGTCAGTTGGTAATGAATATCTGGAATTCTTAAGAAAGATTCTGTGAATATACAGGCATTCAGAAGGAAAGAGTACTACTAATGGTTGGCAACATCTGCAATGGGCGCCGGAAATGGAAATGGCAGCACAAATGTCAGGTATATTTCATCCGTGCTAGCTTGTTCATTCTTGTTGATTATTGTAATATAGGGGTTCATAATCATAAATGTGAATTGTGAAGAAAACATAAACAGGGGAATGTGTTTACTAATTAGAGATTGGGTTTGGTTAGTCCAAGAAGATTTTCTGGGGAAAGTGGGTCATGAGAATTCCTCTTTATTTTGTATATACAGTTCAAGGAATTTTGTTCTCCCCCTTATTTGGTATTTACAACAGCAAATGGGGCTGGACGTTAAAACCACAGTTTACCAATAGATGCTCCTCACTACCATAACCCCATACCAAAAAAAAAAAAAATACTGAGATTGGAGGTTTTAGGTTTGTAGGAATAGTTAATTCTTTAGATTAGGGGTCTGAAAACTATGCTCATTGTCTATGGCCCATGGGTTAAATCCAGCACCTAAAGTTTCTTTTTCTATATAAAGTTTTCCTAAAATACAATCACTCCCTTTTATTTACCTATTGTCTATAGTTGCCTTCATGCTATAAGGGCAGAGTTGAATAATTGTGACAGACCATTGATTGGGCTTGCAAAGCAGAAAATATTTACTATTTGGCCCTCTACAGAAAATGTTTGCTGATCCCTGGCTTACTAGGTCATTGTTTGCCAAAGGTAGTCTGTGGTCAACTAGCTTTGTAATTACCTGACTTGTTTGTTAAAACACAGATTTTTGGGCCAACATCAAATCTGTTGAATGAGACTCTCTTTGGTAAGAATCAAAGAATCTGCATTTAATCAAGCATGACAGCTGATTCATAAGCATGTTAAATTTCGAAAACCACTGTTTTCTGTCACCAAATTTGATTGATATAGATTCTGAACCAAATCTCCCAACAATGAAGGATGCTTGCAGTGTCTTTAATCTGCCAGATTGATTGAATATTTCAGTGGCATTTTTAGAGCTATATAACAGAAATTCCATTTTTCAATCCCCCGAACATTCAGAATTTGGCCCATGTTGAGGTTCAGCTACAATTCATTAATAGCTTGAAGCTCATTTTCACAATATTTGATCAATATACTAATTTATGTAATCTCACTTTTATTTAGAATCTGCATAGCATTATACCAAGTGCCAAGTGGTGAATGATTTCTATGATAAAAAATAAGATTTAGTGTAGGACTCTGGAATTCTTATTCTAATCTTATTTTTATACTTCAAAGCTTTCTTCAGTCAAGTGTGGCATAGCTTTTATTTCAGATCAAGATATTTCTGGGTGTTCTTGAGTTTCTGTCTTTGGGGCAGAAGTGCCTCCATTTAATCCAGTAGACTGTTTCTAGGGTAAGGAAAATCACAAGTTTTTCAGATTTAGGGGGAAAAAAGCACAGCCTACTTAATTTCCAAGTCTCTCAACTAGATACGAATTCTCAAGTCACCTGACCTTTTTGCATTCATTTTATAGAAAGCATGGTGATCCTGAGATTCAGAAAATAAATGGGAGCAAAGCAACATGAATAGCTAGTTCTATAGGAGGGACACTATATTCCCAAAGTGTCCAGATCAGAAAACTATAAAAACGCACCACAGATTTAGTATTGACTAAATCTTGAAAGTTTGCTTTAAATCCTTCATGCTTTCTCCCTCAATTATGTATGTTGGAAATTATACATACTATTGATTGCTTTCATTTGCTAAATGCAAAAAGAAGGTGAGCAAAGCTCTCTCTCTTTATAGAAGCAAATAAAAGGATCAGGGGATACAGGATAGAGGTGGAGTCAGATGACCCCTAAAGATCTAGGGAGAGTCTCAGATAGAGCTGGCTGTTGTTGGAAACTGAAAGAAATGGCTTCGGAGATCCTCAAAGCAAATGGTATTTGGACAAAGTATAAAGTCTGAGTTAACAAAATCTTGACCTAGGAATTAGAATAAATCTGGGAGTTAGTGAAATTTAGTTTTAACAGAGTAAGGGGAAGCTATGATATTTGTTTACATCCCTGGAGTCTGGATCTGGGAAGTTCTTACAACTCACACAAATTTTAGATCACTACTATCTATATGTAAAAAACTTTAGGTCTTTGGAAATATTTGATAGTTAAGTTTATATGGTGTATCAAATATGCTATAATATTTTCTTTTAGATGTTATTGTTTCCTTCATTTTGTAACAACTTTCGGAAAATAAAGAAACCTAGATGTCACTAGATGATTCAATTTCACTTTCTTTTATAACATTAACTAAAATCTTTTGTTCATTATTCTTATTTTCATTTTCCCCATAGAGTGTTTTGCATTTGTGTATATTGAAAGTATATTTTTCAGTTTTAAACCAGAATCCTTTTTGAAATATTTCCAACCTCTAAAATCTAGTTATAATGATTTTGCATATATATTAGATGTTTTCAATAGAAACTGAATTAGAAACTCAATCATAGATTTGCTGCCTGTCCCTTCCTGCTACTTACAGAGGACAGCAGTTAGTAGTTAGTCTTAAACTATAATCTAAATCTCATCTACACATGTTGCCCACACAAATGGAATTCTCAAAATGTCAAAGAGATGAAGAGGTTTCCTTTCTAGGATGACAGTCCTTTTGGATTCTACCTCCTCTAATGACATCAATAAGCTTTCAGATTTGATCCAATTCGATTAAAGAATACTTGCTGAATGTCTACTAAACACAAGGATTGTTGCCAGGAGCTGTATATCAGCAAAGTCTATGTGTAGTACACACATCTGCTGCATTTATAAACATGACTCCAGACAGTTTAGGGACATGACACTTACTAGGAAGGGTAGGAAGACAGAAGTGATATATCCTAAAGGAAATAAAATATGTGAGGTAGCTCCACTTGTGAAAAATCCCTCCCAGGGCCTAGTTATATAAAGCCCCCTGTTGGACACATGCCTGACTCAGAGGCAGAGACAACAGCTGCTGAAATTCATGGGGTGTTAGAGAGTTCGAGAACAGGTGGGAGGACTAAGAATCTGAGTAGAGAGGGAGACAGCCTAGTGCTGGCAGCAGGAGGCCTGACCAGGAGATTCCAGAAACCCTTCCCCCCTAGCCCACCCAGAGAAACAATAGAGCCCAGAGAGCAACTAATCCAAGGTGACCCAATTAAAATGGTTTACTAGGCCCACCTAGCCAAATTCCCAAAAGACTCTGTGGCACCCATTAGGGAATCTGTTGCTTGTGATAAAAATGACACGGTATGTTGTGATGTTGCAAGTGTAGTATATTTATAAAGAAAATCTAGCTTTCAAAACAAACTACTTTGAGCATAAAAAATGAAAACAACAGTGTTTCCCTTCCTTGCATTTCTTCCTTTCAAAATAAATTATTTACATAATATTCATTTCAAATAACTGGTGTGTACTTGGAGGTATCCAGGCCTTCCTAATGGAAGGTTTGCTCTGGTATTGGCTGAGAGTATATGGCCATACCAAAAGTATCATAAAAACACCAGGCCTCAGGATGGTATGTCTGCACGTTGAGGGGTGGGATATAAGCAATTCATTTATTAATTCACCTACTCGTTTAATCAATAAATATTTCATTGTCAACTCCATACCAATGATTTTGTTAGATGTCAGGGATACAGAGTTGAGGGGGAAAAAAAAAAGACACAGTCTTGGTCCTTATGGATATTACAATCCATAAAGGGGGACAGACCATAAAGAAGTAGATACAGAATTACAAATTACAAAACAAGTGCCTTGAAGGAAAGGAACAGATACAAGGAGAGAGAGAGTAACAAAGAGGTAGGGGGAGGTGGGAGAGATGCTACTTAGTTGGAATAGAAAGGAGGTCTTACTTAGATGCCTATTAGAATAAGATCTAGAGGATGAGAGGGTGCCAAGCCAGGAAGAGCACCCCAGAATCCTAGGTAAATAAAATGGCATGTGACACCCTTAAGTAGGTAGAGCATGGTTGTGAGAGAAGTTCAAAGGCCAAGGGGAGGGTAAATGATGAGGTCGGCATGGTAGGCAGGGGTCATATGACACAGGGGTCTACAGGCTAGTGGTATGGATCTCTCCTAAGGGATTGTTCTATCTGCTCAGTAAGCCTCATCATTCATTCATTCATTCAGTCAGTCAGTAAGTCAGTCAGTCAATGATTATTGAGTGCCTGCTATGTATGGGTACTTTTCTAGGCTGTGGAAATATATATAGTGAGGAACAAAATAGTCAATAATCCCTGCCCTAATGGATCTGACATTCTTCGGGAAAGGAGACAGGCAATACATAAGAAAACAGGAAAAATAATCAAACTAATTACAGATTTTGATATGTGCTATGGCAGAAATAGACAAGTACCATTATAGAGAAAAACTTAAAGAGGGAACCCTTTTAATTAATTTCATCTCCTGGCAAGGGTCTTTGGGCTTAGTCAGGCTTTTTTGTTGTTGCTCTTTTTGTTGCTATTTTATTCAAGCATTTTTTTATCGACATGAGATAAATTAAATCTGGAAAATTATTGGAGTCTTCCAAGAGAACACAATTTCACTCCTGCGTCTTCTAGTTCTCCGATTTGAAAAATAAATTCAAAAATTCACCCCAGTCCTACAAAGACCTCATAAAAATAATTAGGGGTTGGAGGAGGCAAGATCAGCACACTGTCAGCTCCCTTCCTTTCAGCCAATGGGGCTGCTCACATGAACCAGCAAAAGAAAAGAAGGGAATAACAGGAGAAGATAGTTATATTGAGTCAAAACACTGGCTGGCATCATCTAATTTCAAACTTTCTTTATATCCTATCCAGAGATCAGCTTCAGGAAAGAGAAAAAAAAAAGGCTAAAAAGAACAGCTGCAGTACTGACAATTTCTGGAGTGGGGAGATGTTCCCACTCCCTTTAATTGAATACCTTTTCTTTTTCTACATCCTCAATTTCCTTTTTCCTGACTCTTGTCTATCCTCATCTTCCACTCCCACCACCCCCCCCATACCATGTTTTTCTCTTATTCCCCCTGCCTGTCTTTGCCTTAGGTCTCCCAGATGCTTACTCAGAAGGTGACATCTGCCTCCCTGGTTGCATTCAGTGCAAAGAAACTTGTTGAGCTCAAATGCAGATAAAATCATTTACTCTGCTCACACCTCTCCATGGTTTAGTTAGTATGTTGTTCTCGGTTGGGGGTCTGGGTTGTGACAGCTCCTCCTCAGTATGGTGAGATTTAAACCTCCCTCTTCCAAGTCTTCTAGAACTGAAGCCACTGGTTTGCTGTCAGGCCAGTCTTTTAGCTGCCCTGGATTTCTTTCAAGCCTGACCTTGCTCTGGTAGCTCAGCTGGATGGAGACACAGAGTAAACAGCCTGTCCCTCCAAGCCCAGCTGGCCACCAAAATAGGATTCCCTGGGTGGTGTCCCACAGAATCACAAGGCATGGCAGAGCTGTGAACAGAGCTAAGCAAGAGCTAAGCTTACCAGGAAGGAAGACAAGGTGGAAAGAAAAGGCTTGCCAGTACATACGTAATCTCTTTGTTCACTGTATTAACTAGCTTCTCCAGTACCCCTGTCCCCAGTTTCAACGTAAATCCCTGTATCATTCTACTTCCTACCCCAGCTGCCTATTATTCTTATCCTCAGTGGTATGATTATCTTGGCACAGGTTTCAGGTCTGTCTTTCTTTTTTCAGGAAGTTCAGAAGACCCAGTTCTTTCTGTCCATGAGCAGCCTGAGGCTGGTGTTAAATCTCTTTGTAACCCTGATACGTGTGAATAGGCTAATGGGTATTTTCAGTCAAACATCTCAAACCTCCTAGTTCTGAATGAATTGTCTCTGTCATTAAAGTAGCAAATCTTAACCTTTAGTACTCAGCCAAGATTTGAGTTATTGGTAGCCATTGCTGAGAGAAGAGTCCAATATATTAATAGAACAGCTATTAATTAAGGGATATAAACCTATGGATATTTTGTTTCATCAATATACATATATCTTACATTACAATTTGGTGGGGGTTTTTTTGAGACAGAGTCTCACTGTGTTGCCCGGGCTAGAGTGCCGTGGTGTCAGCCTAGCTCACAGCAACCCCAAACTCCTGGGCTCAAGTGATCCTTCTGCCTCAGCCTCCCGAGTAGCTGGGACTACAGGCATGCACCACCAAGCCTGGCTAATCTTTCCTATATATTTGGTAGTTGTCCAGCTAATTTCCTTTCTATTTTTAGTAGAGATGGGGTCTCATTCTTGCTTAGGCTGGTCTCGAACATCTGAGCTCAATAGATCCACCCGCCTCGGCCTCCCGGAGTGCTAGGATTACACGCTTGAGCCACCGCGCCAGGCCTCAGTTTGGTTTCTTGATATGTATACTCCTTAGATCCAGGGACAGAACTAGTTAAGCAAAAGGAGTCCCTGATGGGCCAACTGCATGTCTGACTGTGAAGGGTACTTGGTGAGGTTGCTGGAGTTTCTAGGATTTGGAGTTAACAGAAAAAAACTTTCTCTCAATTAGAATTGTCCAACAATGGAATGAGCTGCCTTGAGTCATTTGAATGAACACATTTTAAAGATTTTTGTAAAGGGAGGGTTCCACCTTGGGTAAGGAGTTGAACTAGATCAGTAGCTCCAAAATAGTGCATGGACAAGTTATATGGAAAGTGCTCTGAATTGAATTCTCAGAGTAGAGCCTAAGACTGTATATTTCAAAAAGTGCTTTTAGGTGTTTTATAATGTAAAGACAGGTTTGGGAATTAGTGAACCAAATAACTTCAGAAATCCCTCTCAAATTAAAATTTCCTTTTATTTATTGTACTCAGAAAAAACCCTTTGGTTGAATTTTCTTACCTCAAACGTATTTTTGTCAATGTGAAGGAGACTCTAAAACACTGGATCATATACACCGTCATTTATTAGAAACAAATATGCATTTGTAACCATTCCTTCCTTTCACAAATGGCCTTATTTTATAACAAGCTAAAAAAAAAATACCCGCAGATAAGATTTCTTACTAATTTCAATTTATAGTCTACAAAAAAGGTGACAAGATGAAGAAATGTCTGATGAAAGCAGATGGATCTGGTTTTAAACCTCCTACTTGATTTCATTTATTGAATCAAATATTATCCATCAGTTTGGAGTTGCCTCTGGGTTAGACTTGCTGATTCTGCATTCCAGCAGCTTTGTAGACCAAGCTGTCAGCAGAAGAATATATATAATCGTTGGCACAAATTTGCTGTGATACTTGCATTGCTCCCTGGGTTTGAAATAAATATAGCACTTTTTTCTTTACATCTGTTGCCTCCTCATGTGGATGTGTTTGTGATCATCTGCCCAAAATATAGTAGCATGCAAGTCTATTTCTGGTAAACAACAAACAACATCCCCATTCTCAATTCAGTAGAATTATGGCTTTGGAGAAGGCTTATGGAAATAGTGAGATGTGGAATCCTTGACAGATATAGAATGAAGACAAATACTCAAAGTAACTGTGTTTGTGGTGACTGTAAAATACCTGTTATACTGAATATTATTTCTATGATGCGTCCATCTAATTCTTAGAAAATCAAGGAAATGTAAATGTAAACATGTAGTTTCAAAAAAGATTACTGTTATATTTCTAAAGTAATAGTCGGTTGAATATATAGGCCAAGCTCCATGGAAAAGAGTATCAGTATAGTAAAATTTTTTCTTCATAACAAATGGATTTTCAAGATGTGACTGTTGGCCCGCTTGTTTCAGGATAGATTATAGCAAAACAATATTCCGGAGCAATCACACATTGTAGATGTCCCCTTGTCAATTGTTATAATTTGCCATGTATTATTCTAAATTTTTAAAGCACTTGGACATAAAACCAATCTATTTTTTGTGGTGGTAAATAGGTGATAGAGTTCTAGAGAATCTGTGTTTTTACTCCCAAACCAATGACTGTAGAAACTAAGGAATTTGCTAATGTTGGCAGAGCAAACCAGTGGCACTACTAAGGATGATGGAAAATATGATTTGTTATGGACTTTTATTGTTTATGGTAGAGCCACTTTTAAAATGCCTCGTTTTATCAGATCTCCAAACGAATGGAAAACAAAAGTAACTGGGATATTTTCTGCTCCGGACTTTTATAACAATAAGATAAATGACAAGTAAGGAAGTTACCAGTTATTGTTTAAAGAATAAATTTCCATGTACACATTGAATCAGTGTAGATTCAAACCATTCTTCTCCACATTTCGTATCTATCATCGAATGTTTACAGAATGCCTGAACAAATGCCAAATCAGAAATTCAACTATGTTTAGTATAATTGCAATGGTGAGTATATATTACTGCATTCTAATTTCATGAAACTTATTCAACAATTATTCCTTACAAGAGGATTAATCAAAATATGCAATTTGCTAGAATATCCCACAATTAGTTATGAATGGTAACGTTCATTTCAGTGATATAATTTCACATATGGTTAATTTTGTTTTGTTTTTATGTATACATCTGTGCTGGATGCTCACAGAGTCTACCGTAATAACAGGCAATGATGATGGCAAAGTCAAGGACAGATAGAAGGTATAGGAACTGACAAAAGTAAAAAAGGAGTGGAACTGAAGTGGGGAGAACTTTAACCAAAAAAGGAGAAATTTGAATTTGGAACTTGGGAGACAATTACTATACAATTTAACAATCATTCTTATCTGTATATATCTCTTTGAGGGTATTTGCTACAATGATTCATTTAGTCATTGAGTCATTAATTCATTTTGGTCATTCAACCATATGTTGAGCACTAACTGTATACCAGACACTGTTGTAGGCCCTAGAATTACAAATCAATTATATAAAACCCCAATCTTTTTGGAGTCTACATTAGAACTGAAAAAATAATAAATAATTATGGTTCAATGTACCAAGTGCTAAGAGAGGTATATGAAAAGTGCTCCAAGTGGGCAGAGAAGGGGTGGGATCTATTCTGCTTGGGCAGGAGATGCATAGAAGATGCCACTGAGAAGATACTATTATAGTTTTACCTTGACAAATGAATAAGAGTTCATAAGCAGATAATAAGGGAAAGGGTATTCTCAGCAGAAGAAACTGTGAAAGAAACTGGAAACTGTGAGCATATATGTATGTCATTCTCTGGGGACTGGGTACACTGGGGAGGAGAGGACAAGAGACTAGAAAGGCAGGCTGGAATGAGGATTATTGCAACGTATGCACCCAGGTGGTCCTTTCTACCAGACCATGAACTTCTTGCAGATAAGATCCAGGTCTCATCGCTTCATCTTTCCATCTGTTCATTCAATAAACATCTTCTCAGTGTCTCCTAAAAGACAGGAACTAGAGCAGATGAACAGTATTACTGTGGCACTGATCTTACCCCATAGGAACGCATATTACGGTAATAGAGAAAAATGTAAGAAACAAATAATTACAGGTGCGTGTGAAGGATGCTGACCAAGAGAATACTCTTTCTTGCAGGTTTTTCTAATAATTCCATATAAATCTTATCCAATTCTAATTTCCTATTTGGTAAAAGAAACCATGCCTTATGATTTTATGTTTCTTTTTTTTTTTTTTTTGATTTTATGTTTCTTAAGAGCTCCCTGTCACGCCCCTGAATTCCTCATTACATACTTGTGGATCTTGAATGAAATGAACTAACTAGAGAAGAAACGGGCAAGACAATGCTGCAATTTGCAAAACTGAGCTAGGCCTGCAAGACATGGAATAGGGGAAAAGGACAAAGTATGAAAAAAAACCTGTGACATAGGTATCGGGACCTGAGGGAAAGAGAGAAGTTATTAAAGAACTGGCTTTGATGTTCTGCTTTATTTTTAATATGTTGCTTTTGGGGTTTGGATGACATTAGCCAAAGATATGCTGCTGTTAACCCTGTCAGTTTCTTCTCCCCACAATAAGAAACAAATGAAACTGAAGCAAAGATGGCCTGAAAGAGGAGTCCAGGAAGGCTATGGGCAGGAGGATGCTTTAAGGAACTAGTTTAATAAATATAGGGTATTTGAGGGCTGGTAGTAGAAAAGCAGTAGTAGTAGCATTAATAGCATAATTTAAAGGAGTAAAATTAATAACTTACATTTATTGCCAATATTATGCCAAAATAACTTTACATGTATTACTTTTCATCTTCATAACAATTCTATGAAGTAATACCATCATCACCCCCACTTTACAGATGCAGATACTGAAGTGCAGAGAGATTGGGTGACTCATCAAGGCCACACAGCTGGTATGTAGTAAGAAGAACATTTGAATGCAGAACGTCTAAGTGAGACACCATGAATAGAGAAGGTGCAGAGGCAGAGGTCTGAGCACTTTGGGTGTTGTGACATTGATAAAATAGGTAAGTGTATACAGATGGAGGGGGAAGTAGTAGCAAAAGATAGAGATGTATCTAAAGCAAACTGTATCAGGTATATAGGAATCATGAGATAGGACATCTCTGATTGTGGCTTATTAAATGGTATCTTGTAATAACGGCACACTCTTATTGTTCAAAGCTGTCTTAATTCTATCTATACCCATATTTATATTGATATCCATATCTTTATCTATCTACAGGTAACAAATACAAGCTAGAAGGTTTTAGTTTGCCTTTGGTTTTCCGAATCTGAAATGAGCAGATCAAACTTGCTTTTGAAAGCATCATTTCGTGGGTATTATTTTTTAAATATCGTATTAGGATATTCTTATTAAAGCTAGAGGACTGGTTCTGATAACTGTTCCTCAAGAATTAACTCAGCAACTTTAAAAAGAGAAGTTTTAATCTTAGTCTAAGATACAGAAAGTTTATGCCATAAGGAAAACACAAAAACAAAACCTAGAAAGATAACTTATCTAACATAAATAATTTTTTATTTTGCTATTTTATAACATTCCTATTTAATTGCAGATTGTAATGTGCTACTAAGTACAAAGTAGACTTCTTTGGCTATTAAAATGCTAATGAGAAGTTTAACTTTAAGTCAGAAACTATTGTTGAAAAGGCACAAAGGTAGGAATATTTACCTTAAGGTCATTTAAGAAAGGCTAAACTTAAGCTGTGACTTTGTCAGGGAAAAATAAATTTCTTATTAGAAAAAAATATAAAGAAAACACAATGCAATTACATTTGTTTATAGCAATACTGCTAAACATTACACTAAGGGACACGTTATTTCATATTGGTGTTGCAAAAAATGGTCTCAAGTGGATGTACATCTCTGGACAGCTTCACCTAGAACACAAATAGTGAATTGACAGACTGCAAATATTTGTTATCACTGCACCTCTCTTAAATGTGACGAATTACACAAGTCCCTAATATGGCAGATGCGGAACCTGTCTCAGATGTATTTGGAGTTTCCTGAATCTCCTGAAAGCTTTATCTTCCCAAATATTCAGTTTCTTATTTTAGGCCACAAAATAGTGACTCATGCCCTACTGCCCATTGCAATGGCTTACAAAAGCTTTCCCACACCCATGGCTACTGGATCAACTCTAACCATCCCCCTGCAACTTAATTCAATCAAAAAGTTCTTGTGAGTGGTGTTGTCAGTTGTTCAAATGAGCAATGCATGATGGGATAAGAGGAACAGGAGAGACTAGAGAAGTAGGAAACCGAAAATACCAATGGATGGTAGAAATGTTTTTTTTCATTGATCATCTGTGTTCTGACTTCATATTACATGACAATCATTAAAAAATCCCAGTGCTATTTTTGCTTTTCTAATTCCACCCTGCAGTATATTCCCATTGTGCTCTCTACTGTGGAAATAGAGATTCTGCCTTAGAGAAGGCAAGTCAGAACCTGAGTCAGCAGCAGTTTAGAAAACTTTCTTAATAAGTGCGATGTGCACTGTCTGAGAGATGGACACGCTTGAGGCTTTGACTCGAGGGGGGAGGGAAGGCAAGAGAAATGTATGTAACCTTAACATTTGTAACCCCATATTATGCTGAAATAAAAAATAAATAAATAAATAAAATTTTAAAAAAAGAAGAAATTAGAATGTGGCTTTGAAAATAGAACTTTCATTTTAAGGCAATGGACTACAGCTACTTATTGTGTTATTTATTCCCAAAGGTTTAAAGATATAACCAAAAATATTGGGAAATCTATTTAAAAATTCATGCAAGGTAAAAACTTCAAAACTACTTCAATTTCTCTTCTTTCTCTTCCTCCCCATCTTTCTCCTTCTCTTCCTATTACTACTGTAAGGATATTGCATCTTTATAGTACATTACAGTTTACACCGTGCTTACATAGACATTGCCTTGATTATTCTACATTCATTTAATAATACTGAGCATCTATGCTTTGCTTGACCTTAAGTATACAGGGGTAAATAAAGCACAAATTCAGTGTATCATTTTCAAAGAGAATTAAAAAAAATAAATTTATCATTACACATTGTAAAATGTACCATTCAGAAAAAAAACAGGGTGATATGAATGAGAGAACACAACGGGCCTACTTTACATTGTGATGGCAGAGAGGGTATGTCTGAGTGATACTTGAGCTGAGAGGAAAGAATAAGAAGTTTCCAATGAGATGAAGAGTGAGATGAAGAGTTGTCTAGGCCTAGAGAACATGTGGAAAGGCCCATAGCAGAAATGAGCTGGGCCCATTACAATGGAGTAGTAGAATAGGCTAAGGATGAAGCAAGACAGCTAGCAGAAGCCAGAGGATGCGAGACCTTTTAAGTTCAAGTTAAGGAGTTTGAAGTATATTCCATGTACAGTGGGAAGCTATTGAAAAATTTCAAATAAGAAAATGACAGTATTCTATTTATCTCCTACATTAGCACTGTGTAACAGACATATAATGTGAGTCATATAAATAATTTTAAGTATTCTAGTAGCCACATGAAAAAAAGTAAAGTGAAATAAATTTTGATATATTTTATTTAACCCAATATATACAAAATATTATAATTTCATCATGAAGTCAATATTAAAAATTATTAGTAAGCTATTTTAAGTTTTTATACCATCTTAGAAAGCTGGTGTGTATTTTACACATCCAGTACATCTCATTTGAGGCCAGCCACAGTTCACATGCTCATTTGTCACACGTAGGTAATGGCTACCATACTGCATAATGCAGGCCAATAAACTTCACTGTGGCTTCTGGGTAGAGAATAAACTGGATAAGAATAAGTGGAAGCAAGTGTATTAGTTTCCTATGGCTGCTGTAACAAAAGACCACCTACTTAGTGGCTTAAAATAAAACAAATATATTATCTTATAGTTCTGTAGGTCAGAATTCCAATATGTGTCTTCATGGGGTAAAATCAAGGTCTTAGCAGGGCTGTACTCCTTCTGAAGGCTCTAGAAAAGAATCCAGATTCTTGAAGCCACACACATTCCTTGGCTTATGGTCCATCTTCAAAGCCAAAGGGAGTCAAACTGACTGCCTCTCATGCTGCCATCTCTCTGGTTTTCTCCTTACTGTCATACTCTTCCTCTTATAAAGGCCCCTGTGATTTCACTGGGACCACTGGGTAGTGCAGGATAATCCCACTGTCTCAAGGTCAGCTGATTAGCGAACTTAATTCCTCTCATGGCCACGTTACCTAACATATTCAATTGTACCAGTAGATTAGCATGTGGACATTTTAAGGAGGGGGGAATTATTCTGTCTACCACAGCAGGAAACCATGTTATTCACATTAACATAATGATTTCAAACAATGATGAATTTATTATTTTATGGAAATAATACCTTCTTATGACAGAAATATATAAAATATAGAAAAGCACAAAGAAGAAATTAAACAATAAAAACTGTAATATAAAATCTTACCACACAGAAAGATTCATTATTAAGAGACTGTCTTTCCCCAGTGTGTGTTCATGGCACTTTTGTCAAAAATCAATTGATTATAGGTACATGAATTTATTTCTGGGACCTATTCTGTTTAATAGGTTGATGTCTATTTTTATGCCAATACCATGCTATTTTGGTTACTATAGCTTTGTACTATATTTTGAATTCAGGTAGCCTCCAGCTTTGTTCTTTTTGCTCAGAATTTCTTTGGCTATTCAAGATGTTTTGTGGTTGCATATGAATTTTTAAGATTGTTTTTTTCTATTTCTGTGAAGAATATCACCGATATTTTGATAGGAATTGCAACGAATCTATAGATCACTTTTGGTACTATGGCCATTTTAACAATATCGATTCTGCCAATTCATGAACACAGGATGTCTTTCCATTTATTTTTATCTTCAATTTCTTTCTTCAATGTTTTATAGTTTTAAGTGCAGATATCTCTCAACTCCTTGCTTAATTTTATTCCTAGGTGTCTTACTATTATGTAGATTTCAAAAATGCAATTGTTTCCTTGATTTATTTTTCAGATAATTTGCTATTAAAGAACAAAAACACTAGGACAACTTTATTGAACTAAAAGTTTTTTTGTGGACATGGTAGGGTTTTCTACATATAAGATCATGTCATCTACAAACATGGAAAATTTGACTTCCTTCTTTAAGAATTGCATGCCTTTTATTTCCTTTTCTTGTCTAATTGCTCTGGTTGGGAGTTCCAGTAATATGTTGAATAGGTGTATTAAAAGTGGGCATTTTTGTATTACTCCTGAACCTAAAACTAAGAGAGCCCAACTGGCTTGCCCAAAATTAAAGTATGTTATTCTTCTGTTTTACTTAGTAGGTTCTCTTTTCCATGGTCCATAATTGCCATTTCACCCCTTCTCTTTTTTATCATACATCTACATCTGCACATCTGTAAGCCTGGAGTCATGGTTGACGGCCTTGCCATACTTCATTGAGAAAGGTGAGTAGTCATACAGGAATTCATTCACTAGTAACATATGCAAATATGAATGCTCATAATATTCCTTCATTCTATGGTTATGGACAAAAAGTTTCTCCTTCTACTATAAAGGCCAACATCATTTTTGTGCAATGGTTACTGCTGCTTTCACCTCTTCATGAATTTTGTTACTACAATTATCACCTTTCCTTCCTGTACCATAAATTTTCCTTCTCTACTGATTTATTTCCATTCACAAACATCAAGTGCTAGTATCTCACATCTTGAGATAAAACAAAATCCCTCCCTTGACTTCATATGCCCCTTCAGCTACAAGAGGAGTCTCCTTCAGAGCAAACTTTCTTGAGAGACTTGTGTGGAACTGCTGACTTCCATTTCATCACTCCACATTCTCTTCTCAACATTAATCATGCTTTCTTAACCACCACTCAATAATCTCTGTACGTGGCCCGATTACAGGACGGGTGATGAACACAGAACATAAAGAACGACACAGACACACATAAAGACTTCACGTGACTCGAGTGCCCAATGCACCGGCTGTTTTATTTTTATACCCCTCAGACCCAGGGTTAGTTCCTTGTACGTGAGCATCTGAGCATAGCAGCGATAACCGTCAACTTTGGAGTTGTATCACAAGGGAACAATTTCCCATGGTCTCAGACCTCAAAACAGTTACTTGAGGCGCCAGCGCCAGACATAACACAAAAATCAAGGCCGAAGTAAGCAACATTAAACAATGCAGCCATCAGAAAAACTTCTTGTGCTCTCTCACAGTCAGCGGTAGGCTCCCATGGTTGTGCCTGTCATAGGTCGTCCCCCCCCCCATGGGAGATCTTACCCATCTTTGGCTACCAACCATCTTACAGGGCCAGACCTTGGAAATGTTCTTCTTATCTTTATGGTCTCCAGACTCCTATCATGGGGGCCCACCGTGTGGGAGCTGGGCAGCATTTGCTTACGTGCAGAAACTCAGGCCTCTTGTTATGTCCCAAGGCAGTAACTGTGTCTGAAGAGAATACTGGTTACTGCTGCATCATGCAGCACACGTACATTACAGGCTATAGTGAATGATTAGTATAAGGCATAACGCCAGAATCAGCCCCCTACAATCTCCATATTACCAAATCTGATAACCATTTCTCAGTTCTTATCCTAATTATCTTCTCAGCAAAATCTGACATAGCTTACACATCCCTCCAACTTGAAATGTTTTCTTTTTCTTGGTATCTCTCATACCACATTCTCTCCTCATTTTCTTCCTACCTCACTAACCAGTCCTTCTCTTTGCTAACTCTTTCTTCTGTAATTAACTTCTATACATTAGAGTGTCTAAGTTTCTGTTCTGGAGCCTTCTCTCTATGTATGCACTCTCCCTATATGACTTCATCAAGTCCCATGACTTTATATAACATATATACACCAATGACTCTCATATATGCATCTATCACACTGACTTCTACACAAAAGCTCAGGCTTATATAACTAGGCACCTAAAATCTTTATATGGGTGGCCAATTAATGTCTCAAATTTAATGAGGCAAAGTAGAGCTCTTGATCTTTACTTGTTTGCAACCTACCACACCTGCTTCTTCTCTAGTCTTCAGTTAATGGTATTACCATTTATTCAGGTGCTCAACCTCTAAGAGATATCCTAATTTCTCTTTATCTGTCACTGTTTACATCTAACTCATTAACAGGTGCTGTTGACTTTAAATCCCAAACATGCCCCAATCATCTATACTATTTCCTTATAATCTGAGATATATCCTGCCTACCTCTCTGGCCTTATTTCCTACAATTCTCTACTTTTTCCACTAAGCTTCAGCTTACTAAATCTTCCAATTACTTAAATATGCTGAGTTCATTTTTGCTTTGGGCCTTCCTATAACATCAGCCTGGAACACTTTTCCCACTCACCTTTGTGTGGCTGGCTCCTGTCTGGCATTCAGACCTCAGCTTTCCCTTATTACCTGATGCATCACATCCCATCAATCTCTGTCACAGCACATATGTTGTTTTTCTGAATGGAACTTACCACTAGCTGATATATTTTTTTTCTTATTTATGTTCGTCTCTCTCCCATAGAATATAATCTCTGTAAAAGGAGAGATCTTACCCATCACTTTTTTATCACTTGCTTCTAAAAAAAATGCCTGGAAAATAGTGGGGTCTCCAAAAAAAATAATTGTTAAGTGTATAGAATTTTTAAAAAATACCTATAGCATTTTTAATGGGCCAATGGTAATTTATTCTGAATTTTACATATGCTTTCAACAACTTCATTATACACAAATTAATTTGGTTTAAAAGCATAGGTACTCAAAAATTAAATATATAAAAAAATTAATAAAGGTAAACATGAATGTTCTGGTTGACATCTTAAGCTATATGACTGCAGGCATGCCTAGGCATTTCAAAAGAAATAGATTTGGGAAATAAACCTCCTATCAGCCATAAGAAAAAGTTTGGTATTGGGCTATGACTTAGAATGATCTATTGTAACACTGAATTTTACAGATAATGGCATTAAGGCTCACAGAAGAAAAATAATTTGCCAAAGATCATATAGCAAGTAAGTGGTAGAGGTATATCTAAAACCTAGGCTACATCACACATAACTTTCATTCCATGCTCCAAGTAAATGCTATACTATATTATAAAAGGATCCTAATGTATTATATTTTATGGAGCTTCTTGAATTCTCATACAATTACAGGATGTTAATGCAAGATTTTTAATCTTAGTGATCTGAATTATTTCTTTCTCTAGAGAAACCCAAATTTATATCATTGTTAATCTTATATTACTAAATCAAATCAAAGTGAAAGGTAAATAAAGGAAGAATATTTGAGTATTTAGATGTTCAGTGCAAGTTTTATAGAGACATATGAAGTGCTAGTACATTTTATTATCGTATTTTTAATTATTCTGAACCAAAATGATTTTCACATCCTTTGAAACTTCAAAAATCAAACCAAATACATCTACAAAAACTAACCCTAAATATAACACATCGTAATGACACTTAAATGAACCACACACCATTTATCAAAAACAAATATATCTATACCTATATTTGTATAACACCATGTGTGAGAATAAAGTATAAACACTTCTGGCATGGAATGTTTCAAAACATTAAAAAAAATGCTTGTATGGGAAATATATCATATAAAATTGGTCCTGAAATTTTTATCAGTTATGGTAGCATATAACCTAGGTATCTATTTAGTAGCAAGTAACATTTTAAGAAAGTATGATACAATATATTAATGTGTTAATTTCATTCTGCATACCAAAAGAATCTTTTCTTTCCAGCAGTACAAATTGAATGTATACTGAGAGCCTTGCTTTAACTTCTTCTCAAATTATGAAGAAAAACACCCTATTCAGATGACATATCAATAGTGTTAGAAACTTAGGATCCTGGCTTATATAATGGTTGAACCACTTGAATATAAATATGTAAAATACAGAATTATAAGATTAGGAGATCCCACTACCCCTACTGACTACCCTACATGCTCTCTTTGCCAGGAATAAATTTGTTTCCTCCTTCCTGTCCCTGAATGGAAGAGGGAAGGGAAAAAAAAGGAGGAGAACAGAAAATTTCAGGGAAAAAGAAAGGGCTGTCTTGCAGTGATAATACATTACATATTAAAAAATCATCTGTAGCCGGGCACGGTAGCTCATGCCTATAATCCTAGCAATCTGGGAGGCCGAGGCAGGAGGATTGCTCAAGCTCAGGAGTTCGAAACCAGGCTGAGAAAGAGCGAGACCCCGACTCTACTAAAAATAGAAAGAAATTAATTGGCCAACTAAAAAATATATAGAAAAAATTAGCCAGGCATGGTGGTGCATGCCTGTAGTCCCAGCTACTTGGGAAGCTGAGGCAGAAGGATTACTTGAGCCCAGGAGTTTGAGGTTGCTGTGAGCTAGGCTGATGCCACGGTACTCTAGCCCAGGCAACAGAGTGAGACTCTATCCCCCCCCCCCAAAAAAAAATCATCTGTAATGAAAGCCACAAATACTAACAACATTCTAGTCCACCGTGGTTAAATAAGGTAACTTAGGGGCTGGGAAAAGAGGTAAGGACATGTCATAGCATTACTCTACTATAGTTAATCCATAAGACTGAACATGAAAAATGAGAACATAGCTAACATCAACTAGGCAAAGTCATCTAAATCAGCGTCATGCTCCGACAGAGAAGAATGAAGCTGACAGTCTACTTTTTTCCTTCATTGGGAGGTGGCTCTATCTCTGTGGTTGGAGGAAGCATGAGGCAGGATTAAAAATTTCCTGCTCTGTTTATCTTCTAAACATAATGTCTAAGAATAGCTGAGTACCAAGACACAAGGATAAAACAGTAAGTCATTGATGAATGTCAATTTTATAACTAGCACTATGGAAGGCACTTTGCAAGAGAGAAGCACCAGACTGTATATGCCTATCTGTAAAAAGTTTGCCAAACATTGGGTGCAAATACCAGAGAAGGAAGCAATACATTTTTGTTTTCCAAAGAAAAATCAGTTGGTAAACTATTACACTAAAAAAGGAGGAAACAAAGACCTTGACAGGAGTAGAATTATAAAACTTTCTGGACTTTTGAAGATATGGAAGCTTGGAGAAATTGGTTAGGGCAAGAATGTGGGGAAAGTCTCAAATCTCATAGGCTGAGAAGAGGAGTAGCCGAAACCTCATCACTTGAGAGCCTTCTGGGAGTTTGGTCCTCAACCACTCCACAGACATCTGAAGGTCAAATATTATGAGTCCCAAACACTGCCCAAGACATCAACATTAAACCAAAACGACAAAAACATGATGTATGTGACATGCACCCCATGTGAGTTACCTAATGCCTTTGTTTTTGTTTGGGTTCTTTATACAGATTCTGTCTGTTTCCATGAGCTTTTCTATAAATCATTGAGCATTTGCAACCAAATTGCACCAGTAAATCTCATAAAACAGCTTCCCTGAGACTAGATTCAAGATGTTAACACAACAAGAAGAGTTTCCTCATTTTATATAATAGCTGGGTGGGTCTTTTATAGTTGAGAAAAAATAATATTTCAAAATGTCATTTACTTTGTAGAGAAGCACTGGGGAAATGGTATTGTTGAATCTCTTTAATAAACTGTGCATTTGTAGTCATCCTTAGAAGGCATTTGGAAGGAAAAATGTTACATTAGCCTCCAAATGTTTCACCAAATCCCTAATTGGAAAAAAAAAGAAAAAAGAAAGAATGGCATTCTCTTTCTTTACCTGGTTAAACAAGTACTTCAAAATATAGAGTCCAATTGAAAAACTGAGACCTCATATTATTACATGACTAGGTGAAGTTGGCTTGTAGAACAAGAAAAATAAACTCAGATAAACAATACAGTTCTCCATGAACCACAACAATAATTCTATTCTCTCCACTATGTTGCAGTGTACTTTAATTGACGAAATCTCTCCTTTAACATTTATAGGATTTTCAAGATTTGCAAAGCTTTGAGTAGAACAGGTAATAAGAGAAAGATAAATAAAATAAGCTAGAAATATGAACAGCTTGAGCCTCTGTTATGAGTTCATAAATGCCTTAAATTAGGAAGAATTACGGTGGGATTTAGAGCAATTGGGATATATTTGCATCTTTAGCTAGTCTTTTAACCACTAAGTAGAACAATTTACTGACTCATTCCTTTGTAGGAAACAAAGGCATATTGCTACCTACTGTAATCTGTTAGCATAAAATATTTTGAATGCACCCTAACGTGAACACATAGAGTTTGAGACATATGTTCAGAACAGGAATCTGTACAAGATTTTACTTTTTATCAAAGCCAAAGCAGCCCATGACTTGGGTCACCGTCTGTCCTTCAGCAACAAAGACAATATAGATATCCTCAGTGGTTTTGTTTCAGCCTGTTTCATCATATAAGAGTATAGTTGCTATGACGGTGACATAAGAAATATGAACAAGAACAGACCTAAAATAAATTCATTAGGGAAAGCTATAATAATACATTCTTACATCTTTTATAAATTTAGATGTGCTTTGAAAATAGGCAAGGAAAGTAAGTTTTCTTGGTACTCTTATATTGCTGAAAGTGTTGCCAATATTCAAAACTGAGATGTCTGTTTACAGAAACTCAGGCCTATAATCCTTAACATTTTGAAATTCGGTGTATCATAGCAGGGTGGTATACCCTCTTTGAAAGAGTATTATCATTCAATGATAATGCCTTGTGACTCTGTATTGCTTTACATGAAATAACTGAAGACTTTAAAAAACATTCTCAATGAATGTTAGGTATTTTAATTTTTTATTTTCATTTTTGCAAATTTTGCTGACTCCTTCTCTATGAGATCCTTAGGAAACATCCCCTGCTGTGACATGTCCCATCGAACTAAACCCAGTAATAGTTTAATTTTTAGGAGCACTTTTCTTCACATGTCAGTTAAGAAAAGCAAAATTTTCTTTCAAGTACTTAAATTTTGCTGGTTACCTTCAGTATGTTTATAAATGTATGCTAATTAACAGAATAAATGACTTGCTATATCCCTTCTAATAGGGCAAGAGGTTTAGCCAACTCCAGTAACAGGGTAAATGATCAGAATTCTATATACTTGCCCAAAACCCTTCTTTAAAAATAGCTAATGATCAATGGCTGATTGATGATCTCTATCTCTAAATATCTCCATAACTTGTTAATGTCATCACAAAGGGAATCACCAACATCGGGGAGTCCTGGCTCTGGACTTCCTCACAGTTGGAAGCAAATTTACCTGGCCTTACTGAACAATGTACATGAGTTATTATACCTACAAAACTCTGCTTTTCACTTTACCTGTACAGTGCCTAAAGGTTCAATATCAAAAACTAAGTAATCACAAAGGAAATTATTATTTTCATTACATTACTTCAATGCTGAACACATTCTATAATAATCCAGACTTTGCGTTCCTAATCTTATG
This sequence comes from Cheirogaleus medius, assembly GCA_008086735.1. Taxonomy (NCBI): domain Eukaryota; kingdom Metazoa; phylum Chordata; class Mammalia; order Primates; family Cheirogaleidae; genus Cheirogaleus; species Cheirogaleus medius. The sequence goes on along the minus strand of VBSM01003151.1, from coordinate 2,102,238 downwards.
GTGAGATTGCATTTCCTATAAAAATGAAATACATCATATGCAAACTGCTTAAGGATTATGACTGTCCACCAATCCCATGTAATTTTTTGGCAATAGAAACATGCTTATTTGTAATAGCTATGGATACCATTTTTTGAGCTTTGTGATGGTTGACATGGTTTGAATGTTTGGCCCATCCAAAATTCATGCTGGAATTTAATTGGTATTATAACAGCATTAAGAGGTGGGATTAATGCCATTATAAAGGGGTGAGCTTGGCCTCCTTTACCTTTGCTATTCTGTCTTCTACTGTTTGAAGATGAATTGTTCCTCCCCTCTGAGGAACTGAGTACTCAGGCACCACACCATCTTGGAATTAGAATTGCCAAACCTGGCAGCACACCATGATACTGGACTTCACAGCCTCCAGAACTGTGAGCCAATAAATTTCTGTTCATTATAAATTATATACTCTCAGGTATTCTGTTATACCAGCACAAAATATACCAAAACAATGGTCAAGATCATGTTATATTCACTTTTTAATCTCCAGTATCTACTTTCACATGGCTGTTTCATGACATGTATGCAGTATATTTTTATTGAATGAGTAAGATGCTGAGTGATAAATGTTGTGAAAAGACAAGTTAACTTACTGAAGTACTTGCCATGATGTAGCCAATAAAACCAGTTGATGTAACTCTATTTTTCATTTTCAAATGGTTGCTCTTGTGTCATCAGCAAGAGCATTAGTATCAAAGAATTTCCCTTCATCTATTCCAAGATTTGGTTTATATCAGGATTCATAGCTCAATATATATTGGGAATGAAGTATAAATCAAGTAATAAGCTATGAATATTTAAGAGGGAATCATAAGACAAATATTACACAGACTCTTGAGCCAAAAGCCATATAAGAAACCATTATAAAAATATAAGTTAGGATGATATAAGAACCCTCACAATGAGTGTATGAATTTTATACAAATCTCTGCTATACAACTGGAAAGGTTATGCTATCTAGCCTGAATTAATTAAGGAGTAATTTTGGAGGACATAAAACTTGAACTAGACCTGAACAACAAACAAGATTGAATTCGTGGAAAAGAGTGGTGATTATAATCCAAGTGGAGAATAGTATGATTAGAAGTACAAAGATTGGTTGGGTGAATTGACTCCTCCTGTAATCCTAACACTTGGGAGGCCAAGACAGGAGGATTTCTTGAGGCCAGGAGTTCGAGACCAGGCTGGGCTACAGCAAGATCTCATCTCTACCTAAACAAAAACAAAAACAAAAACAAAAAAACAGAGCCGGGCATGGTGGCTCATGCCTGTAGTCCCAGCTACTTGGGAGGCTGAGGCGGGATGATTCCTTGAGCTCAGGGTGAGACCCTGTCACAAAAAGAGAAAAAGTACAAGACTAAGATTTATAGTTTTGGAGAAGAATAAAAAGACCAAGAGTGTTGTAGAATACATTTTCTATTGCTTATATAGTCAAGACAAAAGCTCCTTAACATGGCCTATAAGGTAATACATGATTTAGCACCTGACTTTTTCTCCAGCCTCATCTCTTCCGTTTAATGCCTATGATCCAGCCTCACAGGGCACTGTTTAAACTTCCCAGAACATCCAGAACATTTTCTTTTGCTTCCTACCTAAGTCATTCTAGGTCATCTTTCAGATCTCAGGACAAGTATTGCTTTCTCCTAGATTAGGTCAACATCCTACTCTGCCCCGTTATTAGCTCTTACAGCACTATGTACCTCTCCTTCAAGACACTTATCACAGTTATAATTTTATACTTTTTATGTGATGATGGCACTGCCTAATCCACTGAACTGTTAGTTCTGTAAGAGTAGAGATTATTTCTATTTTCATTTACCATATATCCACAGTGCCTGGCACATAACAGATTCTCATAAATAAATGAATGAAGTTGGATAATTCAAATAAGGTCAGATTAATAAAGGCCTTGAAAGCAGGCTGGCAAACGTTGTTATATTGGAGCGTCATACGTTCATTCATCCAACAAATAAATATTGAATATTTTATTATATGCCAGATTTTGTATCAGGTACAGGATACACAAAAATGGAGGGTAGTTACTGCCTATGGTTCAATATGGGGGAGATAGACAAAAATAATAGGCAATTACAATATAAGGTCATCAGTGCTGTGATAAAGAGAGGTATAGAGTACTTTTGGAGAACTAAGGAAGGCACCTCTAGAAAGGATACGGATGGTAAGGGTAGACTGCCTGGTAGGTACAGGTATATTCAAATTGATTTTGAACTATATACTGCTTATAAGGATTAGTACAAAAAGTATCCATTCAATTGGCATTAGTAGACAGTAACAGAATGTCTTTTAAAGTTTATAAATTTTAAAAAAGAAGAGGAATAAAAAATGGCTCATAGAATTAGGACCGAAAACATTGGTGGTGCCAATGAGAAGGCAGAGAAGTAAGGAAGATGAGTTTACCAGCCTCCTATTCTATGGTCCTTTCAAGGAGATTTCTGAAGATTATAAAAATTACCTCACCAATTTTCTGAATTTTTGTTCAATATGCATGTGAACTATAAATGAGCATCTGTTCCACAGATATAACCTTGTCTCCAGACTTAGACAAGGACCCATTTTCTAAATATAGGGTTGACAGGGATATTCTCGAGGAGGAGGTAGAGGACAAAATGTTGTTTCTATAAACTTACAAGTCAACAGATATGAAATGACTTTGTACTGTTTTCCCTGCACTGTGTTAGGCACCATGGAGAAGACAGGAAAGATTAAAAGACAAGCCTTATTCTAGAATAAGATTAGTGTGCCTTTTATAGCAATTCTAATTCACCTTCCAGGTGCTGCAGAATGGCACTGAAAAGGAAATAGCCTTTGTTTTCTACTTAAATTATATTCATTCACAGACAACTATTAGAATATTTTAAAGCACATATAGAAGGGTTAAAAACTAAACATCTGAATCTTCTTAAAGCATATTGGTTCATTTCCAAGACCTATCCTAAAATTAGCCATAGAGCCTTACTTTGAAATAAATATAGCAAATTACTACTTTGGAAATTGGGCTCTTGGGCATCTCCGCTTCTATTTCAAATGGTCATTCCTAATTACATACACTCACACAAAAATCAAATATATCTTTATATCAGATATTTCTCTTAGAACCAAAATACTTATCCTGTTTCAACCTGTATATAATATTCCCTCTTTCACTGTTTAGCTGCTTATATCTTTCAGCAAATGATAGGTCGAAAAAGTCAAAACAAAGAAAAGTCTATGGAAATAGGCAAGCTACTCTGTTGCATTTTAGAATCACCATTGAAAAACTTCTCTAAAGCTCTTCTCAGATCAAGGAGTTATGCGACAAAGGTAACTTTCTACTGGAGGAACTGAGCAGGTATGAAAATGGAAAGTGCTTGAGGTTGGAGGGTTGAAAAGGGGCCTATAGGAAGACGAAGTGAAATGGTACACATCAACTGCCTGCAGTATATTGGAACACGACCCTCAAATCCAATCTGATTCTACTTACTATAGCTCCATAGGAAGGCAAACAAGAAGCCAGGAAGGGTATAATTAATTATTGAACATTACCCTGAGTATAAAAAATCTGGTCCCATCTCAGCCTTTCCTGTCTCAGAAAGAGAAACAGGAGATTGATGAAATCTCCTTGAACAATTGAATATAGTGACAGGAGAAAAGAGCCGAGGATGGAAAATTGGGGGAAAACCAATAAAGAGTAAGTAGAGGAGGGAAAAAGCAGCAAAAGAAATTGAGAAATGGTTTTCATTCATTCAACAAACATTTATTGAGCTATATATAATAGGGACTGAAAAAGACTGTCCATTCGTTTGAGGACTTCTCAATTTAGTTGGGAGAGGACATACATTAAGAGACAATAATAATGCAATATTTAAAGCTAATACCTCCTCCTAGACCCGGGATCTCATCTCCTCACTTATCCTCTGAGACCTTATTCCATCAAGTTCTCCCTCTCTGTATCTATCTTCAAAGTTTCTTTATTAACTCACTCTTTTTCTTTCAGATTGTAAACATACACAATTTTTTTAGTCAATAAAAGAAAATTCCACTGATATTTTGCTTAATCTAGCTTTTACTCCAGTTCTTTCCTTTATTTCATATACAAGGCATAGTTAAAATTTCAATTTCTCTGTTCCAATTTACTCCTCAATTTACTACTATCTTCTGCTCTCAAAACTTCCCTGAAGTTGTGATAGCTAAAGACATCAGTGATCTCCTAACTGACAAATATAACTAATTAGTTCTTATCTTACTTGAGCTGTCTATGACATTTGATATTGTTTATCTCATTGAAATTCTATCCTCCTTCTACCTCCATGATATCAATTTTGTGGTTCTCTCCCCTACTCTCTAGACATTCCTTAGTCTTTTCTGAAGGCCTCCCTTAAATATTGGTATTATCCAGAACTTAATCCTTGGTCCTCTTTTGACCCTGAATATTCTTCTACATTATTCAATCCATTTAGACAATGTCTATTACCACCTAGTACACTGTTGACTCCAAAACTTTAATCTGTAGACTTGGCCTCTTGGCTGAGATCCAGACTCAAATATCCAACCCTTTTTCTAAGCATTTATGCCTGATTACCTAAAAGTCACCTGAACTTTATAAAAAGAGAAAAAAAGGAACGAAGGAAGGAGTACTAATTATTTTTGCCCAACCTTTGACCATCATATTTACTTACTGTGCAAGACCATATACTTTATATCTTCTTCTTTACTCTGTGTATTCAAATGGTAACATAAATTGATCGATCCTAGCTCTTTAGTATCTCATAAATCTATCTTTTCCTCTATTTCTTTTTTGAATTTTTTTTTGTATTCCACTAAGTGGTCCTGATACCTTTAGTTTTGCTTCTTCCAATCCATCTTCCACATAAATACCAGAATGACCTTTCTAAAATGCAAAGCCTACTAGGTCTCATCCCTGCTTCAATCTTTCAAGGATTCCTCATTGCCTGTGGTGATGGCTTTCAGAATCTCACCTGCATAAAATTACCCTGGGGAACTTGTTAAAACAGAGAGTTGGTTCCATCTCCAGAGTTTCTGACTCAGTGCCTAGTGTTGGACCTCAGAATTTGCATTTCTAACAATTTCCCAGTTTAATTTAGATGCACACTTATCAGAACTTAGCCTCTGGCTGTGTAGGGAGAGGAAGAAAAAAGGAAGAGTCAAGGATGACATCTGAATTTTTGGCTTAAGAAACTGGGTGGGTGTGGTACAATTACTGATATAGAGGATATAAGGAGTTGGGAAGGGACAACACAAGTGTGATGAGCTCAATTTTGGACACACTGAGATGGTTTTTTTTCAAACCACGTCCTTTATTTACCTACCCTCATTTGCCTTGAACCAAATGAGGTTTCAACCATATTGTAAGTCACTGAATGCATGGAAGGTATACCATGTCTCTCTTCTAGGGATCTGTGTCTGCAATGTCTTTGCTTCCAACCTTTCTTATGAAAGAAAGGATCTTAAGCATCTCTCACCATTTTAATCTTCCCTTCTCAATTCTGCATCCTAATCTCTAAAATAAGCTTAAGAAGAGTATCTCTCTTTCTTTATGATGGTTATATGAGGATGTATGTGAGAGTACTTTCAGCCTAAAAGGAGGCAGATTGACTGGAGAAATAAATGGTTTGTAGTTTCTTCTAGTATCAAAATTTGAGTGTTTGAAGAAAGCCTATACACTTACAATATAAATAAACACACAAACCACCTTTTATACGATTCCTAATTCCATGTAGTCACGTTAGATAGTGTTAAATTCAAAGAGTCTCTATACTACTTAGCTAATAAACCAATAAAATTTATTGATTTATTAGGTATTTCCTATATAGTATACTGCTATACTTTCTGGGGAGTTAGAATTTGGTTATAAAAACAAAAACAATATGTATAAAGTAATTATAGAGGGCAATTAATTACTAAAATGTGTGCTATAATTATAATAGGGCAGTCCAGGTATGGTGGCTCATGCCTGTAATCCTAGCACTCTGGGAGGCCAAGGAAGGCCTGAACAAGAGTGAGACCCTGTCTCTACTAAAAAAAAATAGAAAGAAATTGGTGTGACAACTAAAAATATGTAGAAAAAATTAGCCGGGCATGGTGGCGCATGCCAGTAGTCCCAGCTACTCAAGAGGCTGAGGCAGAAGGATTGCTTCAGCCCAGGAGTTGGGGGTTGCTGTGAGCTAGGCTGACACCATAGCACTCTAGACCGGCAACAGAGTGAGACTGTCTCCAAAAATAAAATAAAATCAAATCAAATAAAAAAGATAAATTATAATAGGGCAATCAGAGGAAGGAGAGTTGAGCCTCACCTGAAGTAGTCGAGAAGACATCACAGAGGATTCAGAGCTTGAGCTGAATGTTGGTGGTTGGTGAGAATTTAGATAAATGAATAAAAAGAGGAAAGAACATTGTGTGATAAGACGATAGCAAGAGCAAAATCTTGGATGCAGGAATGAGCACCACTTGTGTAGAAAACAATGAGAAAATCAGGTTAATTAAAACAGAAGATTAGGGACAGAGTGAAAATGATACTAGATCAGAGAGCAGGAGTCAATATTTGAAAGATATTGACTCTTGAAAAGAATGCAGTGGGGTTTGGGCTTGCTACTCAAAGAAACAGAGATTCTTTAAAGGTTCCTGGTTGAAAGAAGCAAAATTTTGGCAAGGTAAATTTATAAGTCGCAATGAAATAGAATAGAAGAAGAAAAAGACTGGATAAGGGAGACTAGTTATTATTAGGCTGCTACAATAGTCCAAGTCAGAGATGATGAGGGCCTGAACAAATATAATGCCAGTTAACTACCAAAAGGGTGATTCTCTAACAATTTGAGAAAAAGGGAAAACTCAGTTCCTTGTAAATTCTAGAAATGGTAAGTGATTGAATGAATAAATGAATTCCCAAACTCCAAGAACTCAATAAGGAGCGAGATTAAGACACATAGAGCCTTTCAGTTCTGAAAAGATCATATACTCAAATTATGTAGGTAACTCAAAGTTAACACAATTCTGAAATGTAAAATAAGATTTTGTAACTCCAAGAAGACCGTTTTCTCATAGTTACTTTCATGTTTAAAAATATCCATCAAGACTTATAGATATCTCTGCATTGCTAATGCCATAAGCACATGCAAAGCCT
>VBSM01003151.1:2080360-2094958 GCA_008086735.1 Cheirogaleus medius | reverse complement strand
ATTTCAAAAACACCATCTCATTTGATCAAACAATACTATGAAGTGAGTTATACTCATTTTATAGGAAAGCATAGAGTTATTAAATGATTTCTCAAAAACCTTTTGGTTAAGGGCAGATCATTTTAATTTTCTGAGCTTGGGTTTCCTCATATCTGAAATAGGGAGGTCAATAACGTCCTTAGAGAGTAGCTGTGAAAATTAAATGAGATGAGATATGTGACAGTGCCTATCACCGTGACACATATATTTTATCACACTCAAAAATATTTATTGATTTGAAGTCTTCGTGGGATCATTAAAATCTTAGAAAACTTCTCCTAACTAGTATATTAGGTCTACTTATTTTGCAGCAGATATCCCAATTTTAAAATGGATGCCAAAAAGAATCAGAGACTTAAACAGTACAGCCAACAGGCATGCACTAAGATTTGTTAACCTAAAAAAGGGATATCAAAGTCAAAGTCGGGAGGAAACACACACACACACACACACACACACACTCTCTCTCTCTCTCTCTCTCTCTCTCTCTCGATCTCTCTCTGTCATTCGCTCTCACATTAAACAACCCTTCAGCACAACCAATGGGAATACTAAAGGTATACATATATCTCCATACCTGAATTTGAGAACATTGCACATTGCCATGGCTGATTTATGAGACCTTTTCACTAAGAGGGATAAATGTGTTATTAGGACTACTGAGAATAAGGCTCATAACTCACAAATATGCCATTTGGACCTTTAAAAATACGTCACTGTCAAAGTTCCTCATCTTCTCCTGAGATCTGTGGCATGTTGCACAATGTCTTAAATGTAAAAAATACTTGATATACATTTTGGTGACAATTCAGTAATTCAAATGCTGGTGAAATGCCAGGCGACTGTAGCTGGTCTAGAGCTCTACTTAGTTTTCATCAACTGAGGTCAAGGTTAGAGGGTATAATTCATTCATTTATTCATTCATTCATTTTCTGTGTGTTTAAAGGGGGAGAGGAAAGCAAAGATTTTTCTGTGCAACCTCAGCTTCCTTAGAATATTTCAAACTAGCTCTATGAACTGGTGCTTATGAGAGGCCCTAAATGGACAACCGAATAAAACCTTACTAGCTTCCAATTCTGCCTATTAAGTATTCAGAATAAGTACCCAATAGGACCTGGCTAATCATTATCTTTCTAATCTTCAGACATGGTCAATCTTCTACAAGCCTAATGATTTAGTCTTACTGATCAGTATATTTTAAATAAACAAAGTTTTGCTAAATACTCAGACTCCTTAGATATCATTAATATCTTGAAGCACCCTACAACATGATGATTATTCACTCTGAAGTCTCATAAATAATTGAAGCCTAACTACATTGGCTGAAACAAATGACCAAAACATTACAAGCTAGTTTTGTCATTTGTAAAATACGGATAACAACAACTACCTTGCCTTACCTACCTCATAGAGTCTCTCCCCACAGGTCCAAAGATTAAATGAAGAAAACGTCTGTGAAAGTGTTTTGTATGCCACAATGTGAAGCATCATTGTGCAGTCAGTGATAGTGATTCCAGGTGTTTAATATATTTCATCATGCATTTTCTTTACTAATGGATTTCATAAATTCAGTTTTTGCAGGTGGGTCTCTTACTCACTAGACTTATCTGACAAGAGCCATCTGGAATGTGTATTTACAAGGTCAGCTTTTTACCCTGGATGTACAAGAGGCAAAAACTTATGCCATGGATAGTTTAACTCTGTGAGGATGCTTCCTTTACAAAGAATTTCAGAGACTGAAATATGGTTAATTAAGGCCCTAGAAAATGGTTTCCTATTACTAACACATTAACTTCCTTTAAGCATATTAAAGTCTGATAAGGGAGTGGGAAATATTATGTTATAAAGCCATATCTCTGTGCTCTGCCCAGAAAACCCCAACAATATAGAAAACTCTTCACTAAGCAGATCAAGAAGATGATGGTTGTTATATACTCATTCATATCAAAAATAGATTGCCTTAAATAAAACTTCTCTTAGGCTATTTAAGTCTTCATTCATTCCTCTATTCAACAACATTTATTAAATACCAGTTATACATCAGGCACTTTGCTAGACAATGGGGCAATTTTGATGTATAGGCACATCCCTTAACATCTTGGATATAACAATATGAATATTTCTATATGTTGGAATGCTGGCTTGCAAATAAGGATACATTCTTGATTGGTGAAAGGAGGGAAGTAGAGAATGGTGGGATTTGAGGCAGGTACCAGATCATAAAAGCCACAGTAATGGGAACCCACTGAAGTGTTTTACATAGTGAAATGATTTGATTAGATTTTAGAAAGAGCATGGTATCTTCTTCATTTTTCTCTAAGAGTCTAACTGTTAAAGAAGCACAACAACAGAGGAGGAAGACATGAAAGTATAGGATGAAAAACCTTGTTTTGATGGATTTGAAGACAGCTGAGTGGGCGATGTTTATTTTTAAAGTGATCCCTGCAAAGGAACACAAATCAATATGATTGAAGAGCCACTGAGCTTTGTGTGTCTCACGGAACATTTTCATAGACTGGGAGCAGGGAGGCAAGGGGTGTGGTGGTAGATAGAGATTGGAGGGGTTGGGGGAAGTGATAGAGAGGAAAGTCTCCATATTGTCTCAAGGTGAGTAGACCATACAATGTAGTTTGCCTGGGGCAGTCCCAACTTATGCCAATTGTCCCACCACAATTATTAGTAATAACCTCTTTTGTTCTCAAAAGTATTCCAGGTTGGATGATAAATTATATGAGCACCCTACCTTTTAATGACTTAGGAAAGTCATTAAAAAAGAACAATTTTGCAGATCCCTGCTTCTGGTCTAGACAGAAAAGTGAAGCATCCTCTATATCTACTCCACCCTAGAAGAACTAAAATTCCCAACACAGAACAATATGAGATGAGTAATTGCTTCTTTGTCACACCTATGTCTAAAAAATTAAACATAATTATCCTAAAGAATTGTCTCTAAGACATTCCTAGCTACTGAATGGTGTTTGCCTAACAACTATACATAATCAAATTCAAGCCATCACAACAGTAGCATTCAGTAATTAACAGAGGGACTCAAATGGATCAACTTTTAGGGAAAATGGCAAATTAATGCCCAGCTTCTGGCTGTAGAAGAGAATGAGGAGGCCAACAAATAATATCTTTTCTTGGATTATCTGTAGACTGGGCCAGTAAGTACCAACTGTTGGTTGGTAGTAAAATTATAATTGATTTCAAAGATAAATGTAATCCAACTGAATGTGGTAACCCACTTTATATCAAAGAGACTTTAATATTATGAAAACATTATTCTATAAATTGCCAAAAGCAATAAAATTATAAAATTATAATACTATCAAGCAAGTGATATATCTTAGAATCCATACTAGAAATGGAGTGGGAAGGCACAAAATAATCTTCTACCAAAACTAAGTGGGAGGCAAACCATTCCTGTAAACATATTTTAAAAATACATTAAAATTAAAACATAATAATTAATGCTGATAATATATCATGCTAGGAATTCCTTTGAAGCTAATTATTTATAATAAAAAAAGCTTGTATCTCAAGTTGCAAATCTCAATCGACTCTAATAAGGAACTAATTCCCAAAGATTAGTATCCCTTTTATGTAATAAGACACAAGGCAAATCAAGACAAAATGATAACAAGATGAAATCAGTTCGTATTAAATAAAACTAAACTGAATAAGAGAGAGATGCAAAAAGCTCTGATGAATCTAGACACAAGAAAATGCAGGTTTTGTCCTAATGAAGGAGTAATTTCAAAGAACAAAATAGTCACTGACTGAGAGATTGAGAAATGCAAAGCTTCCACTACTTTCAATGATAAATTAGACCATTACTGCATAGGCTTCTTCATGGACTAGCTGTTGCTTTTTCTTTCCTTTTTCTTTTCCAATAGTCAAATTGACTTGGTTTTATATTAAATAACATGGAGGGTTAAGCTGTCGATTATAAAGATATATCCACTAATAGGCATAAAGTTACTAATTTTGGGGATAATGTTTGCAGAAAATCTGTGGTCACAACAATCCATTTTGTCTTGTTAATAGTATTAACTTTGAGCCCTTATTAGTGAAAAAAAACTTTCTATTTTGGTAAAGTATTTATTTTGACTCCAAATTACTTGTATTTCTCAATATCATTATGTATATTCTAAATGTTTTATTTAGGCAGGCAAAATTGTGGCGGCTGATATGGTCAGAGTTACTAATTTATGCTTTTGTAAAATAGCTTGTTTTCTAAAATTACCCATTTTCTATAAACCCAAAGCATAATAAAAGCCAGTCACTTTCTGTTTGGTAAATAAATTAACTTAAATTCTTTAGAAGCTGAAGAAGTTTAAATTTTTTAAAGTATGCAAATGCCAAGTCCCTTATTCCCTAATTTGAAAAGAAATCTCTATTAAATTATATGTCATAATGAAGGAATTATACACTGTAACTACATGTTTCACTTACTGTGCCATTTTATGTTTCATAGTAAGGAAATAATCATTAAGTTAGATACATTTTTATAGAAAGTGCTCACAGTGAAAGTTGTTATAAAAGATATACAGGTGATAAGGTTAACAATTTCTTCTTACAGGTTGAAAATAGCAGAAAAATCAATATTCTTTATAATGAATTTTGAGTATGACTCTGCCTTGGCAAATGAACTAAAATTCATGGTATTAAATAAACATTACATGAGTAAGTACATATACGTATAGAGTTATATGTATATCATCTACTCTGAAATTCAAAAGTATATTTGAAAACCACAAGGAACCTTAGAGATCATGTAGTTCATTCTGTCTCTTTCTCCCTAATTTCCATTTTATTATACATGAGAAAACAGGTCCAGAAAGGTAAAACACTTACCTTAAAGTCCTATAATAGGACAGTGGCAGAGCTAGGTTGAAATCTCATGTCTCTCGTATACTACTTTTATTATCTGAACACATAGGCAGGATTAAGTTCAGTAGTGCTAGGGAAATGTCTTAATTTATTAAGCCACAGGAAGATTTTGTATGTCTCTTATCTTCAAATTAGTATTTTTCAAACTAGAGTTTTGGGAAGGCAGGACTTTTCTATGAGAAAAGTGTATGCGTGTGTTTCAGCCTTTATGATTCAACTAAAATAAATGAACAAAATATATTTTGGATATTCTAGGTGATCATTTCATAACCGGGTATTGTCACATGATTTAACTGCCAGCTTTTATATATTCATTTATGATTGTATTTGTAGCAAGTAGTATTAATACTATATATAAATATATACATATAAATGTATATAAATGATACCTTCATGTCAAATGAAATAATAAACACATCATGGAACACTGTAATCTAATTAATAAAAAGCAGTGGGGAAATTAAAGGATCCCACAGCATGCAATTATCAGCAATGTGCAAGTCAGACAAACCTGCGCTTATCAGTCAGTACACTGTCATATTTCAAACAGTAATTGCATTTCAGTAAAACATAAATATTAAATAATTAACATCACTTTTAAGTTTATCAGCTTTGTGGTTTTGTTTATATTTCATTTGTAAATCTGTTTTTGTATAAAAGTTATATATCTAAGGAATTAAAACTACTTCGATACCTGTCCTGAATTTTATAAAATGTATAATAAATATATTTAGGCCACAATTGGGATACACAGGAAATTTTCTTCCTTTAAACACTAAATTTTTTAACTGGTTCCTTTACTGAGTGAGACTGCATTCTATTATGGTTTGATATTGGTAAAGAAAGGTTTCAGGAAGCAAGGGAACAGCCAAGCCTGGAAAAAGTTAAATTGAAGGTTGAATCTTATTGCTATATTAATATAATGAGAAAAAAGAAAGGAGGAAATATTTACATGGAGAAAGTCTTTCTTCCTTCTAGGTTTTTACTATCATTTCTCTTCATGCCTCTCTTTTGCCTCCAGAGTCTGGTTCAGTCTTCAAATTTGAGCTTCAGTTCCATATTTCACCTGCTTAATAGCTCCTCTACATGGGTATCTTACCATCAACTAAATCTCATAGTGTCAGAAACCAAATTACTTTCCCTCCTAAGTCTCTGATCTCTTTAGAATTAAAAAGGTATCTCTATCAATGATACAATCACTCTCCTTGTCACTGAAGTCTGAGATTTAGCAAATCGAGTTACTTCTTTCTCTAAAACGCCTATTGCATTTATACTCTTCTTTCTGTTCTTGTTGTCACTACCCTAGTTTATGCCTTTATCTTATCACAACTGGATTTTTTTAATGATAAATTAATAAACAGTACTTTGTACTATGTTGTAAATACTCTGCTAGTGATTGTGAACACAAACTGTGGATATGGATGGCCTACATTTTAATCTCAGTTCTGCCCCTTATAACCTGAGTGTTCCTGGCAAGTTATTTAACCTCTCTGTGCCTTAGGTTCCCCATCTAAATAATTGAGACAATAATAATAACAATAACAACCTTATAGGGTTGTATTAAGAATTAAATGTATTAAAATGTATAAAAAAGTGTGCTGGCTCCATAATAAAAGCCACATATGAAAGACCCACAGGTAGTATCAATCTGAATGGGGAAAAACTAAAAGCCTTCCTCTAAGATTTGAAACAAGACAAAAATATCTACTTTCACCACTTTTATTCAACATACTACTGGAAGTCCTAGCCAGAGCAATTAGACAACAGAAAAAAATAAATGACATCAAAATGGGAAAGGAAGAAGTCAAATTATCCTTGTTTGCAGATGATATGATCTAATATTAATATTTAGAAAAACCTAAAGATACCACCAAAAAATCTATTAGAACTGATCAATAAATTCAGTAAAGTTGCAGGATACAAAATCAATGTCAAAAAATCAGCAGCATTTCTATATGCCAACAGCAAACAATTTGAAAAAGAAACCAACAAAGCAATCCCATTTACAATGGCTACAAAAAAATAAGATACCTACGAATAAACTTAACCAAAGAGGTGAAAGATCTCTACAATGAAAACTATAAAACATTGGTGAGAGAAATTGAAAAGGACACATAAAAATGGATATCATGGATTGGAAGAATATGTTAAAATGTCTGTACTACCCAAAGCAATCTATAGATTCAATGCAATCTCTATCAAAATACCAATCACATTCGTCACAGAAATAGGAAAAACAATCCTAAATTTTATATGGAACCACAAAAAAAGAGAATAGCCAAAGTAATTCTGAGCAAAAAGAGCAAAGCTAGAGGTATAACATTATGTAACTCCAAATTATATAAAAACAAACACATAGACAAATGGGAGAGAATAGAGAACCCAGAAATAAATCCACACATTTCCAGTCAACTCATTTTCGGGAAAGTCACCAAGAACAGACACTGGGGAAAGGAGAGTCTCTTCAACAAATGGCTCTAGGAAAACTGGAAATCCATATGCAGAAGAATGAAACTAGACCCCTCTCTCATACCAAATAAAAAAATCAAATCAAAGACTTTAATGTAAGACAAGAAACCATGAAACTACGAGAAGTAAACACTGGAGAAATTTTTCAGGACATTGATTTGGGCAAAGATTTCTTGAGTGAGACCTCAAAAGCATAGGCAACCAATGCAAAAAAGGACAAATGGGATCAAATCAAGCAAAAAAGCTTCTGCACGGCAAACAGAACAATCAACAAAGAGACAACTACAAAATGGGAGAAAATGTTTGTAAATATGAAACTGACAAGTGATTAAAAACCAGAATATATAAGGAACTCAAAAAACTCAATACACAAGAAACCTTAAATAATATAATTTAAAAATGGGCAAAAGATCTGACTAGACATTTCTCAAAAGAAGATATATGAATGGCCAATAGGTATAGGAAGAAATGTTCAACATCACTAATCATTAGAAAAATGCAAATCAAAACCACAATGAGATATCATCTCACCCCATTTAAAATGGCTTTTATAAAAAAGACAAAAAATAACACATGCTGTTGAGGAGGTAGAGAAAGGGGAATGTTGGTAGACTGTTGGTAGGAATGTAAATTACTATAGCCACTGTGAAAAACAGTATGGAGGTGCCTCAAGACACTAAGAAAAGAACTACTATATGATCCAGCAATCCTACTGCTGGGCATATATCCAAAAGAAAGGGAATCAGTATACTGAAGAGACATCTGCACTCCCATGGGTATTGCATCACTATTCACAATAGCCAAGATTTGGAATCAATCTCATTGTCCATCAACAGATAAATGGATAAAGACAATGTAGAACATGTATACCATATAGAACAGAATACTATTCAGCCATAAAAAATGAAATCTTGTCATGTGCAGCAACATGGATGGAACTGGAAGTAATTATGTTAAGTGAAATAAGCCAGGAATAGAAACACAAATATCGAATGTACTCACTCATATGTGAGAGCTAATAAATTTGATCTTGTGGAGGTATTGAGTAGAATAATAGCTACCAGAGGCTTGGAAGGGTAGTGGAAATGGGGAACAAGGAGGGGTTAGTTAAGGAGAACAAAAATACAGCTAGATAGTAGGAATAAGATCTATTGTTCAGTAGTATCTATTGTTCAGACTATAGTTGACAAGAAATTATAGTATATTTCAAAATAAATAAAGGAATGGATTTGGAATGTTCCCAAAACAAAGTAATGATAAATGTTTGAGGTGATAGATGCCCAAATTACCATTATTTGATCATTATGCTTACATCAACATGTCATATGCATTCCATAAATATGTACAACTATTATTTACCCATAAAAATTAAAAAAATAGTGGCTAACACATTAGTCATTAAATATCATCTATTATCATAAAACATTTCCCAATCTCTCCAAATCAAACAGCTTCTGGCTACTGCTCTCTCTGTTTAGTATGCAAGTAAGCCTATATAAATCTTACTTCATCAACATGAATCTATTTTGCCTCTCTGTCTTTGGTTTCCTGGCCTGCATGCTCTCAACATTATAACAAAGGAAAGATGCACACAAGAGAAAGGGAGTGTTGAGAGTAATGGCAGAAAGAATTTCTGGTGAGGTAGCATAATGGGGAATAAAACTAGAAAAGAATAATAGAAAAAATGAGCATTTAGGAGTCAGATCTTAGTTCAACTTCCAAACTTAATATTCCTAGTTGTGTTACCTTGATCAAGTAACTTACTCTGTCTCTACTTCCTCATTTGTAAATTGAGAAAAATAATAGTACCAACCTTTTACAGCATTGTTGTGAGATAGCCCAGGTAAAAATACCTAGAACAATAAAACGCAAGCTCCACTAGGGTAAGGAACTTTGTCTGTTATTTTCATTGCTATATCACTTCCTAGACTAGTATCTGGCCCACAATAGGCACTCAATAGAGAGGCCTAAATAACGCCCCAGGTCATAGTGAGCAATTAGTATCTGATAGCTACTATCATTGTTCATCTCTCTCTTCCCTCTGCACCTGTTGTATTTGCTATTAATTCCACAAAGTGGAACCAGAGAGACTTCAATATAGCTTCAGAGCAGGAGATGGTAATCTGTACTGTCAAGTCAATAAAGAAGTCAATCAATACAAAAAAGACCTTTGTATGTTAGCTGTCTGGGAATCCCTAATTGCAGTTTCATTCATCCTCAAACAAGTGTTTTCTCTGTTTGAGAAAAGAAGTCAAGAGAAAGAAGTCAATGTTAAAATCAGCCCTTAGGAAATGTCATGTGGACATTGTGGCACACTCAAGACAGGATGGCTATACGTCTTTGCTTTGGAGTGGAGAGATCTATGCAACAGGGAGTTAGTTATAAGACTGGGTTGAAATAGGAGTTCTGCCACAAGCTGCTTCTGTCAGCTTGTTCAATTCATTCCCCATCTTTGGATCTTAGTCTAGTCTTCTTTTCACAGGAGGAAACCATAAGTCATGTCCTCATTTCAAGCAGCTTATTATGTGAAAACAATTAATCTTTAAGCTCTCGAACTCTGAAATTCCCTCTGACCACAATTTCCTATCTTTCTACCCCTCTTATCTCCCACTCCTCCTGAATCAGGGAGGAAGAATGGTGTAACAGCAGTGCTTCTCACTCATTTCAACAACAAGGGAGCATTTTATTTTTCTCCATGTTCTCTCAAGCTTTAAAAGAATATCTCCCAGATCAACTGCACTTATAATATAAAATTCATTTTCTCCATTTCTATTCATCAAAGACATATATAGCCTGCCAATCAGTTTCCATCAGCATCAGATAGCCAGTATTACCAAAATGAGTTGATATAATTTTAGGCAAAAGCAAAGAAACCTGACATTTTAGTCAGGTTGTATAATTTATCACAAGTAAATGAATGTTCTCTGTTAGCTCCTTTCAAATATTGAAAATGACTCATAGATTCTCATTATTAGCTTCATAAATCCCCAAAGGGAGAGGGTGTGGGCAGAAAACTCAGGCTGAGAATTCCTGATGTCATAGAAATAATAGTGGATTCTAATAAAGGACGCAGAATCTCAGAGCCTCAGTTTTGATTTTCTGTTAAAAGAGAAGATCAATTACTGATATTGTACCTCACAGCTACCATTTTGGGGTATGTTCTATGTGCCACTAACTTTGCTAAGTTCTTTATATACATGATCTTATTTTAAACTAACAGCTATCTCATGAGGCAGTTGTTACTCCATTTTACAAACGAGGAAACTCAGGCATAAGTGGCCAAGTGACTATCCAAGTTTATACCATTGATAAAAGTGGCAAAGTTGGGATATACACTTAGGTCTGTTTGAATTCATGTTAAGACCATGTTAAGCCAAGCTCTTACAAGCTCTGTAATACTCTGAAATCCTGGAGATTAGCAACAAAGCACTTTGCAGATTGTTAAACATTATATCAATGTAAGAGACAGTTGCTATTGGCATTTGCAGAGGAATTACATTCCTATGACCCTGCCCTATGTCTCCTGTTCATCATCTCCCTTTTAGTTTCATTGTCTAAAACTCTAATCAATACCCATTGGCTAACTACTTCAAAAATACACTGATAAAAATCCTTCAAAGGCTTACTTTCTGCTACCATTGTTTTGCCAATGACAAATCTTGAGTAATATCTAGGATGGAGAAAGTACATAATGGGAGAGTAGTTACCATGACCCCTATATCTGCTTATCAAAAGCATAATCTTTCAAGGCTACTCTCCATGAAGCTATTCGTGGCATCATCCATTGATACGAGAGCTCCTTCCTTTGAAACCCTACATCACTTTGTAACTCTCTTGAAATTACTGATATCATTCTGCACTCCCTCATAGTTATTTCTGTAATATTTCAACCCTCTATAGAATGTTGTACATGTCTAGGGAAAACAAACTGTTTTGCTCATTCGATTGGACTAAGCCATGGTTGAAATGGACCTCAAAGATTGAATCCAAGGCCCCAGCTCTGAAATGAGAAATGAATCTCTAGGTCGCATAACTAGTAAGAAGCACACACCCATCTAAATGCCCCTCAATTAGTGGGATCTGGTAAAAATAAATTATAAAACATCCATGTAAGGAAATTCCAGTCAGTAATTTAAAGGGATGATTAGATCAATGTATGCTAAAATGAAATCTCTAAGACATATTATAAAGAGGAGGAGAAAACACAAAGCATGGAATTTCAGATCAACTCTGCCTCCATTTGTGTAAAAGAAAAAACATATATATAGACAACACAGATACATTCTAAAAACTTGTATAAGTATAGAAATTTGTGGAAAGTTTATATAAAAATCTGTTAAGAGTGACTGCCTCTCAAAGCAGAACTCACAGTGTGGGGCAGAAGATGAACTTACTTTTGCTACCTGCAATGTTATAGTGCTTGAACATTTTATTCACCACATATCAATACATGCATTCATTTTTCAGTTAATAAATGTGATTAATTAACAAATGATAGATTAATGTATCAAATGACAAATAGCATAGCTGATTTGATAATTTTGTCCAGTGTTTGACAATCAACATCCAGATTGTACAAAAAGACAAAATTACTGCAAATTCACTTTAAGAATTCTTATAAGGAAGAGAAGGAGAAGGGTGAGTATCAAGGGAAAAAAAAGAATATAAGAGTATTTATTACCACTAAATGATATGCTTAAAAATGGTAAAGATGGTAAACTATATATGTATATTTTACCTAAATAAAAAATAAATTAAAATTAAAAAAGAATTTCCTATAGGTTTATATTATATAATAGGACATTTAGACCATCCAAAAAGCCTCTTTAATCCATAACTAGTTTCCCTAATTTCTGAAAAAAGAAAGAGTCTAAGAGTTTATCTTCTACCATGAAGAACAACAAAATCTCGGTTGATTTGAGAAATGCTGAGCTGCAGAGTTAGAAGCATCAGAGTAAGGTAGCTGCCATTTTGCAGCCAATTGAAGCAAGAACAGCAGAAAAAAGGATTTGCTTCAGTAAAGATTGAAAAATAGGTTAATATAAAATCTTCATGACCAGAGACAAATTTCATATTTCTTACAGGAGGAAGAGTAAATCTCTCAAAGTAAACAAGGAAGCAATGACTTGGGGGAGTGCTTGGCCTAATTTTTGAACCCTGTTTGTCAGTGGTCCACAAAGAGCCTGTTAAGGCCACATGTAGAGCCTTTAATTTGCTGGGACCGGCTAGCCTCCATAAATGCATTACCTGTATGAGCTGAGGCACCACAATCAGCATAGGTTCTTTCGTTTTTTTGTCTAGCACTGAGGCCTGAATTCTCTTAATCATCTAAACTCCCCTGCCCAGGTCCCATGTGACTAAAGTCTTCCTAGAAAGCTGGGTGGGGTTAATGGCACAAACTGGAATGTTAATAATGAGCCAAGCTCCACAGCCCACATGCAGATCTTGTCTTGTTGAGAAGTAATTATTAAGTGCTTACTGTACTAGATATTGTGAGGAGACAAAAACCACAGAAGAAGTAGAAGACTTTGGTTTCAAAAAGCTTACGAAACAGTTGGCAAGACAAGGCTTGTGCACATGAAACAACTAGAGAACAATAACAGTCATTATGTAATCAAGTTCTGGGTGAGAAAGAACATTAGGAATGTTATGGTTCAAATCACGGATGATGAATTTCAACAAACTGAGCTGGCTTCTTAACATCTCATAAATGCGGGCAGATGTCAGTTATCTCAAAAGCAAGCAGCATGGCAATAATTGGCTAATATGTTTCCTTAAAATAGGCTGAGCAATTCCCAGAATGCCAAGTCAAGTTTCAAGCAATGAGTGATGACTTTTGCCTTTTTCTGAAATACTCTGAAAAACATAGCCATGTTCAGGTCGTTGTTCTTTAGGCCATTTGGCATAAAGACTGCCCTTTGGGACTCTGACTCTGTGAGAATGGAGGAGTTTTTCAGGCAATATGCCCTGAATGAATTACCAGGCCTTCTCTCACAAAATATTTTGGTACTGACTGATACAATAAGAGAAATTGTTAGGAGTCATGACTCTATAGATTAAGTTAATTTTAAAAGAGGTAAATAGCTTCTGTGGAAAGCAATATGGAGATATCTTATAGCAATACAAGTAGATCTACCATTTGATCCAGCAATCCCATTACTGGGGATCTACCCAAAAGAACAAAAGTCACTCTATGAAAAAGACACCTGCACTCAAATGTTTATAGCAGCACAGTTCACAATTGCAAAGTTGTGGAAACAACCCAGGTGCCCATCAATACATGAGTGGATTAATAAAACGTGGTATATGTACACCATGGCATACTATTCAGCTTTAAGAAAAAATGGTGATATAGCATCTCTTGTATTTTCCTGTATACAGCTGGAACCCATTCTACTAAGTGAGGTATCTCAAGAATAGAAAAACAAGCACCACATGTACTCACCAGCAAATTGGTATTAACGGATCAACACCTAAGTGGACATATAGGAATAACATTTGCCGGGTGTCGGGCGGGTGGGGGGGGAGGAGGGAATGGGTATATACAAACATAATGAGTGAGATGTACAACGTTTGGGGGATGGTCACGCTTGAGGTTCTGCCTCGAGGAGGGAGGGGGGCACAGGCAATATACATAACCGTAATATTTGTACCCCCATAATATGCTGAAAAAATTAATTAACTAAAAAAAAGAAAAAAAAGAAAAAAAAAGAGGTAAGTAGCTAATGTGATACTGAATTAATGAGACTCTTCAAATTTGGTAAAATATTTAAAAGTGAGGAGTGCCCATAACCGTCTGCAAAAAAAGAGAATGGAATGAAAATTTGATGTGATTTTTTGGTATGATTTAGCACCATCAGCTCCAATAAGAACAATAACTTGATCCAATTAAACGGCAAAGATACTAAGTTCTTATTAAAATGAGATTTAGTTTTTATGCTATTTATATTTTTCTCTTATGGATGCTAATATCTGGGATGTTAGAAGATGACAGTATCTTCAGGGTTCAACAAGATGATGAAGGGTCTAAAAATCTTGCCATCCATATAAAGTCTCCATTGAAGAACCTACCGTTTTAGCGTAGTGAAGAAATGTTTAGACGCATAATAGTTCTCTTTAGATATTAAGAGGATTGATATGTAGTAAGCAGATTTATTCTCTGTGGTGCTAAAGAGTAGAACTAAATCTAAGAGGTAG
>VBSM01003151.1:2052456-2080260 GCA_008086735.1 Cheirogaleus medius | reverse complement strand
AAGGACACATTGTGTCTCAAGAGGTAATTAGTTCTCTGTTATTAGAAGCATTCAAGTATGGACTGAGAAACCCCCGAAAATGATGTTATGTAGAGAATTCCAGCTCAGGAGTTATAAAGGGAAATCACTTTATGTAAAGCCTCGAGATTCAGGGGACATCCTAAATGTAGTACTAATCTACTATACCTCTCTCAACTATATCCATTTCCTAAACAACTATCTCAGAAATAAGCAAACAAGGATCATAAGGATTTTAAATATGCTGGTGTATAAAAGTCCACTATAATCCCCATCATTTGTTTATTAAACCAAAAATTAGAATGGCATATTTGGATGTTCTTTCTATGCCAAACATTGAAATAAAAGGTGTTTCTGTTCATCTCTCAGTTTACTAGAAAACTAACTTAAATTCTCATTCCCTGATCAGTCTGTCTTCGTTGCATTAAATAAGGAAAAACAGTAAATAATATTGATGTATCATTAGTATAAAAATAGCCTAAACATATCTGCTTGTATATCTGCCTAGCTACCTACCTATCTGAAAGAACCAACTGAAGAACACATACCAACATTCACAGTGACTGACTCTGAGAGGTAGCTAGAGAGATGCTTATTTTTTGTTGCTTACATTTGTCTTCTAATTTTCCTAAAGTAAACATTTATTGCTTGCAAAATAATCAGGGTTCCCAAATTTACATGCTATAGAAGTCAGGCTGCTAATGTAAATGAAAGAATAGGCCAAGGTATAAGACAATAGGGAAGAGTAGTGACTTGTATAACCTGGAGAATATATTCTCTTTTGAAATGGGGTGGCTGCTACTCAGTTCTAAATGTTATTGACATAAGTGAATTGAATACAAGCTGAAAGTACAGATTTTTATGTTATTTTTAGCTGCATAAATGATGGCAACTAGTGCAAAATTTTAATGCACAGGAGGTTAAATAAAACAGTTATGTGTGCCTGTATATGGTCGGTTTTCCAATTTTGAAATAGACATGCTAAAAATCTAAACAATATTACAAAGTTATGGTTTTATAGCCAGTCTCACAAAGAATATGCACAGATACTCAATAAGAAACTTAAATTTACATTGAGAAAATACAATGATATAGTGTGATCTACAAACACAAATGCTGAATTCTGAATTTAATGCTCATAATAATTAATTTTATAGGATTGATACAGCTAAGAACTCCAGACAAGGAAACTGAAATTCAGCAAGCTTAATACTAATGCATCTAGTATCACAGGATTGGATTCTATACAAGATTATCCTGTCTTCAAAACTTATTGTCTCCTTATTAGTCTCATTTTAGAGATAAGAAAACTTAATGGAGAACATAACAGACTAGGATCCAGGAAAACTTGCCTTTGGTCCTAATTATTCCTTATGAACTACCCATGTGACCTTGGGCATGTTACTTAACTTCCCTAAGCCTCATTTTTCCTAACTATAAAAATGTAAATAACAATACTGTTTACAGTATAAGATTACTGTGAGAACTAAATGCTTGACACAGAGGAAAAACCAAAATATGCTAACTAGTGCTATTGTTATTATCATTACTGTATGGATTATCTTTTCTCTTTGAAGATGATATGGGGGTCTCAGGATCATGAACAAGGGGACTGCTATTCATTGGGAAACCTGCAGATAAAGACAAGGAAAATGCAGACCACTCTATGCATGTTATGGGGACTAAACCATGCTAGAAGTTGTTGATTTTCTTGACAAGATCTAAAAATATAAACTCTAAAAATCAGTTTGATTTAATGGTTTAGTGATTTATTAAATATTCTGATTAACTGAGATTAATACCTTGGATATTGTTGGTCTTAGCATTCTGTCTGCTGTAACAAAATAGTATAGAGTGGGTAGCAAAAATGTATTTCTCACAGTTCTGAAGGCTGGGAAGTCTAAGACCAAGGCATCAAAAGATTTGGTGTCTGGTAAGAGCCTATTTCCTGATTCATAAATGGAGCCCACTCACCTTGTTCTCACATGTTTGAAGGGGTAGGGCAGCTCTCTGGGGCCTCAAATATTTTATAAGGGCACTAATCCCATTCATGAGGACTCCACCCTCATGACCTAATCACTTCACAAAAAGTCTTGCCTCCTAATAACATCAGTTTGAGAGTTAAGATTTCAACATATGAATTGGGTGGACACAAATATAGTCTTGTTTAATCAAGACATTACTAATGAAGATGATCAAAATATGGCACCCTCAAAATGTCACTATTACATAACGATTATTTTGAGCTGATTGCAATTAAAAAGAAGAGTAAAAACTCTCTGCCCTCTCCCTCTCTGCCTAAAAGCAGAGCATACATATTTCTTTGAGACAAGTGTTCTCCCTTCCGCTCTTCCATACCAGGAAAAGGAGAACAACTCTTATCACAAGAGATCAAACATTGACACTGAGATGAGTCCCCATAAACAAACCTTACTAAAATAACTCCTATTTTCCATTAGTTTCTCCCACATATTTATCTTCCCATGATTTACCAGTCCTACAAGCTAAAACTCCTTTTCCTTTGTCTTGTTACGTCCCCACAATTTATCACCCTTTGTTAAAATGATATACAACCTCTCAAGTCTAACCACTTCTTTGGGTTTTTACTTCTTTTCTGTGAAACTCCCATCTATATGAGAATTAAACATTTTCTTCTGTTAATCTGTCTATCAGTTTAATTTGTAGGCCTCAACTATTGAACCTAAGAGGGTAGAAAAAAGGTTTTTCTTCTCCTGTACTAATTTGGGGGCCTTTGAATGCAAACTCATTAAGCTGGTGAGAAATAAAACCCGACAAATCCCCATGGTGATTTGGCTGTGACATTTAAGGCTCTTAACTCATCCTAAACAAAATAACTGACAATTTCAGTGCCACAAATCACACTGACCATGACGTCATCAACATGGCAGAAGAGGAGGCTCCTGACTATCCCTCCTCCCACAGATATACTGAGAAAACAACTACACATGGATCAATTCCCTCTTAGAGAAAGCCAGGATCCAGTTGAAAGACTCCTACATAACAGAAGACTGAGAAAATATCCCCATCAAAATGGGTAGGAAAATTACAGATACACTTGGGCACTAATCCTGCCCTGAACACTGCACCTTACACTCAGGAAGGAAACCCCAAGTCCCAGTTCCTTTTTAAGGGGTAGGAGGCTTATACCACATGCTATGGTTTGAATGTTTGTTACCCTCAAATCTCATGCTGAAATTTGATCCCAAATGTTGGAGGTGAGCCTAATGGGAAGTGTTTGGGTAATAGAGGTAGATTCCTCATGGGTAAAATTAATGCCTTTCCTGGGGGAATTGAGCGAGTTATTGCTCTATTAATTCCCATTGAGACCTAGTTGTTAAAAAGAGCCTGGCACCCCCCCTCCTTCAGTTTCCTCTTGCCATGTAATCTCTGGACATGCATGCCCCTGTTTGCCTTCCACCATGAGTGGAAACAGTCTTAGATCCTCATCAGTAGCTGAACACATATCAACACCATACTTCTTATATAGCCTACAGAACTATGAGCCAAATACACCCCTTTTCTCTAATAAATTACCCAACCTCAGGTATTCCTTTATGGCACACAAAAAAGACTAAGACACCATATCACTCTTTTACAGTCCCTTCCTAAGGGCTTGGCTTTTAAATCACCATTACTGAGGAATGGCAGGGACAGGACACAGGAGGATTTCCTCAAGCACAATTAACAAAGAGGGGTTTTGAATTGCTTAAGTACTCCAAGCAGCTAGACTAGGGGACCAGCCTAGCATTTGACTTTCCCCTGGGAAGGATTTGGGTGGAGGCTTTTCCAACAGCTCTCTGTGGTTTTGACCTCTCTACCAAGCCAGCATCTTGAAGCCTACATAGTAAATTTAGAATAAACCTCTTGGAGTCTAAACAGGATGGCTTGTTTCAGTGATAAATCCAGCCCTACTAGCTCTCTATGGAAAGAGGTTGGGGCCTCTGCCAGGAAGAACAAAAGGGATGGCATTACTCATACCTTCTACCTTGGCTTGCTCCTGAGAAAAATGTCTACAATCGCTCATTGGCAGGAAGCAGGGGACATCTCTGTGCCTGATACGGAAAAAGGGCACTCTCTGAATCTTTCTCCCTGGCTTGTTTAAGCACTCTCTCCAGACCAGAAATCTCCTCATGGTAGGAGGGTGTGAGACTTCTGCTTTCTCAAACAGGAGAGTGGCATGATCCATACTTTCTTCCCTGGCTTGCTCCAGTAATAAATCCATAATCTACAGATTCTCCTGAGTACCAGAAGGAGAAGAGAGAGAAAAAAGGGCAGAAAAACATGTTCAAAGAAATAATGGCAGAAAACTTCCCAGGTTTGGGTAAGAAAATAGAAATCCAGATCTAGGAAGCTCAATAGACACCTAATAGGAATACTCCAAAGAGACACACACCAAGACACGTTATAATCAAACTGTCAAAAGTTAAAGACAAAGAGAAAATAGAAAAAGCTACAAGGAAAAAAGCAACTTTTTACATACAGAGGAACCTCCATAGATGATCAGATTTTCAACAGAAATCCTACAAGCCAGAAGGAAATGGGATGATACATTCATAAAATTGAAAGGAGGAAAAAAAAAAAAAACCCTGTCAGCCAAGAATACTATACCCAGTTTTATAGTACCTTTAGTGTTGCTGTAAGAGAATACCTGAGACTGGGTAATTTATGAATACAAGAGGTTTATTTAGATCATTATTGTGGTGGCTGGAAAGTCTAAGATTAGGTAACTGCATCTGGTAAGGGATACATGCTACCTGCACTCATGGAAGAAAGGAGAAACTAAGTGGGCACATGTAAAAAGATCACATGGCAATGCAGGATGCAAAATAGAGAAACCAAGGAAGCTAGAATTTTTTTTTAACAACCTGCTCTCTAAAGAACTAATCCATTCATGTGACAGCAAGAACTCACCTCTGCAACAGAAGAGGACATTAATCTATTAATAAGGGATCAAACCCCATGACACAAACATCTCCCACTCACTCCTATGTTGCAACACTGCCACACTGGGGATCAAATTTCAACATATGTTTCAGAGGAGACAAACATAAACTAGAGCACCCCTGCAATTCTATCTTTCAAAAGTGAAGAAGAGATAAAAAAACTTTCTCAAACAAACAAAAGCTGAGATAATTTATCACCACTACACATGCCTTAGAAGAAATGCTAAAAGGAGTCCTTCAAGCTGAAGGAAAAGGTCACTAAACAACATGAAATATAAAACTCACTGGTTAAAGTAAGTATATAGCCAAACTAAGAATGCCACAATGATGGTGTGAAATCAATTATATCTCTCATATGAAGGTTAAAAAACAAAACTATTACAAACAATTATACCTACAATAATTTGTTAAGGGCTGCAAACTATAAAAAATACAAAACATCTCATCAAAAACAAACTGTGGGGCATAAATGTGTAGTTTGTACTGATGATTAAAGTTCATTCGTTATAAGTTTAAAATAGTCTATTATTAGTATAAGACTTTTATTTTAAATGACTTAAAATTTTACTCTTTTATGTGAAGAAACATTTTAAACATATTTAGTTATAAATGCTATTTTAATTGCAACATTATTTCTGCAGTGGGATTTTTAAAATCTTATTATATTTGCAGGGAAATGTTTCCATGTATACTTCAGAGTCTTTTAAAATATATACTTCTTTACAAGAAAACAGTTATAATTACATTTAAGAAACAGAACTGGAGGGGGTTTAAAATTGTGGATAAATACATCATACACTTCTCATACCCAATCTTTTCACATGGTTAAAGTTCAGGAATTCAGCTCTAATAGGAGAGTTGCTCTCTGATATGTTTGTCAAGTGCCTACTTTTTAGGTAGGCGCTCTGTTTTTCATAGTGTTTGTAAATAAATAGTCCTTTGCTAGACTCTGAAATTATAACTGCCATAAGCATACTACTTTAGAATTATTTTGTATATGTATATAAATCCTATAAAATTAGAAAACAGAATTACTTTATGTACTTCCAAATTTTACGCTTAATTTTCCAAGATTGGCAACTTTATTTTATTTTATTTTTATATTCATAATTTTTTGCCCTTTACCCTACCCGAGTCAGAGCTTCAAGCATGTTCATGCCCCAGACAGCATGCACTGCACCCATTAGGTGTGTATATACCCATGCCCTCCTTCCCCACTCCCGCCTGCCCCATACCCCATGAATGTTTTAAGAAGTTTTATGTAAGCCTCATGGTAGTGACAAAACAAAAATCCTTAGTAGATACACAAAAGATAAAAAGAAAGTAATCAAGGCAAGCCATTACAGAAATCATCAGACCACAAAGGGAGATAGCCTGAGAGGAAAAGAGGAACAAAGGATGGACAAATTAAGAAGCAAACAATTAACAAAATGTCAATAGTAAGTAAACTAACATTAGGTAAAGGACTTACCCATCAATAAGTACTTTGAATGTAAATGGATTATATTCTCCAATTAAAAGACATCAAGTGGCTGAATGGATTTAAAAGAAGAAACAGCCAATAACCAACTATGTGCTGCCAGCAAGAGACTCATTTCACCTCTAAAGAAACAAATACACTGAAAGTTAAGGGATATTAAAAGATATTCCATGCAAATGGAAGCCACAAAGGAATAGGGATAGCTATATTTATATTAGAAAACATAGACTTTAATCCAAAACTGGTAAAAAGAGATAAAGAAGATCATTGGATAATGATAAAAGGGTCAATTAATCAAGAAGTTATTATAATTGTAAATATATATATGCACCCAACATCAGAGCACCTAAATATATAAAGCAAATATTAATGAATCTTAATGGAAAGACAGACTACAATACATTAATAGTAAGAGACTTCCATACCCCACTTTAAACACTGAACAGATCATCTAGACATAAAATCAATAAGGTAACTTTGAACTTGAACTACACATTAGACGAAATGGACCTAACAGATATTTACAGAACATTCCATCCAACTACAACAAAATACACATTCTTCTCTAGTGCACAGGAACGATTTTCCAGGATAGATCATATCTTAGGACACAAAACAAGTCTTAACAAATTTAAGAAGACTGAAATCATATCTAGTATCTTTTCTGACCTCAATTGCATGGAATGAGAAATGAGTAACAGGAAAAATCTTGGAAAACTCAAAAATGTGGAAATTAAACAACATGCTTCTGAACAACCAATATTTCAAAGAAGAAATGGAAAGAAAAATTAAAAAATATCTTAAGACAAATGAAAGTAAAAACAACATACCAAAATTTATGGGATGCAGCAAAAGCAATTTTAATAGAGAAGTTTATAGTGATCTAAAACCTGTAATAAAGAAGAATAAAGATCTCAAATAAGCAACCTAATGTTACACCTCAAGGAACTAGGGAAAAAAAGAACAAAGGAAGCCCATAACAGAAGAAAGGAAATAACAAAGATCAGAGAAGAAATAAAAGTACAAAAATTAGAAAAACAATACAAAACACCAACAAAACTAAAACTTGTTTTTTGAATAGATAAAGAAAATTGACAAACCTTCACCTAGACTTGAAGATAGAAAACTCAAATAAAGAAAAATAGAAATGAAAGAAGAGACATTATAACCAGTATCACAAAAAAGCAAAGAATTTGAAGAGACCACTATAATGAGCTATACATAAACAAATTAGACAACTTCGAAAAAAATGGACATTTAGAAACATGCAATGCAATACACTAAGCCTGATTCAGGAATAAGTAGAAAATCTTTAAAGACTAATAATGAGAAAGAACATTGAATCAGTAATAAAATGTCTCCAATGAAAGAAAAGCATAGAATCTGATGGCTTCACTGCTGAATTCTACCAAATATTTAAAAAAACTAAAACAAATCCCAAATTCTTCCCCAAAAAAATGAAGAGTGAATACTTCCAAACTCATTTTACAAGGCCAGCATCTCCCTAATACCAAAGCCAGACAAGGACACTATAAGAAAAGAAAACTACAGGCCAATATCCATGATGAACACAGAAGCAAAAATCCTCAACAAAATAATAATACTAGCAAATCATATTCGATGGCACATTAAAAAGACCATCCACGATGATCAAGTGGGATTTATCCCAAGGATGGATGGATCAACATAAATAAATCAATAAATGTGATACACCATATTAACAAAATGAAGGACAAAAACCACATGATCATCTCAATGCCAAAAAATCACTGGAAAAAAATTCAACATCCATTTCATGATAAAAACTCTAAATAAACTAGGTATAAAGGAATACTCCTCAACACAATAAAAGTCATATATGACAAGCCTACAGCTAATACGATACTCAACAAATGAAAAGTTCAAATCTTTTCCTCTAAGATCAGAAACAAGATAAGGATGCCCACTCTCACCACTTCTATTCTACATAGTACTGGAAGTCCTAGCCAGAGCAATTAGGCAAGAAAAGAAATAAAAGCCATCCATATAAGAAAAAAAAAGTAGAAGTGCCCATCTGCTGATTACACAATCTTATATATAGAAAAACCTAAAGACTCCAATCAAAAAACTTAGAACTGGTAAATTCAGTAAAGTAACACATAACTAAATCAATTTACAAAAATAAATACCATTCCTATACATTAACAATGAATTATCTGAAAAATATATTAAGAAAACAATCTCATATACTACAGCATCAAACAAAAAAATATTTTGGAATAAATTTAACCAAGGAGGTAAAAGATCTATACACTGAAAACTAGAAAACATTTATGAAAAAATGAAGGAGAAAACAAAAATGGAAAGATATTCCATGTTCATGGATTAGAAAAATTAATATTTTTCAAATGCCTATACTACCTATAGTGATCTACAAATTCAAAGCAGTCCCTCTCAAAACTCCAATATCATTTATCACAGAAATAGAAAAACAATCTGAAAATTCATATGAAACAAGAAAAGACCCAGATTAGTCAAAGAAATGTCAAACATACAGAAGAAAGCTAGAGGCATCATACTGACTGAATACAAAATATATGATTAATATAAAGCTCTTATAATCAAAGCACCATTGGTACTGACATAGAAACAGACACATGGATGATAGAACATTTTAGAAATACTAGAAATAAACTCAAGTATTTATAGTCACTAAATTTTTGACAAAGGTGCCAAGAACATATAATGGGGAAAAAATAGTCTTTTTAATAAATGGCGCTAGGAAAATTGAATATCCACATGCAGAAGGAAATTGCACCCCTATCTTAGACCATATACAAAAATCAACTCAAAATGGATAAAAGACACACATAAGACCAGAAACTGTAAAGCAACTAGAAGAAAACAGGGTAAAAGCTCCGATGATTTCTTGGATAGGACTCCAAAAGCTTAGGAAACAAAAGCAAAAACAGACAAATGGAATTGCATCAACCTAAAAAGCTTTTGCACAGCAAAGGGATCACTTAACAGAATGAAGAGACAACCTACAGATTGATAGAAAATATGTTCAAGCTATACATCTGATAAGGGGCTAATATCCAAAATACATAAGGAACTCAAATAACTCAATGGTAAGAAAACAAATGACCAGATTAAAAAATGAGCAAAGGATCTGAATGGACATTTCTTAAAAGAAGAGATATGAATGGCCAACAGATATATGAAAAAATGTTCAACATTTCTAATTATCAGCTAAATGAAAATTAAAACCACAATGAGATATCACCTCATACCAGTTAGAATGGCTATTATCAAAAAGACAAATGATAACAAGTATTGGCAAAGATGTGGAGAAAAGAGAACTTTTGTACACTGTGGGAATGTAAATTATTGCAGCCATTTTTGAAAAATAGTATGGCAGTTCCTCCAAAAACTAAAAATAAAATTACCATATGATCTAGCAATCTCACTTCTGGGTATATATCCAAAGAATTTGAAATCAGTATGTCAAATATGTATCAGCACTCCCCTGTTCTTTGAAGACTTATTTACAATGACTATGACATGGAAACAACCTAAGTGTCCGTAAGTGAATGAAAAGATAAAAAAAAAAAATAAAGAAAAGCACACAGACACATAATGAAATACTATTCCACCCTAAAAAAAAATAAGGACATTGTGTCCTTTGTGACAACACAGACGGATTTGGAGGACATTATGCTAAGTGAAATCAGCCAGGCACAGAAAGACAAATCCTGTAGGCTTTCACTTATATGTGGAATCTACAAAAGTCAATTTCATAGAAACAAACAGTAGAAAGGTGGTTACCAGAGACTGGGGATGGTGGAGGGAGAGGGAAAAAGGAGATGTTGATCAAAGGGTACAAAGTTTAATTTAGACTAAAGAAATAAGTTTTAGTGCTCTATGGTGACCACAGTTAATAATAAAGTATTATTATATTTCAAAGTTGCTAAAAGAATTGATTTTCATTTTCTCTTTACAAAAAAAGAGGTGATAGATATGTTAATTAGCATGATTGAATCTTTCTACAATATATAAATAGGTTAAAATATCACATTATACCCCATAAATATACACAATAAAAATAATTATTAACAAATCACACTGATTATATTACCTAAACAAAATGTTTAGTTTGGCTTTTCTTTATTACTGATAACCTGACTGTTTTGCTAGAGGGTTGAGATTGGAGAGTGCAAGCAATATTTTAGTGATGTAAACAGGCCTGTTTTGTCAGAATATTTTTCTTCACTGATGACACTGTAGGCTCCTTTATTGTTGAGGGCAGAACCTATGGTCTTTTGGCAGGTAGACTTTATAAAATTTCCTACCCTCTCAAGCTGTGAAAGAATAAAAAAAAAAAGCTAGCCTTGCATGTGATATATAATAGTCAAATTATAAAATAAGCGTTAAAATTTTATTATCTACTTGAATTGAGAGAATTATATAATTCCATCAGTCTTCTGCATGATAAAAAGTATTAATTTAGAATAAAAGCAGTCCTTTCCCTTTTAACTTAAATGGAAATCGTGAACAGTAGCTGTGGGTTTTATCACACTGAATCGTAAAGCAAAATGCACCTATATACTTTCACATTTTCAAGGATTACAGCAAAGACTGGCAAGTGATGAAAATGCTACACCAGGGAAACCCTTCTGTTTCACATGTGCTAAAGCAAAGAAGACAAGTATATGTGTTAATTATAAGTTGAAAAGCTTTAAAGACATTCTGAAGATCAATGAGAATCTCACATAATTGTTTTTGAACAGATGATTATGAGTCTGGTGATAAAGGAACTCAGCGAATGACACTATTGTTTAGCAGTCAGTAATTACATACTCATTAAAAGCCTCAAATGTTCAAAGTGCAAGAGTGGATGGATATCATATAAAAGAGAGTCCCATGGGAAAGATGAAGAATTTGGTCTGCTGCATTCAAGTATTAGGAAAGATCTTCTAGCGACTTTAGGTCCTCAAACTACGGCCCGTGGGCCACATGCGGCCCGCCGAGGACATTTATCCGGCCCGCCAGGTGTTTTTGCCCGTTTTGTCTTTTAACTTCAAAATAAGATATGTGCAGTGTGCATAGGAATTTGTTCATAATTTTATTTTAAACTATAGTCCGGCCCTCCAACGGTCTGAGGGACAGTGAACTGGCCCCCTGTTTAAAAAGTTTGAGGACCCCTACACAGCCTATATATTTTGCTTCTACATAAACTTGCAGCTAAGCCTTCTTCTGTGAAAAGTGGAAAGCTTTATGGAAGTTAGTTCCCCAACTTCCTTTGGAGGCCTATCAAAGAGTGAGACCTGAGGGATGGTTAGAGACAGAGCTTAGTGGCTTAACACAATCCACATTTATTATCTCCTAGTTTCCACTGGTCTGGAGTCCAGGCATGGCTTAGCTGGATCTGATACTCCCAGGTCTCACCAGGTTATGATCTAGGCATTGTCTGAGGCTGCAGTCTCCTTGGAGATTTGACCTTGGGAATATTTTCTTTCAAGGTCGTTCTTGTTGGAAGAATTTATATTCATGTAGTTGTAGAACTGAGGTCCCATTTTCTTGCTGGCTGCCAGCCAGGAGCCTACTCTCTGATCCTAGAGGTTACAGGCTTTTCCTTCCCATGTGGCCCTTTCCATAGGCAGCTTATTTTTATCAAAGCCAGCAATGAAGAGAGTATCTTATTCTAGTGTGCTAAGACAATGTTTTATATAATAATATGATATTGGAGTGACAATCCATCACCTTTGACCATTTTCTCTCAGGTAGAAGGAAGTCATGAATATGTCCATACTGAAGGGGAGAGGAATATTACATAGAGGTGTAAACATAAAGAGGTAGGGAATATTTAGAGGTAACCTTAGGGTCTTTCACAGTTAGAGAGGACAAAATTTTTCTCCCGCGTCTCCAGAACCTCTAGTTAGTTTTTTTATCTTATGGGACCTAAATATCAAAGAATTGATCACTTCCTGGGCTCTTTCCTTTGTTTCTAGAAATCTCAGAGCTAAATGTGTGTGGCCTACCTCTAGCTAACTATGGCTTACAGTATAGATATTCCTTTTACTCTAACTTGACCTTATTTCTCCTACTCATTATTTCCTCGTGATTTCCTCTCTTAGTTTTCATGTTGTGTATTATGTATGTAGCTTTGTAACCTGCTTCAACTCCTTTTTGGAATAATATAGAACATAAGTAAATACTGAATGAATGCACCAATCAATCTTCCCTAGGAAACCACTTCACTTTCAGGCTTACCCCTTAACATTAACTTCACACTTGTCTCTAGAACCATGTTTTTCATGCAAGTGACTCAAAATATTAATATGTCAGCAAAGTTGGGTTTTTAGAGTCATTTTCTCCTTATATTGATACCCTTTGTTTAGCTTGGAAATAAAATAGAGATTAATTCTGTTCTGAAATTGCTCAATTCATCTTTATTTTTCTAAATTTCTCACCTGTTGACTAAATGCAACCACCCTCCTGCCTCCTGGCACCTCAAAACAATTCTCATGTCATCATCAGAGGCCACATTCTCTCTTGACTGATTTTCTAATTTGTACTTACCTCCTAAGGTGAAAGAAAGATCTTAGTCTTAAGAAGGCTATTGCACTGCTCCTTTATAAAAACCCTACATGGAACTGCTATAGATAGTCATTAAATAGCCCATCTCATTTATTTCTTCTTGATGTGTTGACTTCAAACACTTTAATCTTTCCCCATTGGTCCTGTTCTCTCTTTCATCTTATGCCAAATCTGCTCTAGAGGGAAATACATAGCCAACTTTGGAAAAGGCTTTTAAATCTTTTACACCACTGGTGAGTCATTTAGAAAAATATTATAATACCACCTCATTAAATGGATTTTGGTGGTCCTCACACATATCAATTGAGAACCTGCCACCAGGCCTTCACATTTGCTATTCTTTCTCCCTGCCTACAATACACTTCCCCAGCATAGCTGCATGGCTCACATCTCAGATCTCTACTTTTATATCATCTTATCGAAAAACCTCTCCAGACTACCCTATCTAATCCCCCACCCTTACCATTCTCCACCCTGTATTCTCCGTACCAAGTTTTAGTTTTTCTCAGGAGCACTTATCACCATCTGGAGCTATGATATATTTAACTATTTAGTTGTGAATCAACTAGCTCCCTATCTAGAACATAAACTCTATGAGGACAGAGACTTTGCCTTTATTCACCAAATAAAAGAATGACTGGAACATAGTAAGACCCAATAAATATTTGCTGTAATGAAGAATGGATGAAGGGGAAGCATGAAACAATGAATAAAATCAATCCAGTTGACATAGGCTATACAGCCTGAAGGCTGAAAGAAATATTATAGAAGCTCAATTTTCTGAGCTCACTGCTTCATTCTCTGGTCTCACATAAGATTCCTGTTAGCCATGGGTAAGTATTGTCCCACTTTAATTAAAATAGTGGACACTGAAGCAGAGAGGCAAAGCCACTTATCCCAGCTTGCTAAGGTGATAAGTAATCATTAACTACCAACCATGTGCCAGTGATATACAAACAACTATAAAAAATAAGAACAAGGCTTAAAGTATAGTGCTTAAAATCATGAACTTTGGGAGTCAGAGAAACCTGGGTTCAAATGTCAGCAGTGTCACATTTTAGTCACATTCTAGCTATGTTATGTTGGATAATTTCTAAGTTTTAGTTAACTCAGACATAAAATAAGAACAATATACCTTCCTAGGGTTTGTTATGAGGATTAAATGCAATAATCTATAAAGAGAGAGAGAGAGACTGAGCAACTTTAACGTAGTATTGGTAAATGATAAGCAATACAATAATAATATAATAAAGGTATTATTATAAAATTATAGTTAATCTCTGAGACAACTACAGATCAACACAATAAAGTCAGGGAGCAAAACCCAGAATATGTCCTATAGACAGTCCATAATCTACTGCCACCATTTGCTGGCATATTTCTTCATTTTTAGTCACATGATCATGGTGTAATAGAAAGATCAGCATCTTTGCAGCCAGGAAACTTAAGTTGGAGTGGCAGCTCTACCACTTTTCTCATGGGTGACTTTGGGCAATTCATAACCATACTGAGATACATTTCCCCCATTTATAAAATGGGAATAATACCTACCTCAAATGATTACAATAATGATTACATGAGATACCAAATTATGAAAATTCGCAGCACAGCACAGCATCTTT
Source organism: Cheirogaleus medius (assembly GCA_008086735.1). NCBI lineage: Eukaryota > Metazoa > Chordata > Mammalia > Primates > Cheirogaleidae > Cheirogaleus > Cheirogaleus medius. The sequence goes on along the minus strand of VBSM01003151.1, from coordinate 2,065,597 downwards.
ACCAACTACGAATTCAATAAATGTAAGTTGAATTAAAATCTGATTTATCTGCTCTCTCCAGAATATAAGTTGTTCCTTCCCTTACCATTCTACATCCAGGTGTGCATACTTATTAATTCTACCCTATATCTACTTAAATTCTATCCACCAGCCTTCAAAGGCCAGTTCAAGTTGTAATGCCTTATAGTAGATGCTTTGGTACCTGTTCCAGGGCAGACTTTTTAGGGCCAACACACTCATCCCTCAGCTGTTGGGAATATTAGGCTACTGCCCTAAAAATTAGACCCACAATGGGAGTTGCCCTTGGCTACAAGGAGCTGCACACCCAAAGTCAAAACTCTCAAAGGGAGTGGCCCATGGCCAAAAACTGCCTGATGTGGGAATTTAAAAACCCAGCCCCCTTGCCTCAATTTGGGATAATGCTAAAGGCCCATCTCAGCTCTAGATCTAAGATCTGCTGAGACCATATTGGCAACCACATTGTGGGTCAGCTTTACTTATACCTAATCTTGCCTTTTGCTTTTCTTACTTTCTTATAGGTGTGTCTCCCAAGAGCAATCCCCAATAAACCTTATACATGTATCTCCATAATAATCTGTTTTGGCCAGGCAAGGTGGCTCACTCCTGTAATCTTAGCACTCTGAGAGGCCGAGGCGGGAGGATCACTCGAGGTCAGGAGTTCGAGACCAGCCTGAGCAAGAGCAAGACCCCGCCTCTACTAAAAGTAGAAAGAAATTAGCCGGACAACTAAAAATCTATATAGAAAAAATGAGCCGGGCATGGTGGCGCATGCCTGTAGTCCCAGCTACTTAGGAGGCTGAGGCAGAAGGATTGCTTGAGTTCAAGAGTTTGAGGTTGCTGTGAGCTAGGCTGACACCATCGCACTCTAGCCAGGGTAACAGAGCAAGACTCTGTCTCAAAAAAATAAAAAAATAAAATAAATAAAATAAAAAAGAATCTGTTTGGAGGGAACCCAAACTAAGCTCCTAAGAGATCTTGCCCCTTTCAGATAAATATTCATTTGTCAATGTAGTATATTCTTACTTGTATGATGAGCTTAATTTCCAGGAATGTATATCACATCTCCCAGCTAAATTTTACGTTCCTTGAAGGCATAGAATTGTATACTTATTCCATTGACTCCCATAGAATGGGACACAAGAGGTATTTGATAAAGATTCCAGATTTTTATTTTAATATTTTTATTGCTAATAATAACATTAAAAAGCAACTCATTTTATGATTTTAAAAAACAGAGTGAGTTTTTTAGCAACGATAATTTGTTTCGTCCTAGGTATTCAATCACAGCATACCAACATAGAATTTATGAGATAGTAAGTGAAACATGATGGTGTAGAAAAAAAACCACATAAGATGAAATTAGAAAATAAACCTGGAGAACAGCAAAGGTATCTTTCTAAAACCTGCAAATTTGCATTGGCTCAATCTATAGTTATAAATAGCAATTACTACTTGCCTAAATGTCTGAACTATACTTCCTTCAGCTATTCTCGATGGTGGTCCTAATAGCAAACATTTTAGTATTGTGTGTGGGCATATATATGTGTATATGTCTTGTGTGTGTAAATATATATATATATATTATATGTACATACTTCTAGAAACTGGAGAAGATATCCTAGATTCATAAAAACAAACATGTCCTTGAATGAATTGGAAAGATGATTCATCAAAGAAAACAAAAGACATGTAGCCATTATATCTATTTCCTACTTTAGCATGTCCTCATCTTGGGGGGCAAACTACCAGAGTTAATACAAACAAATCCATTAATTTGTTCATTTCTGAACAATTTACATAGATAAGAGCAACAACCAATGCCTCTATTGATTTAAATGTAAAGATATCCCATGTCTCCAAATAGTCTATGAAATAAAAATTATCGCAATTAAAACTAATAATCTATACCCAATATCAAAAAGTCTAATTTTTGTCCTGATAAACATTTTATTGAAAATAATCTAAATAACATACACTATTATGATGATAATTATAGCACTTATAGATAGCAATTATTGAATATTTACTATTTCCTAGACACATAAGTGAATTACATTGTAACAACAACAATAACAATAACTACCCACTTTGGAACACTCTCTGCCAAGCACTAGTCTATGTACAATAAATGTATTGTCTCATCTAATACCATCATCTTGTGAGGTTGATATGAGATGATTTCCTTTTTATAAGTCAGAGAAAGAGGCTCAGAGAGGGTAAGTAACTTTCCCAAGGTCAAATAGTGAAGTCAGGATTTGAACTCAGGTTCTTCTAACTCTCAAAACTATGGTCTTAATTTACATATGGATACCTAGTGATACAAACAAGCATCAATTTTATAGTTTGTATATTATGGTGGAAGGTGCCAAAATATATATCATTCTCAGCTATTCATTCTTTCAACAAATATTTACTTAGAGCTTGCCATGAGCCAGATAAGAATGCTGAAGTTATAGTGGAAAAGATATGCTTGATTCCTCCTTCCTTTCCCTCACCCACACCATTCAATCCATTGACAAGGCCTGTTGAATTTGATATGGCATCGTGAATGAGAGAGGAACACTAATTTACACTGGAAGGTCAGACAAGGCTTCTTTTAAGATGGGCACTAAAGCTTGTCACAATTCCTACTCCTGAGCCTAACATGTCTTTTGGCATTGTCCTCTGTTATGTACAATGCACTGTCACTGAGACAGGTTAGTGTTCAGTTTGCACTGTACTCAACAAACCCAAATGGTCTGAGCAGGGAGAGTCCTTGCAAATAAAGAGAAAGCCCGGCTTGATGCATAGCCTGTAAAATGAGTATCACCAGTTCTGATGTTTTGCCCACCTCTTACAAAGAACATTAGCCATGTAGGTTAAGTCTATTAAAAACAAAACAAAAAGAAACAGAAAAGAAGATTTCTGCCTTATAGGTTATTTTCTTGAACAATCCAGGCATTATGATACATACAGAGAGGCATACGAAGAAGCTGAGATTAGAGCCCATTATGTGCAATATGAAGTATCTATGACTGATGGCAGTCAGTATGTTCTGGATGTTGAAAAGAGAACCAATAAACATGAAGTGCAAAAACATCTTCTTCAAAAGATAAAAACGCCCACAAAATACTAGATTGCCTTTTGGATGGTTAAGGTGAAACATTTCAATGTAAATCTATCAATCTAACCATAGCTTCCTGGAAAATCAGGCCTGAGTTCAGTCACCAAAGAACAAACAGAACACACACACACACACACAAAAGGGCCCAGGCAACCTAGGTCACTTTAAGATTTTTACAATTTTTATTACCTTAAAATGCAGCAGAATCCCTACTTCAAAAAACAAAACAAAACATATTTTACCTTGATGAAGCTACAGGGTGTTTCCCAATTTAAACCAGGTAAAGTAGAGATATTTTATGGTGGCAAGGAATACCTGAAATGCAAGACTATAAAGAATCAGCACTAGCATCAGCATAAAATCCCTAGATTATGTAGCCTATTTGGTTGTGCTGCATCCTAGGTTTATTATAAATATGTGCTATGATTCTTATCCCTGTCCTCTAAGAAAAAAATAGGTTATTCATGTATTTACCAAATAATTGCTAGCAGCTTATAATATGTATGGTGCTATAAAAGTATAGTAATTGTAAAAGACTGCTTTTGACTTACAGGAATTTGTAACAGAACCAAGGAAATAACACAGCTATGCAAGTATCCATAGTAGAAGAAGAAAGGTAGTATGAGATTCTCATTCATACAGATTGTATTTATTGAGTATATACTACATGCCAGACCAAAGAGCTGGAATACGGTGGTGGGCACGACAGATATGATCCATGGCCTCATGGTTCATATAGTGTAGTTACAAAGGAAATCAATTAAAGAAGCAATTACAGTACAAAGTGGTGAGTGCTATGTTAAGGGAAAGGTACTCTACCATGCGTAACGATCAAACCTTAGGGTCTCAAGGCAGTTTCCTAGAGGAGGAGTGTTCCCAAGCAGTGTAAACAGCATGTATAAAGATCCAGAGAGGTGAGAGGAAATTAAAGTTGGCAAGCAAGGGTTTGCAGTAGGGAGAGAGATACGTTCAAGGAACTGTAAGTCCAGTAGGCTAAAGCAAAACTTGCAAAGAAAAGAGTAAAAAGAGATGAGGCTGGAGAAGTGGGCATGCGTACTTCTTATACTGTATAACATATAAGAAGATTCTCGGCCTTATACTGAAGGGCATGGAAAACCACTAAAGAATTTTACAAGGAGAGGTACCAGAACTAAAAGCAGCTGGTATGTAAAGACTAGATTGCAAGGAGAAACAAGAAGACACAGAGTAATAATCTCTGCAGTAGTTCAGTGAAAGGAGTAAACTGGACATATGCAGGATCAATTCTGGAGGGAAAGATGAGGCTTAGCGATTAATTTGATATTGGTATAGAGAGTGGTAAGGAATGACTTCAAGGTCACCAGCTTGAGCGATTGTAGACAGTGATGTCATTGACTGAGATAGAGAGCATAGGAGGGGTATAGGACATAGATGATGACAGCTTTAGCAAGATATAATACGCTGATAAGTAGTATAAATTTATGGAAACACAGAAAAGTGAAGGATCCTTTATGGCATTGAGGTATCGTAAAAGAGGCAGTGCTTGAACTGGGTGGGATTTTAGAAAAATAGGTAAGGTAGTGAACAAATGCAAGGCACATTTATGGAATGGCAAATGATTATTACCGTTTGAATCATGGGGTTTCTATTAGGGCATCCTTATGACAGAGATGCACAGACATCCTGGGATTTAAACACAGTGGGCTTTGAACATCATGGTAAAGACTTGAGGCTGATAGGGTTTGCAGTCCAGCACTGTGACTATCAGTATGGCATTACGTAAATCATTTAATCCTTCTTTGCTCAATTTCCTCATTTATGATATGAATAGTTCCGAGACTTACAGATTTCATGGAACAGCAAAATTTAGAAAGTGGACAGTGAGGGGGTATGAAGCAACAAATGGTTGCAAACATCATCTTGCCAGGTATGGACATTAAAACCAATAAACAAATAAGCAAACTACCATCTATTAATGCTGTAATTTCATAAAATAAAGGATATTTACAAATAAAATTCAAGATATTTTCAAATAATTTTTTAAATGGATAAATTTAGTTTTATGGAAGGCTTCCTTCCTTGTTCTTATTTTCCTCTTTCCACTGAGGACTTGTGCAAACTTTGGGCACTGGTCTAGAGACCAGAGTTTGGTAACTGCTGAATTATAATCCAGGAATCTGTCCAACAGGAACATTCTGGGATTTCTATGATTCCTAGGAGTTTATTCATCAAGTAGCAGAGGGCCATTGAAGATTTTGGGCGAGTGAAATGATGCTATCAAAGCTACGTTTGAGGAAATTATATGGGAGGTCTTGGAAGAGCAAAACCAAGCAGTCCAATTATGTTGCTATCACTGAAGTGTAGGCATAAACTAACAAAGGCATAAAGTAAGGCATTAACTATAAGAATGAAAAATTAGAATGAATGTGTCTAGTACCATAGATTCTGATAGAGCTGGCAGCATGCTGTATAAGTCAGACCTCGATTAGAACAGTTGGTTTCTTTAACCAAAGCCCTGCTTTACCTTAGAAGGTTCATTTGCACCACCTTTCATTTAGGAGATTTTTCAGGAAGTTGACTCAAAAATAACATTTTTTTTCCTGACTCAACATATCTAAACCACAATTTCAAATGTCTCTGGGAGGAAGATAGTATATTATTCATATTGTGCTGAAGAGACCAAGGAATCAATTGCTTGAATGGGATGAATTACAAAGAGGAAGCATATGCTAATGAGTTGCTTAAAATTGGTGCTTGGAGAGGTCACAAATGAAAAACAGTCCTATCATGCCATAAAATCAAAGCCATAGGACTCAAACAGAAAATCAGAGAAAATAGACCTTTTTATATCCTGAGCTATTTTTGCCCCAACCCTTTCCAAAGACAATTATGAAATAGAAAGAGTAGATCATCATGTGAAATTTGATTGAAGAGCTGCTGTTCTCTAACATTGCTAGGTTAAATTCTTATACCTTTACTCATCTGGGAGTTCCTAGATTCTGAGGTATTAGAGAAAAAAGCACATAGGTGTATAAAACCTTAGGATATTCAACAAAAGTTGCCTTTGTTTTATTTTAACTTGTTCAACAAGGAAAATCACAGGATGGCTACAGACCTTGCAAATTCTGAGGACCTAGAAGGTACTGGGATCTTAAACATCAAAACTGGAAATCAGATTTTCTAACAGGGTCACCATTCAGAACCTTTCTCCTTCAATGTTGATAAGCCTGGTACAAAGTTTTCATACCAGAGTACTGTAGACTACTGCATGTCACAAATGGGTTATACATGGCTGAAATATTGATCTTTTTGGTCCTCAAGCGGTCAGAGCCTCCTCCCTTTACTCTACATTGCTGTGAAAATATTCATAATTTTCAATATGTACCATGGTGTGAAAAAGTTGGCAGTCTTATTGAAGCACTGAGATGGGATCTGCAGATTAGTCAATGTTATGCTAATAAAGACACATGGGAGTCTTTATGAGAATAGTAATAATAAAAGTTTATGTTTACTTACATGGTGTTTACCATATGCCTGACAGTGTTTTAAGTATATTTTATTTACCCAACCTAATCCCACAACAACCCTATGAAGTAGTGACTATTAATGTACTCATATTACAAATGGAGGAAAAAAGGAAAGGTTAAAGTTAAGGTCACTAAGCTGGTAATTAGAAGAGCTGGGATTCTAACCGTAGATGTCTGGCTCCCAGACTCCTCATAACAGCTGCCTTTTATATAAAAATTTAAAGGAAAGGCTCTGATAAGAGACCACTGGTCTAGCACAAGGGAGTGGCAGATAAGCACTGGGAGCCCAAAGCAGGAAACAGTAAATTGTTAGTCCAGAGACATATTAAGGGTCAGAACTGGCTATCAAACATTTGCTGGTTTGTAATAAGGTAAATAGAGAATAGGATTTTGGTTCAAAAATTAAGATAAGGCCAAGGAGCTTTGAAAATCAAAAGGAGTGTTTAAGATGAAGAGGAAGACGAAGGTTACCAGAAGAAACCAGAGTCAAGCTAATAAAGAACAACAGGTATATGAATGATAGAATGGCAGATAGTTTTCATGGACATTATTAAACTGAAGAATACCTACAGTAGTTCTCAGCTGGGAGCAATTTGCTTCCCAGAGGCAATTTGGCAATGTCTGGAGACATTTTTGGTTGCACAGTTTGGTGGCGAAGGATTGGGGTATGTTTGCTACTGGTATCCAGTAGCTAAGAGCCAGGGATGATGTTAAACCTCCTACAATGCTTATGACACCCTCTTCGCACCCCAACCAAGAATTATCGGGTCCAAAATGTCAAGAGTGCTGCTATAGAAAAATTGCAGCTTAGAGGCCGCCCGACCAGGCAGCCCCTATCGCTGAGGTTGGCTGATGACAATGTTGGTGATGATGATGATGATGATGATGACAAAGAAGAAGAAGAGGAAGAGGAAGAACAGGAGGAAAAGGGGGAGGAGAAGGAGGAGGAAGGAATTACAACACCCCAACAAAAAACTAAAAGCAGAATCTACTATTTTTGAGTGTTTTCTAGGCACTAAACAAAGCTCTTTATGACATTATCTTGTTTAATTTTCAAAGCAAAAACATTCTTCAAAGGTAGATGCTATTACTAGTTCCACTTTACACATGTGGAAAATGATGCTCAGAGAAGTCAATTACCTTGTCCACAATCACATAACTAGTAAATGACCCAGTCAGGATTCATATCCAAGTTTGCCTGACCCCAGAGACCATAACAGTCTATGGTTTGTGCCCAATTGGCTAAGGGTTTACATTTGGTTCAAAAGTCAGAAGCAAGAATTAGACACAAAGACTAAACCCTTTCCAGGTACTTGGGGGTATGTGTGGGTGGTGTGGGGAGGGTGCCATGAAGGAGAATTTGAGGAAACAAACCACTTATATAAATCAATGAATTTTTCAAAAAGTTTCTGCATCATTCAACAAGTAGGGTCTATATGCCATTTAATGAAAGGGACCATTGGGAATGAGTTTATTTCAAACTCAATTCCACATTCGCATTCCTTCTGGATTTGGCAGTTAGCCTTCATTATCACCAAGGACAACCTGTGTATTATATCTGCTAAAAGTGAAGAAGGCTGTTTAAAATTGTCCCTTTCAACAATTCTACCTGGAGAAAAATAGGTACATTTACTATTCTTTTCAATGGTAAATTATTACACAATGAAGTCCTTAAAAGAAACCTGCTTTTAAACTAGAACGGCCCCACCTCCCCAACTCCTCCTTATACTTGAGCTGCTTTACGATATCCAGAGGCCAGGCTGTATCTTGGAAATAACATGGCCACATTCAGTCAAAGCCAGCTCTACCCCAGCCAGCTTCTGATGCTACTGTTGGTCCTGTTCCCCTCCAAAACCAGCATTACAAAGGCCTGACAGTCTTTTTCAGGGCCTTTCAAGTCAGATCCTATTTTCCTGCTCTCACAAAATGAAGCCTCAGTCAGTACAACGTCTACTTCCCATTTGGCAGAAGGCTCTCCAGTGACAATGAAAATGACGGTACATTTTTTCCTGATAGATTTCAGAACTTATTCATAGGCAGAGCTTTTGTTTCCTCATGGGTTATACTAGTGCAGGGAAGTAAGTATCTGAGCACTCCAGTAGTTTTCTTTTTTCTTATTTTTATAACCAAAAAGAAAAATCACTGCTCATAGAAATCAAAAGTGAAATGCCTCGAGTTCATCCACTGCATTGTGTGTTCAAAGCTCTCAATATTATCCAACTCTTTTCATTTCATTTTATTTTCCTGGGACACAGAATCATTGACTTCTGGTTTATGGGAGTTATTAAACTGCATTTCCTAATACAATCAGAGTTTATTAGGCCTAAGTGAGAGACAGCTCATTCAAGAGCCTTGCAGGCTTTCTGTTCAGTGGTTTCTGCTTAAGATAAAGCTTGTTTTTTGTTTTTTAACTTTATAGCACTATATAAGTAAGGGATCGTTTAAGAAAAGCTTAGAGTAGGCTTCAGTGATATCACAGATATTAGGTACACTCCTGGCCTTAATGGTCCAGATAATAACTTCCTGTCTGAAGCCTGCCACAAAGGAGACAGTAGATATGCCCTGAGCTTCAAATAACTTCTTATTATACTGTTGGTGTGGACTTTATATGGCTCCCTGGAATGGAAATGCAGACAAACGGCTTAAGTCTATTCCTGTGGTTATGCTATGACTAGCGTCCTCCAGTGTTGAGGTCTTTTAATTTGCAATTAGAGAAGTAGCCCAATTAAATTTCTAATTGCCTCCTGAGGGATACATTCTGTTATATATCCAAGGGTGTGAGAAGAAGATGGTAACATTTGGAGGAATGAGATACAACACGTTGTTTTAGTCAATGGCCTAAAATGCCATTATCACGCTCAGAGCAAGAAGATGCTAATTGGGAAATATTGATTTTGTGTCCATTTTATATATGCTATAGAGTCTGTGAGATGAAAAAAAAGCAATAGCCTTTAGATAACTAGATTGATACTTACTTTTTTTTCTTCAAAGAATTAAAGCATCAGAAGGCCATGGGTGTCAGAAAGGCAGGAGGGCCTCATGTTAAGACCTCATTCATGTGATACAGTAGAAATATACTATGAGTTACATAGAGGCAAATCCTGAGCTTAACACAGATAAAGTAATAATTATTCACTACACGAACTCATCTCTCTGGTGATCCTTCAGTGAGCTTCTCTAGTCTGCTTGTTTGCTCATATTGGAAAACAAAAAGATACGAAATAGATAATTGAGTAGGCATCTGGTAAGTGATTTTTAAACAAAGGTGATTATGATAAAAGGCATTGATCTTCTTATACACATTCAAGTATTTATAGATTATGGTCCAGAAGGAAATGTGGATCAGGAAGGAGATTATTCATCCTAAAATTGTTTTGAAAAAATGAAACTCAGTTCTCCTTTTTAATATTTACTGACAGGTTGTACCTTATAAATCTTTGGTATCTGGGACAGTAAATAAGACATTCAGTTTTGCAATGTTCGATGAAGCAAGACAATCAACTCTGCTTTGAAGAAAAAGCCACCTTTGAGGATTATAGAAATTTGTACCAAGACATAGCCCCTTCTACAAATTTTCAGACCCACATTTCATGGCATTGTATTTAAGCTCAGTGCCTATCATAGATAAAAGTGTAAGGTATGTGAAGATTGCCTTTGAAAGTCTGTTTCACATTTCCCCCACGCTCAAACCAGGGCTAGTTACAGCATACAACCAGGGCTCTCAGCATATCCTGGTTTCTCCTTCAGTGAAACTCTTCTGCAGGGCAGAAAAGACAGTTCATACATATGAGATGTTAGGAGGATCTTGGTTTCAGATACTCTCTCTCCTAACCACTTCAAGTCTTTAGTAAAGTCAAGTGTACTTGTCCTACAAATGGATTGTACTGGATTGAAATGTCAACATTAGAATTTCAGAGGGGGGTGATCTGCATGAGTAGAAAGTTTGAATTGCTGACATTTATGGGGTGTTTATTATATGCCAGACAGTTATTTACAGCACATTACATGGATTAACTCATTAATCCTCACAACAAAGATATGAGGTCAAAAGCTTCATGAGGTATGCACAATTATTATCCGACTTTACAGACAAGAAAGCTGAAGCACAGAGAGGTTAGTTACTTGCCTAAGATCACAGAGCTAGTAACCAGCCAAGCCGAAATTCAAACCTAAGTCTGCATCTAGAGCCTGTGCTTTATGTCACTATACTTTAGTCTGTTTTTGAACTATTATCATTTCTTAATTTGAAAAGGAATCATTGTAGAAAATTTGGCCAATAATGAAAAGTAAAAAACACAACTAATTATTTATTTGGCAAAGCAACCAGCACAAATAATCACTGTCAAATTTTAAGTACTTATGTATCTTTCCAGACACACACACACACACACACTTTTTATGAAAACAAAGTCAAATTGAATTATCATTTTATAAAAGTGCTATACCCTTTGACCCAATGGTTTAATTTGTAGGTATCTACACTAAAGAAAAATATCCACTTGTGAAGAAATAACTATGTGGGTACAGACCTACCAAATAGTTATTTTATGGACCAAGTTGGAAAGAATTTAAATGTCCATCATGGTACATTTACTCAATGAATCATTACACAGTCATTAAAATCATGATTATGAGAATTCAGTAACACTTTGGGAAATGCTTATGACATGATATTAAGTTTTAAAAAGCACCATGCCAAACTGTAAGGACAATATGATTACAACTGTGTAACCTTTATGGATAGGAAAAAAAGACTTAAGTGAAATACATCAAAATGTTAATATAAGTTTTATAAGCATAGTGGCATTGGGGTAAATCTTTTTAAACTGAATATTTTATAAATGTTTGCTATACAGTTTTGCTAATTAACTGTTTTCCAATTAAAAGAAACAAAAAGAAAAAAAAAACATACTGCAAAGAACATATTACCTACATAAAAGGCCAGCCTTGCCTTCTTGATGGAAAGTCAGAAATGCACTAGCTATATCTAATGACTTTCTGAGGATAAATGGGCCTTCCAAGGACTATACCTCTTCAACACAGCTATCTGAACAACCTTGTGTAGAATGTTTTCTATTTTCGAGGATTCCTCATTTTTTTCAAGAGTAGCTATGTCAGATCTATTGCCTAGGTTTCAGAATGCAGCCAATTGCTATACTTTCCCGTTATTCTTTTAAGATAAAACATGATATATGAGACCTTGGAAAGATAAAAATGAGGTCTTCCTTATTTTGGAGTAGGATTTTTCAAAATTTATCCCCCAAAGTAATATAGTGTCAGACCAAATTGCCAGGGCCATCTGACTTAAAAGTTAAATTTAATTGCAACATGCTTTTTATTTCTCTTTAAATCAACCAATAAATGGTATGCTGTGCCTTAATTGAGATTAAATAAATAAGAAACAAGTTTAATCTCACTGTGGAATTGATATTTTTTTAACATTTTGTCCCAAAGAGTTACATCCGTTTTGACTACTGCCTCAGTTTTATAGTTATAAATATAGCTGGTTTGTCTGGTTCATTAATGGTTAAAACAGAATGGACTGAGTTTGCTCTGGGGGTATCTTTTCCACATCCCATTCTACTGTGCACTAGGAAGCTACACAGTGATATCCCTCTCTTCTCAGCAAAAGCCTTTGGGGACAATTGTACTAGATGTGACCACAAGCATCAGCAGGATTTTGTTGTGGAAAGTTGTAAAGAAAATTTGGAGAGAAAACTATGGGAAATGGTAGGGAAAAAATCAGAAAATTAAAAACATATATAATGAAATATTTCAGTATAGACCTTTCTATGAAATTACTAAATTACATTCTCTGCCTGTAAGATATAAATACCAATTCTTAACATTTGTCACGTGGCTAGCAGAAGATCTCATGTGGCTATATAATAAAGGATTTTGCTTTATACATAAACCAAAGTAGAAAAGTAATATCTTGTTTACAGGCCAGCTGGAGATTAGTTTAAAATGCCAGTTAATTCAGGTAACTTTCTAGGTGACTTCTCTCTTTTGCCTTCCTTTCTTCTCATTGAAAATATCTAGAGGAAGGAAAGGCTAGGTAAACAATCATGCTGATTTTTCAAAGTCCTGAGTAATTGCTTTCAAAACAATTCTCAGTAAAGAACAATACAAACAACAAAAAGTGAATGTGCAAGTGTGTAAGAGGCAATTAAAGTACTTGACATTTGTTGAACAAGGGGAATTCTTCTTACAATATATTCTTCACTTAGGCAGACAGAAAGTTGTATGAGTTCATACAAGTGTGTATGAACAAGCACTTACAATTTCTGTCAAGAATGAGGTTAAAATTTAAATGAGACAATACACAAAAATCCATACATTCTTCAGAGCGCAAGAAAGTCTGTACTGAAGTGCCTGGTTATGATGTGTAGGCCTTGTTCCATGGCTGTTTTTTTTCTAATTTCAGTCAGTTATATTCATAATCAATGAGATAGATGTAGTTAAACAAAAGTCATTTATTCATTCAACAATAATTTTTTTTTAAATTTTT
>VBSM01003151.1:2037001-2052356 GCA_008086735.1 Cheirogaleus medius | reverse complement strand
TATATTTAACTAAGGAGGTAAAAGACCTCTACAGGGAGAACTATGAAACACTCATTCAACAATAATTTATTGAATACAGACCATATGCCAGGAAGGAAATGTTTAGGCACTGCTAATATGTGAGTAAACAAGAGACAAAAATCCATGTTTACATTGTAGTGGGGGAAGACAGAGAACAAACAATAAGCAAAATGAAGAAGTAAATTTCATAGACTACTAGAAAGTAATAAATGGTATGAATAAAAGGAAAACCTAGATCAGGGTAAGGTGGATTGACAGCGTGAGGAGATGGGGGTGGGGTGGGGGAAAGTTGCATATTAAACAGGCAGGGCAGAACAGGCCTTATTGAGCAGGCGATATTAGATTAAAGACATGAAGGAGACAAGGGGGTGACGCATGCAGATGTCAGGGTAGAAGAACACTGCAGGCAGAAAAAACATCCCAGCCTAATGTCGAGGTGTGTTCTATGCGTTCAACGAACAGTAAGTTGGTCAGGGTGGCTGAAATGGAGGGAGTTAAGGAGAGGGAAACAGGAGATGAAGTCACAGAGGTAGCAAGATGCCAGATGTATATGGTCATATGGGCCATTATAGGAGCCTCAACTTTTATTCTCAGTACAGCAGAAGACCAGCGAGGAAGGAGGTCTTTGCAGTAAATCAGGCAAGAGAGGATGGCGAGGTGAGAACAGCGAGGAGTCCTCAGATCCTAGAAATATTTTGAAGTTAGAGCCAAGGTGATTTCCTGAAGGATTGGTTGTGTTATGTGAGACAAGGAGAATGAGTCAAGGATAACTGTAAAATTTCTGGTCTGAACAACTAGAAGGATGAAGTTCCCATCAACTGAGATGGGAAAGACTGTAGGTATTATGGAGATACCAGGAATTCAATTTTGGAAGTGTTACATTTAAGAAGTTTATTAGACTTCCATGTGTAAATGTGGAGCTGGTAATTGGACAGGTATTTAATAACAGAGGTAATAACTTGAGAGTCATCAGTATATAGAAATTACTTAAAGGAATAAATATAGACAGAAAAGAAAGGCAAACCCAAGGATTAAGCCTGGGGCATTCCAAAGCTTAAATGTTGGACAGATAGGTAGAAACTAACAAGGAAAACTAAGGAGCAGCAACCTAAGTAAGCTATAATGGTGTTTGGTGCACATGCGTGCATGCTTTCTCTTTCTCTGTGAGGAGGTAGGAGTGGGATTAGGGAATGATAATAAAATACATACCAACTTTTAGTGAGATTTATTATTGTTTTTCTATGTCTACAGACAATGTACTCCGTTATTGCCTGCACCCAGACTGGCCCACTTCCACGGTCCCGGCCTTAGTATGCCGCTGAGGATGTGTTGCACACTCTAGTATAAAATACAAAACAATTAAGCAACCTAGCTTTTGTCTATGTGTATTGTTCACCAATTTTGCATCTGATTGGTATCTGCCTTGGTTTTTCTTAATTCTAATTAGAAGCCTCTATCATGAGGTTTCCTTTGAGCTTTTGACTAGACAGGAGGTTTCTGAGATGACTGACAGATCTGCCCTGTGCTTAGCCTGGTGTAAAAGTAAGGGCCTCCTAAGAATAACATTGGATTATAATTAGAAAAATCAGAGATTTTGATTTTTTAAAAATGATCTTTCATTTTGATGTTTTAGTTTCGAATGTGTCTCCGCTCATCCTCATCCCCATAGCTACCACGTATCTCCGTAACTTCCCCACCATCTCCCTATCTTCGGTTCCTTTCCAAATACTCCAAACACTACTAATTATGAGATTCTGAAAATACATCTGCTAAGAGAATTCCAACAACTAAAAGCTGAATTAGCTATTCATTTGGAGGCTTTGCTGATAAATGCTTCTCTATTTGTTTTAGGGAACTCCTACACATTCTAAAAAGAAACCAAGATAACAGAGTAGAGCATCCAAGAGAAATGACCCAAAACAATATTAGCCTTCTGGTTCAAACAACTGGAATCTACCCTGGCAGAAGTGGACTAGACACTAGCACAACCTCCCAGTTGGGGGCCACATGTCAAACGGTTTGCTATTGGTGTTTTAAATGAACATATAGTTAAACTGCTTCAGACAATCAGTTGTAGAGGGAAATGAGGGCAGCCAAAGATGCTGAGGGAGGAAAAAATAACAATAATGATGGAAATGGTCATTCTTCAGAAGCCTGACTCTTTTCAAATTCAGTATTGCTGGGCCCATCAGGAGCAGGGCAGTGGAAATTGGACTCCCCTGGGTATCAACATAGAACCAGACTGTTGGCAATACTATGATGATGGAATTGCAAGCACTTTCAAAAATTACAGAGTACCACAGGCTCTGGAGAAGAGAGCATGGTAGAAGAGGGACCGGCAGGAAGCAGGTATAATCTGTCAGCCTAGAAAAAGGTTCGGGTTCCAAGAAACAAACACTGAAGCTTTAGATCCAGCTAAAGGAAATCCATCAAAAGGAGTATAGGAACAGCTTCTGTGTTTGTTGCACTATTCTAGGTGCTGTACCTGATAAAGAAGTAAGGTCTGTTCTTTCTTTCTAAACTATTTCCAGGTTGACCCCTTCACCAACAAAGAGTATATGAATACCTCTAGCTACGATCCTGGCAGTCATATGAACTAAGGCAAAATCCAACTATGTCCTGTTCTAAACAAGTAGGAATTGTAGGTAACGGAAACATCAAAACAGGGCTCCTGGGCCTGCTTGAAGCATGCATAGCCCAACCCAGCCCAATATTATATTTTTTAACAGAAAATAAAGAAGCATGTAATGGGAAGGCATGATTGATTTCCTAAAACATTTTAGTTTCTCCTAAAATCCATGTTTTGTAATTCATAAATTTATCAAATGAGCTTATTTAAAGTTCTAAATTTATTTGAAGCTATTAATATTTCCAGATATGTACTTCTATGCATTTAGAGCAACACCTTCATTTATCAGTTTTATATTTAATTCTTTCAATAATCAAGGGACCCTCTCTTCATTTTTGCCGCAGGGTCTGGAGTTTGAACAAAATAAGTATCCAGTAGTCTCCCTCTTTAACACCACTATACTGATAGTATTTGCCACAAACTCAGTATTTAGGAGGCAAACATCAAAATAAAGCAACTTTATTTCATATTTTATATACTCTGTTGATTCTTCAAAGCTCTGATCAAATCCCTTTTTCCTCTGTGAATTCTTTTCTGGTCACTCTGAAAGTGACCTCTCCTTTCTCTCATCACGTGACAACCTAATTGCCTGCTCCACTTTTCTATGTTATTCTACTCATAGGCTGCTTTGGGTTGTTACGAAATAATATCACATACATACATTTTATGTTTTCAAGCCAGGTTATTAACTTCTGGGGAGGAGACATTCAGTTCAAAATATTGCTTGACAACCTATTAGATGCAAGGTACTAGCTCAACACCATGGGGGACAGAGCAAAAATACAGTGAACGTACAGAGTGTATGTCCATTTTAAAGGCTGGTACATTTAAAAAAATAAACAATAATGTTATTGAAACAAACACAGCGGGCCTGTAGGCTGCCACTTTGTAATTACTGGTCTGAACCAAGGTGTTAGAGGTGGAAAGGGAAAAGAGAGAGCTTGTAGGAAAGGTAGAATTAGTTGGCGGTGAATGCTGATTCAATATGTAATGGGAAGGAAGAAATGGCATCAGAGATGTCTAGGTTTTTAACCTGGAGGACATGGAAAATGGTGGTGCCATTTACCAAGAAATGATATAAAGGAGGAGGAGCAGGTTGGAGGGTGGAGTTGGGGATTAGGCAGAAGATAATATGCGTGGTTTGGATCACAAAGAAGGTATCAGCAGAGTAGCAGCAATGGCTATGTCAGTAGGCCAGCTGGAAGTTTGTATTTGGAATTCAGGAGAGAAGCTAGAGGTAGAGACTAGGAGACATAAATGTAGAGATCATGCTGAAGATGGGATGTTACCCAGGGAGAGTAAAGAACAAGAGAAGAACCAAGGATAAAGCCCTGGGAAACAGCTAAATTTGAAAGGTATACACGAGAAAGAGAAGAGTGCACCTACGAATAAAGAACAGAACCGAGAGAAGGTAGTGCCTCAGGACCCAAAGCAGAAAAAAAAAAGGTATAAGGAATAGCATAGCCTTGAAAGATGATCAAAATATTTGGTACATAATAGGCATACAATAAAGATTTATCGAATGAAGGAGTGATGCCCCAAAGAATCCACAGCGTAGAAGGCAAGAAAATCAGGCCACATCAGAGTCCTTTGCAGAAGGACACAAGCATCTTTGCTACCGTCAGCAACTGAGCATCTCAATTATGACTCTGCAGTGCATGAGAGATGCTATCATTTTATGACTTTATCTCATCTATTCGGTAAGGCACAACAAACCTCCTGCTTGGATAACAATCATTTTCTTTGGAGCTGAATGGCTCTCTGATCACTTGTATTTTCAAAATGGAAAATGTGTGGCTATTCACTGGTGCTATAACTCAATTGGTTTCCATCAGTCTCAAGGTTTGTGAAGGGCTGCAGAAATTTCCTTCATAACAACCATGAAAGTTCTAAATGAGAAATATTTCATCTTAACCAATAAGTATACTCATTTGGGTATGCATTTTTATGGGCAAACATTCTTCTGTGTTAGAGCAAAAAGATATCTCCAGAGCAAATCCAAAGACATTAACTTCACTCACCTGTGTTTTTTGTTATTGTGTAGTGAGAGCAGAATTCACTATGTAAAAGGTTTGCTAGAACAAGACAACAGTAAAGCTTAGTTTGTGCCTTCCAGGGAATCCTCCATTTTCAGCGATTTCACCACAATCTATCCCTTCAGGTCTTAATTCAAAAGTGGCTGTACCAAATCAGTACAACTTTTATTAAAAATGGATCCAACTACTTGAGGTAGTCAACTGGAAATATTTTCATCTAAGTTTTTGTATCCTGTAAAAATGGGTTTTATACGTGAGTATCTGTGCTCTCACATGCTTCAATACCTCAGACATTCATTTAAAATCTCTGTTCTGGGCCTGAACTATGTCCTGGTTCAATGCCATGGCCTTTTCTCTAAGTTTGAAATAAGTAGTCCAAGACCTAGGAGTCAAAGCAGTGCTGTGGCTGCTAGGAGAAGAACAAATTTATCAGAAGTGAGCACTCACCTATTCCTTTGCTACTACTGAGAGTAGCTCTTTATGTGACACAGCTCTATGCCATATTGTGGCACCAGTTAACTCGGAGTTAGCTTAATCATCAGTTGGCAGGACGTACCTTCTTATATACAAACATATAATATGACTTTTAAGGGAAGGAACCGGGCCTTGCCTACTGAACAGCTATGGAATAACGAATCAGGGTAAAAGTTAGAGGCCAGGATCAAAAACAAGGACATCAAGGATCAAATTCATAGCAAAGACATCAATGAAAGGTCACTGAACTGAGGGCAGCAACATAGAAGTGCCTGGAATATAGGAGTCAGAGGAATAAGGATCTGAGTAGAAGGCGTGAATGGGAAGACACAGTTCTAAAAGATTGTACCTTTAGGCTTTCCTATACCATGCGGCTCCAAGTCTTACCTTTGTTTCAAGGATTCATCTTAGCATGTCCAGTTACCCTGGTGGATTATGCCAATACTTTGCTTTAAGAAAAGCTCTATATAAAATAGATATTCATTTCTTCTTCAAATAAACAAGTTTCAAGCATCGTTGCATGTTTTTGCCATATGAAGTTTATACGTATGTGCACACAAGTACATGCAGGATTTGAGTGGTAAATAAAACACTGAAGTTCATCCTAGAAGAAAAAAGAGACTAAGATGCTAATTCGCATACTAGGAGCCCAAGTCAATATGTACAAGATTTCATGAGTGGAACACATTTAGGGTTTAGTAAAATAGAAAGAGATTGCTCCCAATGTCAGGGTCCAGAAAAGCATTTTTGAGAAGAGAACATTTGAAAAGCAAATGAAATAATAAAGTATAGAAAAAAAGAGACAATGGCAAGATAGAGAGTGGATCAAAGGCAGAAAAAACCAGCACAAGCAGCGACAGGCATGCAGAAAGGAGCAGTGCATGTTCAAAGTATACATTAAAAGTAAAATCCTAAGGCTACCTGTCAACTGAATGAACCACTTTTTGGCCAAGAGAACCAAGAAAAATCTTAAAACTGAGTTCCTGGCCATGAAGACAAGGAAGGTTGGACACAACTTGTTATACTATTTCACGTTTGGAGTTTAGATACAACAACTCACCAGCATTATAGTTTGTTAAAATAGAGATCATAAAATAGACAAAAAAGATACTTTATGACAATAAGATACTAAATTATTAACAGGACCTAAAGCCATGCAAGGCAAAGGTTAAATCTCATCTGCAGGCCATCAATTTGCTTAACAGATCACTTGAGTCTATATAGAGTCTATATATTATGGCTTGTCTCTGATTAACAGGCTTCCTTAAAATATTCCAAGCCTTTAGACAAAGCCTTATTTCCTTAACTAAGTAACAATCAAAGAATCTCTAAACCCACCTATAACCTATAAGCTCCCCCTCCCCTTCAAGACATCCCACATTTTAAGGTCAAACCAATGTATACTTTCCATGTATTGATTTATGATTTAACCTGCAATTCCTATATCCCTAAAATGTATAAAACTAAACTGTAATGCAACTGCCTTGAGACCACTAACTGAAGGGTTCTTCGGTGTGGTTCCCCCGTCCAACAGTCACACATATTTGATGCAAAATAAATGTATTTAAATTATTTTACAGAGTTTGGGTTTTTTCCCCCTCATTAACAAGAGATAGCAATCCAAATGAATTAAAGCAGAATATTCCTGTTAGGGACCAGCAGCAAATGCAGATGAACCAAATTAAAGTCTTACCCAGTGGTTCTCAAACACATTTATGCACATCTATATTATTTGGGGGAGGGTACTTGTTAAAAATGAAGATTTGGGGGAGATAGGAACACACATACACTGCTGGTGGGACTGCAAATTAGTAAAACATCTATGGAAAATAGTATGGTGATACCTCAAAGAACTAAAAGTAGAACTACCATTAGATCCAGCAAACCCAATACTGGGTTTTTACCCAAAGGATAAAAAAACACATTCTATAATAAAGACATCTGCACTCAAATGTTTACTGCAGCACAATTCACAAGTGCAAAGATAAGTAATCAACCCAAGTGCCCACCAATACATGAGTGGATTAATATAATGTGGTATATGCATACCATGGAGTTCTACTCAGCCATAAAAAACAATATGCTGAAATAAAAAAAATGGTAAACTAATACTTCTTATATTATCCTGGATGGAGCTGGAGACCATTCCTCGAAGTAAAGTATCACAAGAATGGAAAAACAAGCACCACATGTACTCACCATTAAATTGGCACTAACTGATCAACACTTATGTGCACATATGGAAGTAACATTCATCAGGTGTCGGGCAGGTGGGAGGGGGGAAGACAGGATGGGTATGTTCACACCTAATGGGTGAGGTGTGCACCTTCTGGGTGATGGCAATGCTTGTAGCTCTAACTTGGGCAATGCAAAGGCAATATATGTAACCAAAGTGTTTGTACCCCTGTAATATTCTTAAATTAAAAAAAAAATGAAGCTTTTTGGACCTGCTCCCAGAGAGTCTTTTTCAGAGGTCTAGGGTACTAGTGAGGAATTTCTAAGGTTAATAGGCACCTGCAAGGGTTGTTGATGCAGTTTTCCAGAATGCACATTTAAGGAAACATCAAGTTAGGAGGAGGTGATATCATAGTAGGATTCACTAACAAATTTCTTTCTTTTTTTTCTTGAGACAGTCTTGCTCTGTTGCCCTGGGTAGAGTGCAGTGGCTTCGTCATAGCTCACAGCAACCTCAAACTCCTGAGCTCCAGTGATCCTTCTTGCCTCAGCTTCCTGAGTAGGTAGGACTACAGGCCCATGCACAGCTAATTTGTCTATTTTTAGTAGAGACAGGGTCTCACTCTTGTTCAGGATGTTCTCGGAATCCTTAGCTCAAGCAATCCTCCTGCCTTGGCCTCCCAGAGTGCTACGATTACAGACATGAGCCACCACGCTCGGCTCTCAAATTTCTTTAAATTCCAGCTTTGCTTAATGCCATTATGATAATAAATAAAGTAAATTCATTGAATTGTATCTACTCTAAAGTAGGTATATTTTGTAAAGTTGTGCCTGTATTTCTAATTGGAATTAATTATTCCAAATTAAACAAGAGAAAGGCACTAAGCAATAGTGCTTTAAAACATGAAAAAGCTGACCAAAACCATTTTTTCCCAGCAATCAGTGTTTGTTTGAAGGTTACAAACAACTCTTTTTCCTTTGAGTTTGGATAAATTAGGAGACCACCTGCTGTCCTGTTTATAAAAATTAGCTGTTTATTTCACCGTCTGGGAAAGAGCTTTGGTTACTTTGGTTTGAATGTTCATGGGAATGAAATCTGAAATGTTGCCATACATTCCATTTGGATAGCATCATACATTTATCAAATGGAAAATATAAGCTTCCAGCATAAGGTAATCATAGTTTAGGAATGTGTTGCAATAAACAACCATGGGATACAGGTAAATTTTTGCCATCAGAAAGGAGCCTTGAAGGACAGGAACCAATTGAGGCAAAAAAAAAAAAGTTAGATAATATATTTTCCTGACACAAAAATAAAGTAAAAGTATTCTAGACAGCACAAACAGTATGAGAGAACATGCATAAACCATAAAATGCTTTGTGTGTTATAAGAAATGGATAGGACACTGGTTTCACTAAGAAAGGTAGGTAGAGGTCATATGTTGTAAAGAGGCTTAAATACTAATTATCATATAAGCTAAAACTGTACCAGGCAATATTCTACACACTTTATATACATTAACTTATTTAATTATCACAAGAAGCCTTTGATATAGGTGCTATTATTAGCCCCTTTTTGTAAGGATATTAAGCTACTGGGAAGTCACCAAAAGATTTCAGGCACAATCAAACCTGTATTGAGAAAGGTATTTCTGGTTGCAATGTGGAAGAAGTTTAAGAAAGGCAGAAGATTAGGAAAGAAGCTAGTATAATAATTCAGGCAAGATTTAAGGAAAACTCAGGATTAGGGCAGTAGAAATGGAAAGTAAGAACATATTCAAGAGAGAGATCTGAGGCAGAATTGACCACATAAGGAGGCCAATTGGATTTCAAGTTTACAGGGGGTAGTGAGAAAAGGATTATTAATTATAACTTCAAGATCTCACTTGGGTGTATAGGTAAGCAGTTCTGACACCCATCAGGACAGGACATGTAAAAAAAATCATATTTTATAGGTAAGGTAGTAATTTCGTTCTGGACACCTTGTATTAAGATTCAATTAGAACACCAGAAGTAAATATAAAACAGTTGGCTTTCCTCAGGAGAGATACCTGAGCAGGCAGTAGATTTGGGTATCAACAGCATTTGTATCTTTCATCTTTGTCTTAATGGACTTCCCACCTTCATCATTGCTGTCTGTTTTATTAAAAAGAATCATGTTGCTATGAAAGGAGGGCAGGGCTTTTTGAAATCAGAAGACAATAGCACAGAAAGGTAGCTTAAAAATCTACCAAAGCTTGGAGTCACAATGTTTTGGGTTGACCTGGCCCTAATTGCCACATGTCAGGTCAGAAGAGGGTCCAACAAGTTGTACATAAAAAATTTGGAAGTATCTGAACAAGGAGTACAAAGGCTAAGTCGTCATTTTTCAAACTTTAATGTGCATAAAAGACACCCTGCATATCTTGCTAACATGCCAATTCAAATTCAGGTGGCTTGGTGTGAGACATAAAACTGCATTAATTTCAAGCTCTCAGGAGATGCCAATGCTGCTGTTCCATGGACCATACTTTTGGTGTCAACAATCTAGACAGGCACTGTCCAATAAAGATATAACGTAAGCCAAATATTTAATTTTATATTTTCTACTAGCCATACTAAAAAGGTAAAAAAGAAATTGGTAAAATGAATTCTAATAACAGTAGTAAATAATAGTATTTTAAATATTTAAAATAATAGATTTTCACATTCATTTTTTATGCTAACTTTTTAAAATCTAGTGCATAGATTTATACTTACAACACATCTAAATCAATTTGGAACAACCTCATTTCAAGTGCTTAAAAGCCACATATAAAGAACAATGCAGCCCCAGCTATCAGTTCCAAATCAGGTGTCTTGAGTCAATACTCAGCAACCTTAAATCATTCCCATGAAAATAGATCTCAATTTTCCAGAAAGCATTTAAAAAATTCTATCCCACCCTATTCATAGCCAACTTCTCTCTTAGTTTTCAATATGAAGTTAAACAGTTGCTCAATGTTTACTTTAAATTTGTATGTAAGCTACCCAATATGTGATAAACTCTCATTAGACCAAGCCACTTAAGCAATCAAACAGAAAATAGAATGAGCACCAGAATAGGAGTCTGGAAATATAAATTCAGGTCCAAAAGAGTTCTGCTCCTATTTACTTGCTATGCAACTTGGGCCACACAAAGTTTCCTCCCTGGTAAGATGCAGGAGGTTGGATCTGATGATCTCTAAGGTTTCTCCCAGTTCTCACTTTCTACTAATCTGATTTAATCCTATGCATTGCGAACATGACTTCTAATCACAGGTCAATACCTGAAGGAAGAAGTGGGCACATGCCAACACTTCCA
The DNA here is from genome assembly GCA_008086735.1 of Cheirogaleus medius. NCBI lineage: Eukaryota > Metazoa > Chordata > Mammalia > Primates > Cheirogaleidae > Cheirogaleus > Cheirogaleus medius. The sequence continues at coordinate 2,041,699 of VBSM01003151.1, read as the reverse complement.
GGCCCTGGGTCATCTCAACAATATCTCAGTTCTGTTGATTAATGAGATTTGAATAAGAATCTATAGCCAAATATTTTCTAATGACTGAACCTCTATTCAATCAACAAAGAAAAATAGCCTTTTCTATGGCAGCAGTGAACTTCCTGGAATAAAGCTTGTGATAAACACCAGGCAACACAGTAATGAACTGCTTAATGACAGAAATATGTTCAGAGAAATGCATCATTAGGAGATTTTGTCATTGTGTGAACATCATAGAGTATACTTACATAAACCTAGATGGTATAGCTTACTACACACCTAGGCTATACGGTATGACCAATTGCTCCTAGGCTACAAAACTTTATAGCATGTGACTGTACTGAGTATTGTAGATAATTGTAGTATGATGATTAAGTATTTGTGTATCTAGATATAGAAATGGTACTGTAAAGATATAGTATTATAATCTATGGGACCACCACCATATGTGAAGTCCATCCTTGTTCAAAACATTGCTATGGGATGGGCCAGGTGGCTCACGCCCATAATCCTAGTACTCTGGGAGTTCGCGGTAGGAGAATAGCTCTAGGTCAGGAGTTCGAGACCGGCCTGAGCAAGAGCGAGACCCCGTCTCTACTAAAAATAGAAAGAAATTAGCTGGACAACTAAAAATATATAAAAAAAATTAGCTGGGCATGGTGCATGCCTGTAGTCCCAGCTACTCCAGAGGCTGAGGCAGAAGGATTGCTTAAGCCCAGGAGTATGAGGTTGCTGTGAGCTAGGCTGACGCCATGGCACTCTAGCCGGGGCAATAGATCAAGACTCTGTCTCCAAAAAAAAAAAAAAAAAGAAAAGAAAAAACCAAACAAAACATTGTTATCTAGCACATGACAGTGATTTAATCAAAATTAGCTGTCTAAACCCTCAGCTTAATTGCTGCTTGTAAAAGGCAATGCAAAGGCCAAAATGAAGCAAGCAGAAACAAATCAAGAAGGAACAGAAAGTATGACTCCATGTATTACATCCATTATTATGGTAAAACCATAACAAGTTAAAACTTTTTCTCCATTTCAAGTTGGCAAAATTTTACTTAATACAATCTACTTTATAGAGCTTCATGCAAGTCTATTGGGATGGGTTAGAGCCATGAGAAGCTACTTTTAACTAAAATGGAATCAGAACAGTTGAAATCATACAAAGTAAAACATAATTTTACTTTAAAATGGTGAGGTTTCCCCATGGTTTTCAAAAATTTGATAATATTTTTGAAATGTTAATGACTTTTTTGAGGGTACAGGGCAAACTGAGGACAGTTACAACTTCTTCCTAGGTTCAGGAAAAGAATTTGACAAAGGGACCAGATACACTATTTAGATTAAATTCTTGCCCCAGACAGTACTGCTGCTTCTTTCATAGCTGTATAATCATACTGATTTCTTTTTTTCACTGTCATGATTTAAGAAGAACTTTCCAGTTCACAACTCAGCTTTCACCTCTGCTGGAGGCTGAAAAGCATCATAATAGAAAGAATGTTGAAATCACATGATAGCATAGAGATCATTGGTAGTCACACCCAACAGAAGATTAATTTTTAGAGATAGGAAGAGATGAAAACATAGCTAGAAAATAGGCTCTCCCAAAGTTTGCTCATCTAATGCAATTTCCACTCACATAAAAAAAAGGTGGGATGCCACTGAAGTCCCCACCATAAGGAATACATTTTTCAGCAGTCTCCCTACTCTACCTACATGCGATTTCCAAGGCCATGCTTCTCATCTACTTCTTTAAACTAACTCTTTCCATAACATTTATTTCAATAGGTACAAAGTCCACATCTTCTGATATTAAGCCCTCCCACCAGCCCTTGTGGACTTCCTACTCAGTAGGAAGCAAGAGGCACACAGATATATACAGAAAATCTCATACAAACTGCATCTGGACAATTCATAGCAGGACTTACTATTAGAACTTAAATAATCAGTGTTGTTGAGGTCCATTCTCATTCACTTTGCTACTTCTAGGAGCAACCATGACTCAGCCAAGTACATGAACAGACTGACAGCATGAATGTAGGAGAATTTATATGGCATGGTATTACAGATACTATAAGACTGTACTTCAAGGAAAACTGGCTCTGGGCCAGAATGATCAAATCCTTTTTCTGAAGATCTCCTGGGAAGAGAGAAGGGTATTGCTTGGTCACATATTAAGGCAACCATGAGAATCCACCTCACAGACCTACAAGGAGAAGGAATGTAACTGACAAAGGACTCCAGCTGCTGTGGACTGAAATCCAGCACCAGACTGGTGTTAAGGCCATATGTCCCATGGGCTTCTCTCAGCCAATGACTGAGCATGGTAGAGATATAAAGACAGGTCCATTCCTGGCAGACAGAAAACACTTTCTTGCCTGACTATGGCTTGAGGACTCACTGCCAAACCTTGTTAAACCTTCTTTAGACTGCCAAGAAGTCTAGAACAGTTCTACCCAACTTTCCTTTCATCTTTCTATTGCCTGGAGTCAGTTTGGCTTTGTGGTCTGATGACTGTCAGTCTTTTCCAGATCTCTTTCATTTTTTCTTACACAGGTATTTCTCCTAATAAAATCCTTGCATATTAAATTCCCTCATGGCATCTGCTACTCATAATATCTGGACTAACATATACATGTACAGCATAGATGAACTCAGATAGCAAATTTCTATGCATCCTTTAAGTCTCAAGAAGGAACAGAATGCTACTTTTTCTGTAAAGCCTTTCCTTTTTCTCCCAAGTAAACTTGGAAATATCTTCCCCTATGCTACTAATCAGCCCATACCTTCATTGTAGTAATTATCCAATTTGCCTGAATCTGTGCTTCTCTAACTAACCAATAAACTCATTGGGTATAGAAAAATTACCTCCTCCCTTTTAAATCTATATTGCTTAATGCATGGTTAAGTATTTAATAGAGTTTTATATAATGAATGGATGGATGGATGGATGAATGAACGAATGAATATAATAAAACAATCATTCAATTTGGTTAAGTTTTCAAAAAATTTTAGATAATATAATTTGCATTAGCCTACCATCAAACTTTGTCCTTTCTTATACACACAGCTTTTGTTAGAATCAAATTGGGAACCTTGCTGTTTTACAGAAAGAACTATTTCATTTATTTCCTCAGTTAGGAAGTACATATTATTGAAGAAGATTTAAATAAATAGAGAGGCATTCTACATCCAACGATTGAAGATTTGATATTCTTAAGACCACAATTATCCTCAAATTGATCTAAAAATTGAACACAATCCCAATCAAACTCCAAGCAGACTTTTGGGTCAGAAATTGATAAGCTAATCCTAAAATTTATATAGAAAGGTAAATGATCTAAAACAGCCAGAAGGATCTTGAAAAAGAATAAAGCCAAAGGACTTAATACTTGACAAGTTCAAAAGGTACTATAAAGCTACAATAACTGAGATAGTGTGGTATTGGTATAAGGATAGACATATATTAATAGATCAATGGACTAAAAATAATCCCCTACATTTATTATTAATACATACTTTTTTGACAAAGATATAGAGGTATTTCCATGAGGAAAGAATATTCTTAACAGATGGTGCTGGAACAATGCAAAAAGATTAATTTAGACCTCTACGTGATACCATATACAAACATTTACTCAAAATGGACAACAGACCTACAAGTAGGAGAGAAAACTATAAAACTCTTAGAAGAAAACTTTGGAATAAATCTTTGTAATATTAGATTAGGAAAGACTTATTAGATAAGACACCAAAATGCAAGCAACAAAATAAAAAACAGGTCAATTGGACTTCATCGAAATGTTTAAAATATGTTGTGCTTCAAAGGTGACCATTAAGAGAATGAAAACAAAGAACATTTATCCTTAATATATGAAGAACTCTTATATCTCAAATAAAAAAAATAACCCAGTTAAAGATAAGCAAAGGATCTGAACAAATATTTCTTCAAAGAAGATATACAAATGACCAAGAAGGATGTAAAAAAATGTTTCACATCATTTAGTCATCAGGGAAATGCAAATCTAAACCACAATAAGATACTACACCACACTCACTAGGACAGGTATAATCAAAAAGACATAATGACAAATGTTGGTGAGGATATGGAAAAATTAGAACTCTCAAACATTTTTGCTGCAAATCTAAAATGATATAGCCACTTTGCAGAACAGTCTGACAATTTCTCAAAATTTTGAGAATACAGTGACCATATCGCCCAGCACTTCCACTCTTATGCGTATACCCAAAAGAAATAAAATGAAAACATGTTCATTCAGGAACTTGTACTTGTACATGAATGTTCATAGCAACATTATTTATAATAGCCCCAAAGTGGAAACAATGCAAATGTCCTTTAATTTGTGAACAGGAAAATAAAATGTGATATATCCATATTTGGCAATAAAATGCAGCACTAATACATGCACAATATAGATGAACCTTAAAAACATTATGCTAAGTAAAAGAAGACAGAGACAAAAGACCACATATTGTATGATACCTTTTATATGAAATTTACAGAAAAGGCAAATCTATAGAGACACAAAGTAGATTATTGGTAGCTAGAGCTGAAAAATGAGAGTGACTACAAATGGATATGAGAGAGCTTTTAGGGACGACGGAAATATGCTAAAATTCAACTTTGATGATGATGCTTGTATAACGTTGTAAATTTACAAAA
>VBSM01003151.1:1989540-2036991 GCA_008086735.1 Cheirogaleus medius | reverse complement strand
AAAAAACACCAAATTGTACACTTGAGACAATTACATTTTTTTGGTATTTAAATTATACATCAATAAAGCTGTTAAAATAAGCATTAAACATTCATGTTAAAAGAAATATAGAAATAAGAAACTGAATTAGACTCAACCTTTCCCACAATTTACTTATAAGAAAAATGACTTACAAAGACTGATCTGTCAGATGAACTAAATGGCACCAAACATCTGAAGTGAAGTAGTCAAGACTAGTAACATTTTAAATATCAGCAAACATTTTTTGTCACTGCCACAGCCACTTTTATATATCTGTGTACACAAAGAATGATCTTGTGAAAACAACGTAAAAAAAGACACAGTAGGTGTGAATTATGAAAACCTAAACTCACATCCTGGTTCTACTGCTTGCTAGTATTACAAACTGGGGCTTTCTGACCCCTTGCTCTTTTCATCTGCAACCAAGAGAACAATAGAACAATGTATGTGAAATTACTTTTTTTTTATTTCAGCATATTATGGGGATACAAATATTACGGTTACGTATATTGCCCATGCCCCCCCTCCTCCCTTGAGCCAGAGCCTCAAGCATGACCATCCCCCAAATGTTGCACATCTCACTCATTTTACTTTTTAAACAGAAATTGCAATAAAAATTAAAGGGATATTTTTTTGTGATTGGTGATAGAGAAAATAAAACACACACATATATATAATTATGCTAAATAGCAGAAAGTGACCTGAGAGAGATGTATATTGCATGCTATGGGATCTCAGAGGAGGGAGAGATTCTTTTTGGCCTGAGTGAACAGAAAAGTTTCACTGAGATGCTGACATTTGAACTGGGCCACAACAGATATTTGCATTTGAGTCAGTAGACAAGGGGTTAAGGAAATCCAATCAGAAAAAGCTGGGGAAGTATGGGGCACATGATCTTCAAAATATATGTTTCCCTGAAGTATGGGTTTCTTGCTTCCTTATCCCTTTTTACATCTGAAAGGCTTTTCCCCTAAGTACTACTTTCTATTCACACCCTGCAAATTTCATGTCCTCTGCTGTGTTCTTCTCTGACTCAGTACCCTATCCCTACCCCAACCCCAATTAGATGTTCCATGTGATCTGATCTGACCGCTTTGTTCATATCTCTCACTTGGCATTTTCTTAACTTACCATCGCATTACAATCTTTGGGTTATGATTACATGATAACATTCTAGATTGTAAATTTGCAGCACAGAACTTTGTCCTATTCTTTGTTACAATTCCTACACACAATAACTCCTCAAAATTATTTATTGAATCAAAGTGAATTCACTGAATATTTATTGAGTGTTTATTCTTTGCCCAATACAGTGCTATACAGAATACAGCATAAGACTTGATTACTGTTCTCAAGTTGCTTACAGGCTAGCCAGAAGGTCCCATGTTTCATGGGAAATAATTTAGAGAACAATAAAAACAATGGAATATAATACATACAGCAATGGTGATTGTCTGCCCATAGCTGATATCCAATAGGGACAGTAAAATCTGTCTGAGTTAATCAGGCCCTGTTATTGATGGAAATGTTATATACAGTCAGAAGGATAAGGAGAGTAAAAGCATAGTTAGGCAAATGCCAGAAAGACAGTAGTAGATGTTCCCTCAAAGATAAATTTACAAAAACATACTGATAACAAAATCTGTTAGGAAATACCAATTAGGCATTGGTTTAATTGTGACATTTAATATGTCACAATAAAAGACATATTTTGAATGAAACTTGAGCCACCTCCTGTCTCAGCTCAATAAACACCACACTAGAATTATTTAGTTCCTTGAAGGGATACTGGTTAAATTCTTTCAGAAATAAATATTTGGTTCTACGTCAATTCTTGCCCATGCATAGTAACTGGCCCACCAGTGGTTCCTAATGGAATTTGGGTCATGGACTTCCCTTGATTAATGCTGTTAATTGTCTCCCAGGAAAAATGCACAATTACAGAAATTTTTGCATAACATCTTAGAAGATTTTTGGATATATCCCAAAAGTTCATTCTTGATTATTATGGTAGGCAGAATTTTAAGGTGACCCCTGGTGTACACAATTTGTATAATCCCTTCTAGGAATATAATAGGTTACCACTCCTGTAATGGGGTTATATTATATCGCAAAGGTGAAGAAATATTGCAGATGAAATTAAGGTTCCCAATCAGCTGACTTTGAGTTAACAATCTACTTTTTTCTCTTCTTTCCTATGCTTCCAACAAAACATACTTATTCCACTCTCATAGAGTGCTGGCAGATGAGAGGTGTTAATCCAATCCTTTAATTCACCCAACAATTATTTATAGAATGACCTACCATGTGCCAGATATGGTTAACACGCACAGTGGGACAGAGTCAGCTTCTTGGCTGTGAGATCTGTGCAGTTGCACAGGGCTTTGCATGTAGAAGGGACCTGTGCTTGGTTTAATGCTCTACTTTTGCTGTCTTGACATTCCTGATCATTTTTTAATAAGGAGCTCTGCATTTTTTATTTTGTACTGGGTCCTGCAAATTCTGTAGCCAGTCCTGTTATGAGAATATAATAAGACAAAGGGAGATACAACTGGACTGAAAAGATAGTGGTATATCTCCATGCTAGTCCTGGTTCTGTCACTAAAGGATTCTGTGATCTTGGGCAAGTCAATTTCCCTTCTATAAGCTTCGGTTGTCTCTTCTAAAAATTGAGGGGATAAGACTGGGCCAGTGTTTCCCAAACTCACTTGCTAATAAGAATCACCAAAGATGATCGTTATGAACACAAAGCACAAATTCGAAGTGCAAACCTCTGATTCTTCCTGTTAGCATGTTCCCATCCCAGTGTCCCCAACAGTCCCCTGTACCCCAGCACTGATGTACCACTCCCATTTAATATCCATCAGAGAGATCACATCTCTTGAGGGTGGGAGACATGAAATCAGGGAAGGCTTCCTGGAGGAGGCTGCACCTGAGCTGGGCCTGGAGAGATGGAGCAGGATTTCCCACAGAGGGAAAGATTTCCCAGAGGGAGACATTGGTGTTTATGTGCAAAGCCAGGGATAGAGCACAGGTGCTGAGCATGGGCTCACCAGTTGGGGGGACAGGGTTCAAATCAGACCTGGTTCAAATAACCACCTCTCCTCATGGACTCCAGCCAGAATCAACTTAACACACACACTTGCACACATACATACACTCACATGCATACATACACATATATATACATACAGTACACATGTGCTATCCTCACACAATAAACACACATATATATATGTATATATATACACACACTTGCACATACACACTCACACTAGCTACTCATGTGACATATATACACAGACACACACTCACACATACATTCATATATGCACTCACACACACGCTCCCTGGCAGACAGCCCTTTCTCAATTGCAATTCTCTGTCTCTCGGTAGCAAGTTCCATCTCTCTGTGGATGTTACCAATAATCCTACCCACCCACTCACCTTACTGCATACGTGTAATTGCTTAGTTGACAGCCATTTCATCTCCTTATTGCCCTCAGACCCACTTGGTGAAATAACTACTAACTCTCCATCCCAAGCATGGCTGCTAAGTGGATAGAATTCACTGTTCAGACTATTAAGAAATGTAGTTACGTTGTAGTCGAGGATTTACAAAGCCTACATCTCTTGAATCGACCTCAACACAAATTCATAAAGTGAAGAGCAAAATCTCAGTCCAGTGCAAGAGTTCTGTTTCCAGCTGTGTTACAGCTGCCTGACCCAGTGCCCTCAATCTCCCTCGTCCAATACTGATGTCCCCCTATATCCTTCCACTGTAAGATACTATTAGTAAACTATGATTGTTATTAAACACTCCATCACTTTACTCACATACTAGTCTACTCTCTCCAAAGTACCATTTATCTTATATAATTCTGTACTATATATATATATTTTAAAAGTATTTATATATAGACACACACATATATATGTATATATACACACACATACATATACATTTTGTTTCTGCCTCCTTCTATCTTTGAGAACATAAGTCGTTCTGGTATTTTGTCAGTAGAAATATGAGCTCTGCCATTTTTGCTGGTGTTTGTTTCTATGATAGCCTATTAAAACTGCCAACTAAGGGTTCCCTGAATCTATCAAGATCAGACTCCTATGAGCTTGTGTGTGTATGAGCATGCAGTGTTATTTCCATTACATGTACATTTTATTTGTAATGTCCTGACAATACTAACACACTTTAGAACACCTTCATAAGCCGTACAAGCAGCAGTAAAATAACCGAATAGTAAACACCACCAATTATATTTGATGTGACTGACACATAGACTACGATAAAGTAAAACAGGGAATAAAAAAATCAGTAGCAAGAAAGCAACCATGAGTACACCCTTCTATAATCTTCCACTATTTTATAATTGCATGGTACTTTTCAAAATCATCTTGCATCTTTCATCAACATATTCTTATCACAATGGGTGAGAATAGCCATGTCAATGCCAATAATTCCAAAGTTATGATGTTCCTGCCCTTGAGCTCAGTTTCCTAGAACCACTGCCTAATGCTTCATACCAAGCACAATTCATATGCCTGACTTTGCAAATGCGGGCGCCGACATTTAATACATTGAGAGTCTTGCACTAGCTTGGATCTTTTCATACGATTCGACAAGCTACCAGCTTTGAGGGTGACCTTGCTGTGGCATTAGATGGAGCCAATCTTAAGGATTTTTACCCTCTTACTGATAGCATAATAAGTTGCAGGTCAACCTGGGATATTTGTCAGGTTAAAACCTAAACATCAGCCAACACAGAAAGAACAAGCTCATCTCAAAGTTCCTTTGCTGGGCTGTGGGGAAGTTGATGTAGTGGCACAGTATCTAAGCTCCACAAAGTCCTTATTAAGTGTGACAGCAACAGCTGGAGCTGCTAGAACTGGCAGAACATTGAAAGAAACACAGGCCCATTAGAGAAAGGAGGGGGAAAAGGTATAATTTGAAATATTAAATAATGTAGCTCTGGACTGCTGGTGGGCATGAAAATCCCAGCAGCCTCAGTAGAGTTTTGTTCTGCACTGAAGGCGATAGCTATAATTCCCTTTAGATGCCTGGACTCGTATTGTCACATTTCCCATTACAAACATAAAATATAACAGCACATTGGAAAGCAATGCAGCTCATGTTCTGCTTGATGAATAGCAACAGTGAGGGTACCTGAGACAAGCAGAAATTTGCTTATTCAATAAACAGCTCTAAGGCAGAGAGAAACCCCAGAGGCTGGCATTCAAGGCCTTCTGCTTAGCTTACTCTGCCACACCAGACCTCACGCCACCACTCTCTACCATGACTTTAGTATAATACCAGGTCAGAATCCTTTCATCACCTAGTCTATTCACTCCTCTCTTTGTGCCATCACTCTATTCTTGACTCCGCTTGGAATAACCCACTCTTCTGCCTCCAACTTCAATTTATCTACTTACATTTTCCCTTAAGAGCTAGCTCAGGTTCCATCTCATCCAAAAGGCATTCCCTGACGGACCAAAGCACAGCAATGTCTTCCTTCTATATATTTCTATAGCACTTATTACCTATACCACACAACCTGGCCCCTGCTTCTATACAATCTTGTATAGTTCTCTAATATAAAACTCCTGGAGGTCAGACACTTATATTTCTCATAGTGCCTAAGAGTTCTCAGAACATAGTAATTAAGAAAACATTACTGTTTAGTGGTAAAATGTGCCATCTTTGAATCCCAACTCTAATGCTATCTGTATGACTATAAGCAAGCTACTTAATTTGACTAAACTCCAGTTTCCTCATCTGTGAAGTGGAAATAATGGTAGATACCTCACAGAATTAGCTCTGCCCTATTCTCCTATTTCATTTCTGCAATCTAAGTTCTAATAATGTTTTCGGTTCTCAGGGGAAAAAAAAAGAAAAGCCACTTTAGAGAGCCTTTGGACTTCCCTGTTCAGTAAATAAGGCTGTTGAAAACATACACAAATTACTGGATTGGCCACTAAACATGATTTCTGACCTTAAATGGGGGTCTGAAAATAGGAGACTTTTTATCCATTTTCTTTCCCTTTCTTCCCAAATCTCATCCTCAAGGTGCCTATGGTGAAGTAAAGAATCATTGATGTTCATTTGCTCCTATTCTAAAAGTGGGCTCTTCAAAAGGGCTTAAAATAAGAAACATAGCCTTAGATAGCATTTGTGAACATGGCCTAAACTAGTAGTAGTAGTGGTAGTAGTAGTAGTAGTAAAAATAGTAATAATAACAGAAACAATAATGAAATTTTCTGACATTTCCTGGGCACTTTTTATGTGACAGGCACTGTTTTAAATACTTTGTGTCAGTGATGTCATCAAGATAGCAAATAAGTTTTCAGAACTTGTTCCCTCACAGGAAAACCAATTTGAACAACAAACTATGCATGAAAATATCTTCACAGGAGCTACAGAAACCAGATGAGAGATTACAGCACCTGAGTGTAGCACAGAAATAAAAAACGATGCATTGAAGAGGGTAGGAAAGATAGTTTCACATTACTCCTCACCCTAATCCTGGGCAGTATGGTGGAGAGACACCTTCCACATGGGAAAAGGAGAGGGAAATGAGCACCCAACTTTACCACCAACCACAGCACCAAACCCGCCCTAATGAACCTCGGCTCTGGGCCAGCTTCCTTCACGTACCTTATGGTCCAGGCCAGCCCTTGGGGATCTAGGTTCCTGGCCCACCAATGCCAAGCTGGCTCCAGTGACTCCAGGCTCTAGGCCTGCCCTTGTAGACCCCGGCACTAGGCTAGACCCTGTGGATCCAGGTACCTGGCCAGCCACGCAGAGGACTCCAGCAGCAAGCCAACTCAAAAGAAAACATACAACTAGCTGATGGTACATGAAAAATTGCTCAACGTCACTAATCATCACATACATGTAAATCCATATCAAAATGAAATATCACCTCATATTTGTTAGAATGGCTGTCATCAAAAAAGATGAAAAATAACAATTGGTAGTGAGGGTATGAAGAAAAGGGAAACTTTGTACACTATTGGAGGGAATATAAACTAGTATAGCCATTATGGAAACAGTATATAGGTTCCCCCCAAAATTAAAAATACAAGTATAATACAGCATTTTCACTTCTGGCTGTATACCCAAAGGAAAGGAAATAAGTGTGTTGAAGAGATACCCCATATATCCATGTTCCCTGCAGTGCTATTCACAATAGCCGAGATATGGAATCAACCTAAGTATTCATCAAAAGATGAATAAAGAAAATGTGATATATATGCACAATGGAATACTATTTAGCCTTAAAGAAAAAGGAAAGCCTGTCATTTGTGACAACGTGGATGGATCTGGAGGATATAATTCTAAGTGAAATAAGCCAGGTACAGAAAAACAAATACTGTACAATCTCATCTATCTGTAGGATTAAAAAAATAGAGCTCAAAATAAAAGCAGAGAGTAGAGTAGCTGTTGCAAGGGGCTGAAGGGGAGGTGGGAAAATGGGGAGAAATTGATCAAAGGGTAAAAACTTTTAGTTATATAGGAAGTATAAATTCTGGAGATCTGATATACAGCATGGTAACTATAGTTAATAATACTGTATTATATACTTGAAATTTGATGAGAGAATAGATCTTACATGTTCTCACCACAAAAAAAGGTACCTGTATTAGGTGATAAATATGTAAATTACCTTGTGGTAATCACTTCACAATGTATGCAGATATCAAAACATCACAATATATACCTTCGATATTTAAAATTTCTATTTTTCAATTATACCTCACTAAAGCTAGTACGTAGATTAAATTATTTTGTCCTCACCACACCCCTATGAGGTAGGTATGATGGTTATTCCTATTTCACAGATGAGAAAGCCAAACCTCAGAAAGGTTAAACAACTTTCTTTTCCATTGTTATTCAGTGAATAATGAGGAAAAGCAGGGTTTGAATCCGGGTCTATCTGGTTGTACAACTTGTGTCCCTGATCATTATATTACACTGACTTTCCAATAAAATTTGGAATAGGAAAAAATACTTATTAACTAAAGTTTTCCAAATCAATATGGTTACCAGGTAGATTGGCTGTTGGATGGTTGGTTTTTAATTAATTTATTTTAATTTTTTGTAGATATAGGGTCTCACTGTGTTACCCAGGCCAGTCTTGAACTTCTGGCCTCAAGAGATCCGCCCGCCTTGGCCTCCCAAAGTGCTGGGAATACAAGTATGAGCCACTGTGCCAGCCTGATTTTTAATTTAAATAAATGGTATCAGAAATCTGGATGTCATCATCTCACATCTAATCACTCACCAGGTCCTATTGATTCTACCTGTTAAATAGCTCACAAATCCATTTATTCTCTTCGTCCCCACAGCCACTACCTTAGTTTAGGCATTGACATCATCTCTTTCCTCTTAACCATTCTCTTTAGTCTTTCCCATCTCTAGTGTCGAGTACAGCCAGAGTGATTTTTCTAAAATGCAAATCTGATAATATCATACATTGTGTAAAACCCATAAGTGGCTCCCTAATTCCTTAATAATAAATGCCTAAGCTTCTTAACCCAGCTCATACCATAAATGATTCTTCATGATCTGGATTATGTTTACCTCTCCAGGGTAATCTCTTATAAGGACACTCTTCTCCCAAGTGTGGATTCCAACAATAATAAAATGACTTACAATTCCTCAACGATGCCTTAGTTCCTCTTAAATCTTAGGACATGCATAGAAAATATTGTGGCCTGAGTTGAAAAGATGCAAGAAGCTTCTGGAGGCTTTAAGAGAAACTAAGAAGGTCAAAGCAGAAAAAGTAGAAACACTGTGCAAACGGATAACCACAATCAACACCTTTTCCATAATAGCAAATCTCATCAAAAAACGAGTTTGAAGCATTAATGACTGTACTTTATAGAGGAACTAAATCCTAATGATTAAATCCTTAATAAATATTTACATCCCAAAGGAAGGATTTTTTTTTCCTTATTTTTACAGGCCCAACAAACAGATATTTGCAAATATTGAAACTAAAAGTTGCTGAGTTCTATTTCTAAGTGATTTTCAACATATGGCTTAGTTCTACTTTCAAAAATCGCTGAGATAGGAAGAATGAGAGGAGAAAATCAGATGAGAATGGGTAAATTATTAGCCGAAGGTCACCAAGCTAATTACTAGTGAAGCCTGGATTAGAGCCTCTAGTTATTCCTAATTCAGCTATCTCGAGTTTGGCTTTACAGATATGTGCTTTTCACCTAAAAAAAAAAATTACCGCAGACCTTCAACCTTGAGTCATGGGTTAAAATTGAATGCTTAAATCAATGTTACCCGCCTCTACCATGTGTATAGTGTACCTGGTTTCAGGAGGCTCAAGAGGTAGTAGAGGCACTGAATGGTAGAAGGTGATTTCTGCCATCAGGCTATGAAGGCAAAATTGGGTTTAATCTGGCATTAAACAGCTCCTCTGGTTTAAACCCACTGTCGCTCCCGTTAACCTCTGCCTCCCAACATGCCCAAAATGTGCATATGGATTAAGTCGAATTTCCATCTTATAAGTAAGCTTCTTCAGTGTTTCTTTGATTTTGTCTTCATCAAGTTCTCATTTTACAGGAGAAACGAGTGTATGTACCATATGGTAACCAATTATTTTCCCTTTAAGGTGGAAAGCTCACACATTTAAATACCCAAAGTTCCTATTTTTTTTTATTTTCCCTGCTTGGTTTCATCAATAACTGGCTTTGCAATATTTTTATTATAACCAAATTGTCCACACACCTTTGCTTCATTTTTCTGGTTAAAGCCACATAACTAATGAGTACACAGTCTGGGCCATCACTCATTTCATGCCTTTTTTTCATTGATTACCAAGCTGATTTTTCTATAATGACCCATCACAAGCTATATTTATTCTTTAATACCCTTGTTACTCCACCAGGCTAATTTGCCCAGTGTTAGTTCCATCTGTTTTTCGCCAGCTTCATCAAATAGAATACAGTCAAAAATGAATGCACAACAGAAAACAAATTTGTGGTTGCCAGGGGATAGGGGGAGGGCAGGATGGAGAGTGACAGTGGGCATGGGGTTCTCTTTTGTGGTGAGGAAAATATTTTGGAACTAGACAGAGGCAATCGTACAATACTGTGAGTATACTAAAGGCCACTTTAGTATCTTATTTAGTAATTACTATTTAGTAATTATACACTTTAAAGTGGTTGACTCTAAGTTATGCGAATTTTGCCTCAATTTTTCTAAAAAGGTAATAAAAAAATTATCTGCCAACATGGCACTTATATTCTAGCAGGAAAAGGCAGACAATAAGCAAAATAAGAAAGCAAATCATATTTTATGTTGAAACCTAAGTGCCACGGAGAAAAATTAAGCAAGGTTTTACTGACGAAGGGAGATGTGATTTCAAATAGAGTGGTCAAAAAAAGACCTAATTGAAAAGATAATATTTAAATAAAGACTTGAGGATGCTGAGGGAGCTAAAAACAAGAGTATAAGGTAGAAGAGCATTCCAGGCTGAGAGAAGAGCCAATGCAAAGGTCCTGAGGTCCCAGAGGTATCTGAAGAACTAGCCCTTCAAAGTTGCTTTACCCTGGCATTAAATCAGACTGCAGGGGCTAAGAAAACATCACTACCTTCTGTCCCAGCAGATGTGCTGCTCATCTGAGGTTAAGTCATTCTCTGCTTGATGGACCAGGATGGTTTACATGGCCAATGCTGTACAGAATGAGGATATCATTCTGGACCGGGGACTAACATTTATTATCATTAAGACCTTCTATTTCCACATTAGCATATACACTTTTGGCTGAAATTCCAATTGTCATTTTGGTCACTGGCCATTTTCAATAAGTCATGAGCCTCTCAATAGGTACATCAAGATTTAAGGGTAGGGAGAATAAAACTTCAATTTGACTGTTTTCTGCTAAATTATTTTTGTTCCAACAAATAGACTCATTTGACAATTAAAAAAAAATGAATGCAAAGTCTTTCAGCCTCCCACCCATTCCCTTCCTTTTCTTAAGAGACTGATATTTTTCCCTAGAGAACTAGACAAAGATGGCCACTGAAATGTTACAAACATTAGATGCTTTTATGCCTTCCCATCTTACCCCATCAAGACCCCAGTCACCCCAGGCCATGTTTAAAGAAGTTCCTCTGTGCCTGCAGTTGAATCCTATAGCAGCATGGCTTGCCTTTGCTTACTGTCCTGATCCTGGCTTCATCTTAGCTTGCTCACCCTTAGTTTTCTTTTCCTCATATCCACATAGTTTATGTATTTTCGTAAGTTGGCTTGAGCCTTATGGAAAATTAGAGTGGGTATAAAAAATAGTAGGGAGGAAAAAATGGAGAATGACCTAATAAGTCAAAAGAGAGCACCAGATTCACAAAAATGCATCTGCCTCTAATTTATGGTGTGGCCTAAAACAGTCTGGCTCAGCCTGTCAGGTTTGCTCTATTCCCCTCAGCAACAGACACAAATAATCATATAGATCCATATAAAGGAGAACTCTTCTAAAAACCCAGAGTATGTCAGGCTAAGCAACACCCTTGGAAATAGCAAGATCTGCTAAGGGATGAATTCACTCCCAAATACCACCAATATTAGTGATTTTTTTCAAGCAAGTGGGAATAAATTGTGTAGACCCTTGTCTTGGAATAAGCTACTAAAGAGACCATGGTGTCAGAGGTAACAGAGATAACATTCCGCTATACCACAGTTAAGGTATTTGTTGTGGCATGCACGTTTTTCTTCATCTAAGATCTAATTGAGATTTGGAAGGCTTTCAAACAGATGTGATTCATAAAAGATTATGATTCAGTGTATTCAGAAAACTCATTAACAGGGCATTTTAGATAAAGGAAAGCACAATGCCTCACATAGGTTTTGATCAGAATTTACTTGGGCAAAAATCCCCATCTGTAAATGAATTGCTACATAATCCTTGCTGATGTCCTAAGAACAAAGATCCACTGCCACAGGGTTTTCTAAGGCAACCTCTCTTTGGTGAAAAGTATGGCATCGAAAACATGAATGCTTGGTGACCTCTGAGTGTCCCTATCCCTTCACTCGCCCACTCTTTCACATCATAAATGTATTTTACCTAAAATTTAATGAATAACAAAGCATTTCTTATTAAATTGCATACTAAATCATCTGCATTCACAAATCCTAAGAAATCTGCAAAAATCACTGCAAAAGAAGGTTTTTGAGGAAGATCATTCCTGGCAGTTATTAAATGCTATTTTTGTGTGTGTAAAAAATAGTTGAGCACAATGTAATATCACTGGTAGGTACCTCTAGTTTTCCCCTGCCTGACATGGAAGAAAAAACTCATTGTCGGGGGGAAAAAAGTATAACAGTGAGATGCAGCTCTCTAGGAGCTTACAAGCCTGACTGTAAATGTTCTCACCAAGCTCAATCAACAGACCTTACTTACAACTGTAATTTTTCTCTGTTTTCTACCATGAGAAGAAAAGTGTCTGAAAGACGGAAAGGATCAAGTCTTGATGTGTGTCCCTGTTTCTGTTGACGTTATTCTGAACCCTAAAATCATTTCTGATCCCTCAGTTTCATGTTTATTGATAGGGAATGCCTACTGTACTATGTTTAATTACTTAACCTGTTAAAATTTCATATCACTAATTACTCTAACTTTCACAGATAAACAAAGTCCCTGAAATTTTCTTCCAGGGAAAGTTTGGGTTCAGGCATTTCACCATAGGCTAGTTTTGGGAGGCAGTAAAAAGAGAGAGAAAGAGCTATTCTGTTCCCAGAAGTCATTGGATACCAGATCAGAACGGGGAACAAGAAAACTGTATGCTGAACTTCTGGAATGCCCACAACATGAATTCTCACAATATTAATGTATTTGAATGAACACGTATTCCAAAGTCAAATAGTTTCGTGAACATGGTGGTCTCTCACCATTTTACTGTTCCATTATTTTATATCTCTTATTCATTTCATTGGGAATGAACTGTAGGTTGAATCTGTAAAAAATATTATGGGCATATGGGAGAAGAACAAAGGTCCAAAGTTGCCTTTTTAAAAATGTTTTTATTTTTTAAAATTGACAAATAAAATTGTATATGTTTATCGTATACAAGGTGATGTTTTGAAATGTACATACATTGTAGAATGGCTAACTCAAGCTAATTAAAATATTAATTGCATCACAGAGTAGATTTTAAGTGTTCTCACTGCAAAATAATAACTATGTGGAATAATGCAAAGTTCCTTTTTATCTTACCAAGTATATAAAGGTCTGAGAGTATCTGTACAAGTCTTAATGTCCTAATATATGCTTATAAAATTCAACGATTTTATATTATTCCTGAGCCTTTCTCATGTGTATTGCTACACAACTTCAGGAAATATCATGCCAACTATTTCTGTATCCAAACGGATTTCCCAACAAAGAACAAAGAGTAACTTGTCTCGAGAAACAATGGTAGGACATAAGTTACCTGAGTATATCACTTGGGATTGAAAATTAAAGGCCTTTTTTACATAATGGAACTATTTTGAACCATTGACGTTACTCCTGTAGCAACATATAATTCACTGGCATCTTTAACTTACTATTAAGTCTCCTGATACTGAATTAGATGATGTGCACTTCCAAACAGAGAAAATAGAATGCATCTCGCTGCTAGAGCTGAATTATGGATTTTATTTCACTTTTTCTTAGAGGGAGTATCATAATCCTGCCCATCCTTTGTAAGTAGGGCCAAATTATCTTTCTCCAACCTGAAACAAAGCTTTTGTTTGACATTCTGACCAGGTATTAAGGTACTCAGGTTCAGAGTGTCATTGTACAAAAAGGGTATTTAAGGGTACAAAGAAGAGGTCACTTACCCCTGACCACTACCACCAATAGAAAAGACACTTGAATTGGTAACTCCTTTCCTCAATTTTCTTGTGAACAATGTCACAAAGATGAATTTGACCACACATATTGTTTCTATGTATATGTGCATGTACACACATGGGCACATTGATAGCAACTTTTGAGTTGTCTCAAATTAACAAGGAACACATCTTTGTCACCTAAGCAGAGTTTCTAGAAAAAGCTTTGGAATTAAAAGCTTTATAAAATATTATTGTATACATACTTAGCCTTTGGAAAATACATTTGCTGATTAATAAGTAATAGTTAATACTTTTCTTTGGAGACAGAGTCTCACTCTGTCACCTATGCTGGAGCGCCATGGTGTGATCAAAATTCACTGCAACCTTGAACTCGTAGGCTCAAGCAATCCTCCCACCTCAGCCTCCTAAGTAGCTATGACTACAGGGACACATTACCACGCCAAGCTAATTTTTTTAATTATTATTTTGTAGATTCGGGGTTTTGCTGTGTTGCCCAGGCTTGTCTTAAATTCTTGACCTCAAGCAGTCCTCCCACCTCAGCCTCCCAAAGTGCTGGGATTACAGGTGTGAGCCACCGCATCTGGCCAATACTTTTTTATGTACAATGTCATTCAGAACAGTAATTGTACTATATTGCAGTGATCTTCTTAGAGATTTGCTCACTACATGGTCTCAGTAGGCTATCAGTTTTTAGTAAATATGTTTGTTTTTCACAGCTTTTCTACCTCCCTCTAGCTTTTTCTAGTTTAATAGTCATCACTTTTTGATGCTGCAAATAAACTTATTAGAGCTGTCTCCTAGCCCTTACCTTTTAAAATTTTTAAATTATAACATTTTATTGCAGTTACAATGTATATAAATAAAATATAAATATACATATAAGTATAAATACAATGAATATAAGTGAAATAATATATACATCATCTACAAAGGAATATGGGGTATAAACAAAAATAAACAGTTGCAAAGTTTCTATATTTTAAAAGAAGTAGAAAATTAATTCTAAGTAGACAGGAATAAAATAAAGATACATATTATAATCCTTAAAGAAATATCTAAAAAGAATATAAAGAAGTATAGTTAAATGGCCATAAATAAATTAAAATGGACTACTAAAAATATTTGATTATCCCAAAAGATGGCATGAAAGGAGGAACAGAATAAGAAAAAAACCAGATGAGACACATAGAAAATGTATAGCAAATGGAAGGCATAAATCTAAGCATATCAATAAGTACATTAAATATAAAGGGAAGAAATAATTCAATTAAAAGGTTAAAATTGTCAAACTGGATAAACAGCAAGAAACAACTATGTGTTGTCTACAAGAGATACATTTTAAATACAAAAACACAGATAGACTAAAAATAAAAGAATGATAAAAGCTAAGAAAGATAAGAAATATGAAGTTGCAATATAAAGATTATTGCCAGAGATAAAGGAGAACATTTCGTAATACAAAAGGGTACATTCATCAAGGAGACATAACAATTATAAATATATCTACACTAATAACAAAGCTTTAAAATACATAAGGAGAACCTGACAGAAAAGAGAAATAGACTAATCCATAAAGTCAGAGATTTTAACACTCCTCTTTCAGAAATGATAGAACTAGATTTTAAAAAAGTAAATATAGAAGATACGAATAACATCAAATTTCTTGAATCTCAATGACATTTATAGAATACCACATTCGACACGTGTGAAATACATATTTTTGCTCATGGACACATGAAACAATCACCAAGATAAACCATATATTAGGCCATAAAATATGTTCCAATAAATTTCAAAATGTGAAATCTTACAAAGTGTGTTCTTTGAACACAGTGGAATTAAGTTAGAAATGAATAACAATAAGATATTTAAAAAAGCTCTAATATTTGGAAATTAACACATTTAAAAATATGACATGAACCAGGATGAAATCACCATGGTAACTGAAAAATACTTTCAACTAAGTAATGATGAAAATACAATACATAAAAATGTGTTAGATGTGGCTAAAGCAGTTGGAGAAAATTTTACAAACATTTATGCTATAAAGAAGTTTAAAAACAATGCTCTAAGTTTCTACCTTCAGAAGATTAAAAAAGAAAAGTAAATTAAATTCAAAGTAAGTATTAATAGAAGGAAGGAAACAATAAAGACATGAACAGACATAAATAAAATTGAAGGTAGATAAGCACTAGGAAAAAATCAATGAAGTCCAACAGTTGACTATCAGAAAAGATAATTATAATTGATAATCTTCTATCAAGACAGATCCCAAAAAAGAAAAGGAAAAAACACAAATTACAAATACCAGGAAGAAAGACAGGATAGCACTACAAATCCTATAGATATGATAACAATAATAAGGCAATATTATGAACAACTTTATGCCAATTTGAAAACTTAGATAAAATACACAAGTTCCTTGAAAAAAGTCAGTGAAGCTTAAACGAGATGAAATAGAAACTCTGAATAACCCTAAATGTATCAAAGAAATTAAATTCATCACCAAAAACCTTCTCATAAAGAATATATACAGGCCCATACAATTTCACTGTGAATTCCATCAAATATTTGAAGAAGAAATAATATCAATCTTTCAGAAAAAGAGTTGGAGGGATCACTTCCAAACTTGTTTTATAAGACCAGCATAATCATGATATTCAAACCAGTAAAAGATACTAGAAGAAAACTACAAACCAACATGATGCATGAATATGGATACAAAAGCCCTAATCAAAATATTAGCAAATTGAAGCAGTTTGCTCTCACTCACTCACTCGATCTCCATATATATACATGCACATACTTGAAATTATAAATTATATTTGCAAAATATGTATCTGCCATAAGACTTTTATCTAGAATATTTTTAAAAACCTCGTATGTGATAATATAACAAATGCTGAAAATTTTAAAAACAGATGGAAGATTTTAAAACATATTCAAAAGAAAAGATCTATCAATAACCAATAACAACAAAATCTTTAATATAGTGACTAAGTCAATAATAAGTTATGGTACACTTTAAGATAACTAAAAGAGTGGACTTGGGATGTTCCTAACACAAAGAAATGATCAATACCTGAGGTGATGGATAACCCAATTACCCTGATTTGATTAATATGCATTGTACCCTTATAGCAAAACATCACATGTACCCTATGAATATATACAACTATTATGCAACCATAATGATTTAAAAATATTTTTAATAAAATAAAGAAAAAAACATTAATATGACTAGCTATCAGGTAAATATACATTAAACCACACAGTGAGATACCATGTTTCCCCCACTACAATATAAAGAATAGAAGGATAAGCAAGACAGAACACTCAATGGAGAGAAATTGGAACTCTTACAGATTGCTGGTGGGATATAAAATGATGCGACCACTTTGGCAAAATATTTGACAGTTTCTTCTGAAGTTAAATGTGCACCTACCATTTGTCCCAAAAATTCCATTTCTTTCTATTTACTCAAGAGAAATGAAAATATATTTTCATAAAAAGACTTGTACAAGAATGTTTATAGCAGCTTTATTTATGATGACTGAAAATTAGAAATGATCCAAATATTCATCAACAGGACAATGGATATTCAGTAATATAGGAGAATTAACTGATGACACATGAAATAAAATGGATGAATCTCACAGATAAACAAGAAAACCATAGTATATGATTCCATTTATATAACATTCTACAATAGGCAAAAATCATCAGAATACTGGGTGTTTCTGAAAAGAAGGGAGGGATCGACTAAGAAGAAACACAAAAGAACATTTTAGAGTGATTGAAATGTTCTAAATCTTGATAGAAGTGTAGGTTAGATGGGTGAATCTATTTTTCAAAATTCATCAAATTAGACACTAAAGATTTAACCATTTCAAGGCATATTAATTTTATCTCAATACGAATAAGATGAACACATATTAAATTCTATTTATTAGGTTACCTTATCATAGTGGAATGGATTCATGATTCTAAAACTGCCTTCTGTATATTCTAGTTTTGAACAAATGAGTAAATCTGCTGAGATTAATGGGAGATATGTTTTCCTACCTTAAGAAAGAGAGTTACAAATATGGAAATGTCAAAGACTAGAATGTTTTCCATGATGTTGGATTGGAATTGGAGGTATAAGTATGAAATCATGGTTTTGATTTTTGCTTTTGTTTTGAGACAGAGTCTCACTCTGTTGCCCCAGTTAGAGTGGGGTGGCGACAGCCTAGCTCACAGCAACCTAAAATTCCTGAGCTCAAGCAATCCTTCTGCCTCAGCCTCCAGAGTAGCTGGGACAACAGGCATGAGCCACCAAGCCCAGCTAAATTTTTCTATATATTTTTAGTTGGCCAATTAATTTGTTTCCATTTTTAGTAGAGACAGGGTCTCCCTCTTGCTCAGCCTGGTTTCAAACTCCTGATCTTGAGCGATCCGCCCACCTCGGCCTCCCAGAGTGCTAGGATTACAGGCTTGAGGCACCATGCCTGGCCTCATGGTTTTTAATAGATCAATAGATCAATCTTATTTTCTCACTCTGTCCACTGAGAAGGCCTAAATAAATTAATGCAGCTTGTTGGAATGAGCATATCTAGGGCTCAGATCCTGCTTTCTAAATACTATTCCTCACTAAAACCACCCAGAGTTCCATGAGGAAATATCTAATTTCAAGTTCAGAGCAGTGAAAACATAAGATGAGCTTGGAACAGGCCATAAAGTAAGGAAGTGCTTGAGGAATGGAGACATACTCAAATGGCACAAAAGCCAGCTTAAAGGCATTCCTACTGGCCAATTCTGGGATAATTTTCCACATCAAAAATAGTAATTATAAAGGATTATAACTCATTGAATAATAATCCACTAGTCTAGAGTCTGTGTTAATTTAAATAATAAAATAAATAAAGAGTGGAGAAAGTAAACCTCTTACAGTAAAATACCAACTAGTAAATACAAAAGAAATTCTGGAGTTATAAAATTATCAGTAGATGCTGCCTGGGTGCAGTGGCTCACATATGTAATCCTAACACTCTGGGAGGTCAAGGTGAATGGATCACTTGAGGCCAGGAGTTTGAGACCAGCCTGACCAACACAGCAAGACCCTGTCTCTACAAAAAATAAAAAACTTAGCTGGATGTGGTGGTACACGCTTGTAGTTCCAGCTAATTGGGAGAGCTAGGCAGGATTGCTTGAGTCCAGGAGTTGAAGGTTGCAGTGAGCTATGGTGACCCCACTATACTCTAACCCGGGCAACATAGTAGGACCCTGTCTCAAAAAAAAAAAATTAACAGTACATGCTAAAACTAGTGGGTCAAAGTTTGATATGGAATAGGATATACATATGGTCTCAAAATGTCTCTGCACAAACTGTTAATTACTTACAAATGGTAAGGTCAAGGAATAAAAGGTCACAGAATACAAAGTTTCAAAAACCATTTCAGATTTAAAAAGACTAAAGAGATATGGCACCTAAATGAAATGTGTTGTTCTAAATTTAATCCTTTACTAGGAAAAAGCTACTATAAAAGATATGATTAAGACAATTATACAAATTTGAATATGGACCAGAGATTAGTTGACAGTAATGTGTCACTATTAAATTTCCAGATTTTAATAGGCACACTATGGTCTTTGTAAGAATTCACTATTGCAAGATCATGGAAACAACCCAAGTGCCCGTCAATTCATGAGTGGATAATTAAAATTTGGTATATGCTCACAATGGAATATTACTCAATTCTAAGAAACGACCGTGAGCTAGCACCGTTTATGCTATCCTGGATTAAGCTTAAGCCCATTTTCCAAAGTGAGGCGACACAAGATCAAGAAAATGGGCTCCACATGTACTCGCCATCAAATTGGTACTGACTGATTAAAACTATGGTGCTCAAATGGTGGTAGTGTTCACCAGGGATTGCGGGCGGGGGAAGACCCACATTTTAGGGTTGTGGCGAGCATTGTGGGGGGTAGGGGAATACCTCTAACCCTTCTTTGGGAGAGGCAAAGATATACAATGTAACCAAAATGTAAAAAAAACAAAACAAACAAACAAAAAAAAACATTTGTCAGGTGGTAGGCAGGTGGGAGGGGGGAGGAGGAGAAGGATGTATACTTATATAATGGGTGCGGTACTTACCTCCTGGGGGTTGGACATGCCTGATGCTCTGGGGGGTGCAGGGGCAATATATGTAACCCTAACAATATTTGTACCCCCATCATATGATAAAATAAAAGGAAAAAAAAGAAACACACACTTTAGTCTGCATGGTTAAAGAAGCATGATATTTCTGACTTCTCAAATTTTTCAGAAAAAATACATATGTTATAAATATAAAACTTCTAATATTATATAATATGTATGTTATAAATTTGATAACTATATCAATCTAAGAGATCAAAAATGAAAAAGCTAATAGGGCAAAATATTCAACAAATTTTGAATCTGTGCAATAAAAATTATGAATCTGGATAAATGGCACGTGGGAATTCCTTGTGCCATGAGAAAAACTTTTCAACTCACATCAAATAGTTATAAGTGAAGTTATAAGAATTTAATCTGTGTAATCATAAAGAATATCATCTAATTCCTCAAACATGGAAAAAAAATAAAAATAAAAAAAAAACTGGATTACAAAAATAATTATGTTCCCATCAACCTTGGTAACTGCAATGATGATAGGGAAAAAAATAGCTCTTTGCTCCAAGCAGATGTCCCTTATAGGTCTACCGTTTAATTTTGTATGTTAGGCCTTTATAAATTATCTCCAAATTTTATAAATTAATTTATTGATCCCTCAGTATGGAATATGAGTCTAGTAAAGCCTTGACATTATTATCCAGCGACGGTAGCTTGCAGTCTCTGCTTCCTCATAAATCTGTGCCTTCATAATAGATTTGGAAAGAATTGCCATTCAGGAGAGAATGCTAAGCATTTGAAAGAATAGTAAAGGCTTTCCAAATGGGAATTCTGGCTGTTTTTTTCAATAGAGAGAATGTTGGGGTTCAGAAAACAATAGCCTAAAATGAAGGCCTCAGAAGCAGCCTTAGAGAGCAAAGTTTTTCTCTGACCTTCTCCTGCCCTCCTCCTGTGTCTCAGTCCCATTCTCTGCTGAGCCTAATCATAGAACTCCCAGTGGTCATAGAAACCACAACCCCTTTTCTTGAAAGCCAGTCATACAACTTAAAAGATTTCTGTGCAAAAAGTGGCCAAAAAGAAATTATCTGACATACCTTCTTTGACTGTAGGTCATAAGACCCCCAATCCGGAGAGGGTCCTGCCTCCACACCCAGAAGGAAGGAATACATACTCAGAGAAGCCAAGAAGAATCTAGACAGACAGACCTTGCTGGATTTCCCGCCAGTCTATTAGCATTAGATCATACTCCTTCTGTACAGTCATATTTATACAGCTATCCATACTTTGTTGAGCCCCAGCATAAAAAAAAAACAATTCCTCCTGTATCTTTGGGTCTTCATTCTGAAGGCTCCCGTGTATACACACTAAATAAATTCATATGCCTTTTCTCCAATTAATGTGCCTTTGGCAAGCTGATTTTTCAGGAAACCTTCAGAGGGCCAAGGGGAACCTCCCCTTTCCCCCTACAAGAGTAAAAGAGAAAAAAGGGATGGAAGGAAGAGAGAGAGTGAGAGAAAGGATGGGGAAGGGAGGGAGGGAGAGAAAAGCAGGTAAAGAGGAAGAGGAAAGGAGATATGGATAAAAAAGGAAAAGAAAACTAAAGGAAAGATATATTTTAAATATGAAAGCTGTCACCGATGATGCTCAAGGCATAAAGTACAGTAAAAAATAGATCTTGGGTATGCATGTAGCAAGAACACTTAAGATGAGATCTCTCCTCTCAACATATTTTAAAGTGCACAATACCATATGGTTAACTATATGTACTATGTTGTATAGAAGATCTCTAGAACTTATTCATCTTATATAACTGAAACTTTATACCCATTAAGGAAAACAAGGAAATTGTTAGAGGCGATGGGTATCTTTAGAATCTTGATATGGTAATAGTATCAAAGGTGGTTGTATAAATATGTCCAAACTCATTAACATGTCTACATTAAATATGTGTAATTTTTACATATCAATTATAACTCAATAAAGCTTAAAAATTGATCTAACATGTATATGAGAATACTGGGACGCACCCAGTACTCACATATTTGAGATCTTATCCGTATTATAAATTCATACAAACAGAAAAAGCTTCCTTGATTCCCCATATGTGCCTTCAGCTACTCTCTGATTCAGAGAAAAATTTCTCAATAAAGACTCATTGTCACTCTTTCCTCATTTTCCACTCTCTCTTCAACTGACTCCCATTAGCTTTTTTTCCCCATCACCACATTAAAACTAACTTTTGTCAAGGTGCCCGATGATCTATTCCCAGTCTTCAATTTATTCAAACTCAACAGCATTTGCTAGAATTGATCATTCCCTTCAACTCAAAACCAATTCTTCTCTTGGCTTCCATGACACCCAAACTCCTGGTGTTGCTTACACCTCATTGGCCACACCTCCTCACTCATCTTTGCTGACTCTTCTCCTACTAACTCTGCAAATACTGAAGTTCATTCAGGCTCAGGCGTGTACCTTTTTATCTTTCTAGCTAAGATGATTTCCTAAGTGATATCAGCTAGTAGCATGGCTTTAAACACCATTTATATATTGACAGCCAAAGAAATTGCATCTCTAGCCATAGCATCTCTATAAACTCCATATTAATATATGCAAATATATTTTATTTCTTCATTTGAATATGAAATAGATATTTAAACTTACATCACAAACTGAACTTTTTTCTTTTTAAACAGAGTCTGGCTGTGTCGCCCAGGCTACAGTGCCATGGCGTCAGCCTAGCTCACAGCAACCTCAAACTCCTGGGCTCAAGCCATCCTCCTGCCTTAGCCTCCCAAGTAGCTGGGACTACAGGCACATGCCACCATAGCTGGCTCATTTTTTCTATTTTTAGTAGAGACAGGGTCTTGCTCTTGCTCAGACTGGTCTCCAACTCCTGAATTCAAGAAATCCTCCTGCTGAAGCCTACCAGAGTGCTAGGATTATAGGCATGAGCCAACAAACTGAACACTTGATTCAACCTCCAGCCTCAACCCTCAAACTTATTCTTCTCCATATTCCCCATCTTACTAAATGGTATCACCATTCTATTCAGTTGATTAATTGAGAAACCTAAGAGTCATCTCTAATATTTTTCTTTCACCCCTGCCATAGCCAACCCATTATCAGGTCCTTTCAATTCTCTCTCCAAATTATATCCCAAATCTATCTGCTTCATTCCATCTTCACTGCCGCCACCATTCTAGCCTAATTAATCATCATCTCCTTGTTGGTTACAGGGTACAAAATTTTAGTTAGACCAGAGAAATAAGTTCTAGAAATCTATTGTAAAGCATGGTGATTATAGTTAATAATAATCTATGGTTAATAGATTAATATAGTTGCTATAGTTAATATAATCTATAGCAACTTGAAAGTTGCTAAGAGAGTAGATAGTAAATGTTCTCATTACAAAAAATGGCAAGGATGTGAGGTGATTGATATGTTAATTAGCTTAATCATTCCACAATGTATACATACATCAAAACATCATGTTGTATACCACAAATATATATAATTTTTCACTAGTCAATTAAAAATAATGTTCAAAAAATTTAAATAAAAAATAAAAAACTAGATATATACACACATAACAATCATCTCTTTAAGGAATTATTGTAACAGCTTTCTAATCAGTCTCTCTGCCTCAACTCTTGCCATTCATTCCCTACATAGCAGCCAGAGTGAACACTTTCAAATGTAAAGCAGATCCTGTCACTATCCTGCTTAAAATCTTCCAAGGGCTTCCCACTGTGTTTAGACTAACATTCTAACTCCTTATCATACTGAAAAAGTTTCATGTGATATAGTCCTTGAATACCTCTCTGACCTCACCTTCTATTACTCAACCTCTTGCTCTCCCTGACTCAACCTCACTGGATTTCATTTTGTCCTCCAAAAGTGCAAAGTGCACTCTGACCTCAGGGCTTTTGCATAGCACTTGCTCCTTCTTGGTATGCTCTTCCACCCCCAAATTTTTTACCTCATACAAACTACTGTTTAAATGTTAGCTCTTCAGAGAGACCTTCCCTGCCCATCTCCATTCCTTTTCCCTCTTTCATTTTTATTTTAGCACTTCTCAATATCTTACATTATATATTATACTATATTTGCTTATTGTCTATCGCCACTACCATAATGGCAGGTCCATGAAACTGTATAGTTAGTGTTGTTCATTGCTGTAGCCCCAGTGAGGACCCAGTAAATATTTGCTGAGTGAATGAAATTGGCACTGTAAATAATCTAGGATAAATATTTTTAGAGTTAGAAAAGACCTTAAGTTAACCAAATCAGTTCCATATTTTTACAGTAGCAGTGCCTTAAGCCAATATAACCAGAGAGATCAAATGGCATATTAAAGATGTCAGAATTTTCTGGTGACAGAGCCAAGACTAGTGTTGAGGTTTTCTGATTCTTAGTCTAGTGTTCTTTCCTTTGATCCACTCTGTCTCATGCTGTCAGTCATACTGAGAAAAATACTGGGAAAATACTTTTCTGAAGTATATAATGCCATTCTGGTTAAATGACAGACACTGAACAGTGTCATGAATTCATTATTTTCATTTCTTTAGCAGCACATTTCTTTAGCAATGTGCCTTGCACATTGTAGATATAAACAAGAAGTGACCCTTACTCTTAAGAATTTATAATCTGGTGTGAACAAATGTGAACCTGAAAGAGCCAATCCTTCAAGATGGGACTTTCAGAGCTCACCTGGAACAACCAGTTAGAACTCACCTGAATCAACCAATCAGAGCTCACCTGAATCGAGCAATCATAACTCAGTTGCATCAACCACAATATCCCAAGTTTAAATCAGGAAGAAATAGAACTCTCAACCCAATAACAAGCAATGAGATTGAAGCAGTAATAAAAAAAATTCCAACAACAAAAAAAGCCCCAAACCAGATGGAATCATAGCTGAATTTTACCAGACCTAGAAAGAAGAGCTGGTACCCATACTGCAGAAATTATTCCACAACATTGAGAAGGAGGGAATCTTCCCCAACTCATTCTATGAAGCCAGTATCACCTTGATACCAAAAGCCAGGAAAGGACACACACAAAAAAGAAAACTATAGACGAATATCCCTTATGAAGTTAGATGCAAACATCCTGAATAAAATACTAGCAAACCGAATTCAATAGCACATCAAAAAAAAAAAAAATGATCCACCATGACCAAGTGGGCTTCATCCCAGAGATGTAAAGATGGTTCAACATACAGAAATCAATTAACGGGACTCTCCACATAAACAGAAGCAAAAAACAAAGACCATATAATCATCATCTCAAAAGATGCGGAAAAAGCATTTGACACAATTCAGCACATTTTCCTGATAAAAACCCTAAACCAAACTAGGCATACAAGGAACATAAGTCAAAATTATAAAAGTCACTTATGACGAACCCACAGCCAACATCATAATGAATAGGATAAAGTTGAAAGCATTCCCACTAAGAACTGGAACAAGACAAGGGTACCCACTGGCACCACCTCTATTCAACATAGCACTGTAAGTCCTAGCCAGAGCAATCAAGCAAGAGAAAGAAATAAAGAGTATCCAAATTGGGAAAGAAGTGGTCAAACTATCACTTTTTGTTGATGATAGGATCTTATATCTAGAAAACTCTACAAAGTCCTGGAATTGACAAATAAATTCAGCAAATTCTCAAGATACAAAATCAATGTACAAAAACCAGTAGCATTCCTATGCAGCAATAATAAATAAAAGACTCAATACCAGTAGCCACAAAAAAAACCCTAGGTATAAGCTTAACCAAGGAGGTGAAAGATCTCTAAAAAGAGAACTACAAAACATTGAGGAAAGAAATTGCAGATAACACAAACAAATGGAAAAACCAATCATGCTCATGGATTGGTAGAATCAACACTGTAAAAATGTCCATACTACCCAAAGTGATTTACAGATTCAATGCAATCCCCACTAAAATGCCAACATTGTATTTCATACATCTAGAAAAAATAATCCTCATTTAGTTTGGAACCAGAAAAGAGCCCGAACAGCCAAAGCAATATTAAGCAAAAAGAACAAATCTGGAGGCATCAATTTACCAGACTTCAAACCACACTATAAGGCTATGATAACCAAAATATCATTGTACTGGAAGAAAAACAGAGGCATAGACCAATGGAACAGAACAGAGAACACAGATATAAAACCACCCACGTACATCCAACCAATCTTTGACAAAGCAGACAATAGTAAACACTGGGGAAAAGAAGCCCTATTCAATAAATGGTGCTGGGAAAACTGGATAGCCACATAAAGAATAAAACAGGAACCATAGCTCTCACCACTCACAAAAATTATAATAACTCAAGATGGATAAAAGATTTAAATGTAAGGCAAGAAACCATAAGAATCCTGGAAGAAAATGGGAAGCCTCTTCTAGGTATCAGCTTAGGAGAAGAATTAGAAGAAGACCCCAAGGGCAATCACAGAAACAACAAAATAAATAAATGGGACTTAATTAAATTAAAAAGCTTCTGCATAGCTAAAGAAACAATCAACAGAGCAAATAGACAACATACAGAATTCGAGAAAATATTCACAAGCTATACATCCAATAAAGGGCTAATAATCAGAATCTACAAAGAACTCAAGCAAATCAGCAAGAAAAAAAAAAACAGACAACCCCATTAAAAAGTGGGCAAAAGACATGAACAGATAGACAAATGGCAAATAAACATATGAAAAATGCTCAGCATCACTAATGATCAGGGAAATGCAAATCAAAACCACAATGAGATATCACATTACCCCAATTAGAATGGCTTTTATTAAAAAGTCAAAAAACAATAGATGCTGGTGTGGATGCAGAGAGAAAGGAACACTTACATACTGTTGGTGGTACTGCAAATTAGTACAACCTCTATGAAAAATAGTATGGAGATTCCTCAAAGAACTAAAAGTAGACCTACCATTTCATTCAGCAATTCCCCTTTACTGGGTATCTTCCCAAAGGAAAAGAAGTCATTTTAGCAAAAAGAGACCTGCACTCGAATGTTAATTGTAGCACAATTCACAGTTGCAAAGATGTGGAATCAACCCAAGTGCTCATCAATTCATGAGTGGATTAACAAAATGTGGTATATGTGTACTATGGAATACTACTGAGCCATGAAGAAGGATGAATTACGGCCTTTTACAACAATTTGGATGGAACTGTAGACCATTATCCTAAGTGAAGTATCTAAAGGAATGGAAAAACAAACACCACATATACTCGCTATTAAATTAGAACTAACTGATGAGCACACATGTGCACAGAGGGAAGTACAACTCAGTGGATATCAAGCATGTGGTAGGGGAGAGAAGAAGATGGCCAAGAACCTACCTAACGAGTACAATGAACACTATACAGGCGAAGGGCACACTTATAACCCTGACTAAAGCAAAGCAAATGCAATCCATGTAATCAAAACATCTGTACCCCCATAATATTTTGAAATTAAAAAAAAATCAAACAATCAAAACTAAGCAAGTTTGAATCTTCATTTGTACAAAAAGACTTGATTGGGAACCAAGTGGGAACTTCCTTCATAAAAGCCAAAATCTCCCTTTATTCTCTGGAATGCTCCTTGCTTTTACAGCAAAGGTTGTGGTCTCCTTTCTTAGGGTAGAAAGGCTAGTAGGTGTTTAAAGCGTAGGTGGAGAAGGATTTCTCACACAGAAATTAAGATATATAAAAGTAAAACAGTTTATTTTATCCTTCAGAGGGGAGGGGAGGGGAGGGGAGGGGAGGGGAGGGGAGGGGAAGGGAAGGGAAGGGAAGGGAAGGGAAGGGAAGGGAAGGGAAGGGAAGGGAAGGGAAGGGAAGGGAAGGGAAGGGAAGGGAAGGGAAGGGAAGGGAAGGGAAGGGAAGGGAAGGGAAGGGAAGGGAAGCAGGGAAATGGGTTAGCATCCCAAAGAAAGAGAAAGGGGGTACCAGCAGGGAGGACAAGTGGCTCACTGATTTTGAGGGGGATGAAGAAATAAAAATAGTGATGGCTGTCAGATGATAACAAAAGCAGCAGCAGGTAGATAACAAAAACTGCAAGAATGTCAAAGTCCAAGAGTTGGTTTCCTGCCTTTCTTTGGAGAAGGGATTATCACAGGAGATGTGACTCTGTCCTCTGAGATATGATTGAGGCTTGGAGCTTATTCTCCTGTTGTTTACTCAGGAACTCTGATAAAAGCAGATTCTCAAAAAAAATAAAACAAAACAATTTTGAAAGAGAGAGATTTACATCTCTTTTCCCTGTGTTCAGCTCCTTTCAGAAGTTGTGCAAAACAGAACTCCTGCAGGGTGCCTGTTACTGAGAAAAACTCATAGGATGGATTTTTAACCATTACTGGGGAAATGGTGGGCTTAGATATTTTCCTGTGATTTTTGCAAGGCCGCCCCTTTCACCTTGGTTTGCAAACTGCTCAATGGAGTAAAGTCTCTTTCCTCCAAATTCCTTTTCAGAAATCTTTTGTTCACACTAGAGAAAGGGGAATAAACCCAACTAATTGAATGCAAGATAGAATGTGATAAGTCTCACATGGGTGTCAAAAAGTATTCTGTGGGTCCAAAGGAGGAACTAATTATGCCCAACTGAGATGATTATAAAATGCATGACCTTAAAGGATGATAAGCGCAAGTAAATTGGGAATAGCATGAATAAAGGTATAGGGAATGAAAAATATATGTATTCTGGAAAGAGCAAGTAGTACAGTTAAGCTGATCCATGGGGTCTCGGTGGAACTAATGTAGTTGGAAAGATAATTTGGGGTAAGGATATAAATGACTTTGCATATGTGATTAAACGATGAGTTTTGGCTTCATTTCCTAAACATTATTAAATAAATGGATTGAGGACAATTGTATCTTTTGGAAAAAGAGGAACAACATGGTGTGAGAAGTGCTTTAGAAAGATTGATCTAGCAGGTGGGTGTAAGATGGGAATTTATAGTGGGAGAAAGAGGCATATAGATCAGTTTGGGTGGTTAGAAATGGACCAGGAAAGAGGTAGGGAGAGTGGTGGTAGTTTTTCTATTAATATTCAAACCAATCATGCAAATTTTGACAATTTACATGGCAGGAGAAAAGATTAACTAATTCAGTGCCATACTTTTGACTGGAAACTTTCAAAAAAATTGTTTTTATCCCACAAGCTACAGTAGCCATAGTAATAAAAATATTTTACATCATGACCCCATGTGGATGTATGCACACATGTAACACACACAATTGAAATAAAATTTCACAAACATACTTTCTCTTATCGCCCTATAGGCACATTGATAGTTTGTATTCTTTTCTATTTTCTATTTCGCTTTAAAAAAACACCAGTCACAAATTTTGACAAAGATTTATAACTTACTAATAGGTCATATCCTACGGTTTGAAAAACACTGCCCTTAATTTAGTCTGTGATTTGGATGTCTGGGTCATGGGGTTCCCTTCACACAAGTCTAATCATTTACCAAGAGTTAATTACCAAAGGAAATAATTGAAAGCCTGGAGAAATTATGCTTTAGAGGCCTCTTTTAATTGCTTCTATTTGAAACGACACTCACCTATCTAAGACTACTTCAACGACCTTAGGAATATTCATCCTGTCACCAAACTCACCACTGCCAAAGTAATCTTCCTATTTATTATTTTCCACAAGTCACTCCCTTCCTGCTCAGAAACCTTCCATGTTTCCCTATTGCCTAGTCCAAAACGCCCAAACTATGTCCTGGTTTTCAAGGTCCTCCATAATTTATCTCCACCCTTCCTACCCAATCTCATTTTCCACAACTGCTCAATCTACCTGCTCACGTTAGATCAATTAATCCTACAAACATATACTGCGCATCCCTTCCTCTATAACGTGCTCAGTGTGCGCAGATTGTTGCCTCTGTCTTGAATGTCCTCCCTATTTTGTCCACTAATCACAAAACCGCCTACTCTAGCCCAGCTACTTCATGCAGCATCTGTCGCTGATTACTTGGCCTCACCCTGAATCCTGTCAACCTTCACACAAAGAACCATAGGTTGTTTGATTTTATTATAGTGGGATCCCTATTTCAACTGTATAAATTTTAGCTCCATAAACTAAGGCAACATATTTAATGGAAAGAACACAAAACTTTGGAGCCAGGTAGGCCTACATTCAAATCCTGAATCTACCTTTACCAGTCATGTCTCCTCCTTTGGCGAAATATTTCTCTAAGCCTTTAACTGCATACACATTAAGTACGAATAATAGTACCTACTTTACACCGACTTCACAGGATTATGGTAAGCAGTACATGAGATATTATGTGTAAAGAATCTAGAAGAGTGCGCTCAACACTATTTTCCTACTATTTTCCTCTGCATGCTTTTCCCCTGAAAACAGGTGTCATGTCTTACATAGACTCTAACACAAGGTTAAGCACATAGTAGGCACTTAGTAAAATCTGGGTGATTTACTGATCAATCAATTCGCTCTTCTCCACAATTGTATTTTCCCAGTCATCACACAAAGTCAACTAAACAGATCAGCCAGCAGTAAAGGAAAACCATCTAGCTTACTTTTGCTGCAAATTAGCAAAGGGAGGTAACCAAAGATGTTTTAACGATAAGTATAGCAGATAGACCCTGAAAAGACAATGTTTTCCCCTATCCCCTTATGTGCTGCTGCGACTCTTTCTCTACCCTTGAAGTTTCATTTGTTGTGTTCTCCTCTGCTGACTAAATTGTGCCAAGGGACTCAAAAGAGACATGTCAATGATGGGGCTGTGATCATTTTTATAAAATCTTCACATCCAAGTTGGATGAGAAGCTCCATCACATTAAACAAGTAACAATAACACATCCCCGTTCTTTCATAGAATAGGTTCATTTCTAAAATCACTCCAATTATTATTAAACTCAAAGTTTTTGATACAAGCATACAGCAATTTCCCCTTGCCTCAGCTCCAAAATAGCAGAGCTGTGGTAAACAGAAACTGCAGGATCTTGAGGAACTTGTCCACTGAACTGTGGGAAATGGTGACAGATACAGGAATAACATGCCCGTTGTTTTCCACAAAGGATAGGTAAAGGAAATAGCACATCACTTACATGTAGGAAAAAAATGTTTTTCATTATATTATGATCTATTGTTGCAAATTGCTTTTGCTCAACTTTCTAGTTTTAGTTATAACATTTTACAACAGCAGTCCCCAACCTTTTTGGCACCAGGGACCGTTTTCATGTAAGACAATTTTTCCACAGACCCACAGGCGGAGGGATGGTTTCAGGATCATTCAAGCACATTACAATTGTTGTGCACTTTATTTCTATTATTATTATATTGTAATATATAATAATTATATAACTCATCATAGGTTGAGGACCCCTGTTTTATAAAGAGTTCGACCACTGTGTTACAATATGCTAACTTCCTGCATAGCTCAAAAGGATGTTATTGTTTTGAGGCTAAATGTCAGAGCTGAAAAGGTCCTTAGAGCATGAGGTCCTGAGATCATTTTAAAGGGCACCCTATCCAAAGTTGAAGGGTCACATTACTTTGTCTAAGAATTATATTGAGAAATTTGTAGATAACCTATACCAAGATGCTAAGGTACTCATTAAAGGAGTAAAAATATACAGTTCACAGAAAAGTAAAACGTAATCACTTTGAAATATATGAAAACATTTTAACACCAATCATAATAAGATAAATCAAATTACAACGAGATTTATTTTTCCTATCTGCTACAGAAAGAGTAAAACAGTTGAAGAATAGCTATGCTGACAAAGATTTGGGAAAGCAGGTATTCTCAGACTCTGTTGGTGGGAGTAAAAATTGGAGAACAGATTGACAGTTTTATCAAATTTGAAATGCATATATCCTTTGATCCTGCAATTTCACTTCCAGGAACTGTGTGTCTATGTGTGTGTAACATGAGCTACTATGAAGTCATCTAAAGGTGACGTGTCGATAAATACCGATATAAAATGATGGTCAAACAATATTAAGTCCAAAATGTCAAGTCACATCACAGTTGCAAAGAATGTGACCATTGTGCCTGTGCAAAAACAAACACACACACACAAGTATTAATAGAATGGTAGATATAACAACTGAATATACAATTTTTATATATATCAGCAGTTGCCAACTGCTTTGGTCTCAAGGACTGCTTTCACTCTTAAAAATTAAAGCAGATCCCAAAGATCTTTAGTTTATGTATGTTATATGTTTACTGTATTAGTAATGAAAACTGAGAAATTTTTAAAATATTCAATAATTCTTTTAAAATAATAAAATCATAATTCTATGGTTTTATTATAACATATTTGTTTTTAAGAAAAATAGCATTTTAAAGAAAAATATATTTTCCAAAGCAAAAAGACAGTGAGAACAGTGTTATTGTTTTATAGTTTTGAAAATCTCTTTAATGCCTGGCTTATTAGAAGATAGCTAAATTGTCATATCAGATTCTGCATTCAACCTGTTGCGATATATTCTTTTACTTGAAATATATGAAGAAAATTTGGCCCCACAAGTATATGTAGTGGGGAAAAGGGAGGAGTATTTTAATAGTCTTCTCAGCATAGTGTGAATGATCTACTTTGATACTATACCAAACACAAGTGGTAGTTTCTTAAGGATAAGCTGCAATGTGGAATCTGAAATCATATCGATTAACTTTTCGTACTTTGCTACATTAAAATCCACTAGCGTATATTGCTCTTTGAATAGATCTTTTACATATGCATGATTTTTAAGAAACCTGCATTGGTTATCTGGAAAATATGGCTTCCCTGAGTTACACAGATCTTCTAAATTATACATTTCATGATTCTTCAATATCAAAAAACCATATTTGTTAACATCATCATTAGTATCTCAGTATAATTGTCCCTAGTTATACAAGGGGGACTGGTTCCAGGACCACCTTCAAACCAAAATCCACACATACTCAGGTCCCACAGGTGGCCATGCACAACTCACGTACACAAAAAGTCAGCCCTCCCTAAAACACTGTATTTACTATCTGCATATGGTTTGTAAAAATCCATGTATAAGTGGTCTCATATAGTTCAAACTCGTGTTGTTCAACGGTCAACTGCACTGTTAGGAAAATGGTCTTTAGGCCCCTAGGAGTCCTTGGGCTACACTTTGAGAATCACTATTAGATACAATATAATATTTATGGAGGAATAGCCAAGAAACTAGAAAAAAATGATTGTATCTGGGTAAGGGGTTGGAGGCAGAAGGGAGATTTTTCAGTGTACACATATTTTTACTGTTTGAAATTTTTTGTACTGGGTGTGAGTAATGCATATTCAAAAATAAAGACTGGGGCCGGGCGCGGTGGCTCACGCCTGTAATCCTAGCACTCTGGGAGGCCGAGGCAGGCAGGTTGCTCAAGGTCAGGAGTTCGAAACCAACCTGACCAAGAGCCAGACCCTGTCTCTACTAAAAATAGAAAGAAATTAATTGGCCAACTAAAAATATATAGAAAAAATTAGCCGGGCATGGTGGCACATGCCTGTAGTCCCAGCTACTTGGGAGGCTGGGGCAGAAGGATCGCTTGAGCCCAGGAGCTTGATGTTGCTGTGAGCTAGGCTGATGCCACGGCACTCATTCTAGCCTGGACAACAAAGTGAGTCTCTGTCTCAAAAAAATAAATAAATAAAAATAAAAAAATAAAGACTGACATACCTTTTTTCTTTGATTCCTTAATAAAGTTAAGTGATATTTTCAATAACTCTTAGAAGAAAAAAATCTTATATTTGAGACTTGGGGCTTATATTCCTGATGACTTCTGTGTTCATTTCATAAATTCCACAAATCCATTATGATGGCTTGAGAAGATTATGATTCAGTTGAACACAAGTCTTCACACGAAAGTTTCGCTCTTACTTTCCCTGCTTTTCTGTCAAATATTTAATGAACAGTAAACAAGTATTTAAAGGCAGTAGGCAGGACTTTTGTCATTGAAAAGAGATACTTCTAATACATCTGTTCTGTAAGATTCTTTCTTTTTTTTTTTTTAAGCACACAAATGTTATACCCAAGTCCCGGTGAACTCAGTCCTCAAACATCCTGTTCTATGTAAGAGGCTTTGGCAAGTAGTAATTCAGCACAAAATGTAATAATTCATTACATTTCAAAATGGTTTTGATTTTGATAAAGTCTAGAGGAAGCTTTAAATAGACAGAAATGGCCTTTATGAGGGGCTAAGGGCCCAGCTGTTGATCTCATTCAATGGCCCTTCAGAGCCATGTGTCTCAACACTTGACCCATTTTATTTCGCCTCCGCAAAAGAGAAATGTTCCTATTAGAAAAGTAAAATTCCATAAACTTGGATGGTTCATTTAAAGGAAAAGCCAACTCCATCAAGTGATAGTAAGGCATCCAGCTATTTGGTATTCACCTTTCTAGTGTCAGGACACTCAACTCTAATGGAATTAGAGCAAGAGACCTAGACTTTCTTCTGATAGACTCAATATTGGAGCTTCAGTAATCAAGAGACTTTAGCATACCCATCAACACAATCACCAAAGCAAGAAACAAGGAAGTTATTCAATTGACTCCCTCTTTCCTCTTCCCAGCACCAATTTGTCACTACCAACTCCTCTAATATAGAAATCTTCCCCTACTTCAAAGGCTTCAATGGCAACCAATTATCTCCAAGATAAAATCCAAGCTCTTTAGCATGGCACAGGAAACCCTGAATTATCTGGTCCTTCATTATCTCTCTATCCCTTCTCCAACTTATCCACTTGATAAATTACAAGCCATCTTTCAAGACAATGTTCAGATGTTTCATCTCTGTGAATAATTTCTGGATAAGTTGTGCTTTTGTTTATTGGACCTTTTCTCATCACTGCATTCTCCTTATCAAAAGTCAACTCCTTTGAAAAGTCTTCTCCCACCACCCCTTACGTCCAACCCAAGATAAATTCTGGGTTCCCATAATATTTTGTACACGTCTCTACTACAGCACTACACATGCTGTATTATCATTGTTAATGCATCTCATTTCTCTACTAGACTATGGATTTCCTAAAGGCAGAGACAGTAACTTATTTATCTTTACGTTTTAGCACCTAGGACCAATGCCTGGCACATAACAGGCTCTTAGGAAATTCTATGTAAAGGAATGAAAAGATAGTCTTAAAGCCATGAACCTGGAGAGGCAACTTGGCATAGTGAAAGGAACACAGATTTGATCCTGTAAGATCTAGGACCTTTCAACTAGTAATTACCATGTTTCTGAATAAAAAGGTCAATTCTAATTCATATCTTACATGACCGATCAACAGCATTCAACAAGGTCTTTCACTTACATTTTCTTGACAACTTTCTTCACTTACTTCCTATTAGTTTTCCTCTTGTCTGATTGAATACTCTTCCTCAATTTCTTTGGCTGTTTGCCTCTTATCTCCCCAGCCTCCAATGCTGGAATGTACCCCCAGCTCAGATCTTGGACTTCTTCAGTTTTCTATCTATATTCTTCAGTGATCTCATAGATTTCCTGACAATTTATATGCTGTTCACTCCCAAATTTATTTTGCCATGGTGGACTTCTCCCTTGAACTACCTATGTAACATTTCCACTTAGATGTCTAAGAGACATCTCAAACATAAAATGTCTAAACCCAAACCCTGATTCCTAGTCTACTCCATCTTAATAAATAGCCACTCCACCCTCCTAGTTATACAGGCAAAGAAAACACCTGTGACTCATGTCTTTTTCTCATACCCCACACTCAGTATACCCAAAAACCTGTTACCTATACCTTCAAAATATAACGAGAACTCTATTATCTTTAATTCCCTTCACTGCTAACACCCTGGTTCAAGCCACCATCCTCTATCCTCTGGACTATAGCAATAGCCTCCTACTTGCTTTCCCAATCTATGTTCCAGGAAACATCCAGAGTGCTCTTTGTAAAATGTACCAGGCCATCAATGCCAAGCCTCTGCTCAAAACTGTCCAATGGCTTTCTAAGAGTTAAATCCAAAATCCTTAAAATGGCCTATATAGCCCAACATTATCTGATTGCGCACTATCACCCCCTTTCTGACCTCATATCCTAATTTTCTCTCCACTGCTCACTCGTCTCCCACCCACTCTGGCTTCCTGGTTGTTCCTTGAAATCTGAAGGCTTCCACCAAGGGCCCTGCATTTCCTATAACTCTGCCTAGAATATTAATCCCTGGGATATCAGCATGGCTGACTCCCTCATGTCTGCCATGCATCTATTCAAATACCATCTATTCAAATAACACCGCCTACGATGAGGCTTTCCCTGACCATTTTGTATTATATAGTCAAAACTCCCAACCTCTATAGAAAGCAATATGGAGATAACTTAAAGAGATAGAAGTAGATCTACCATTGGATCCAGCAATCCTATTACTGGGCATCTACCCAAAAGAACAAAAGACATTCTATAAAAAAGATATCTGCACTCGAGTATTTATAGCAGCGCAGTTCACAATTGCAAAGTTGCGGAAACAACCCAAGTGCCCATCAATACATGAGTCGATTAATAAAATGTGGTATATGTATACCATGGAATACTATTTAGCTATAAGAAACAATGGCGATATAGCACCTCTTGTATTTTCCTGGATAGAGCTGGAACCCATTCTACTAAGTGAAGTATCCCAAGAATGGAAAAATAAGCCCCACATGTACTCACCAGCAAATTAGTATTAACTGATCAACACCCAAGTGGACATATAGGAATAACATTCATTGGGTGTTGGGCAGATGGGAGGGGGGAGGAGGGGATGGGTATATACATACATAATGAGTGCGATGCGCACCATCTGGGGGACGGACACCCTTGAAGCTCTGACTCCGGGTGGGGAAAGGGGGGAAGGAAACACACATAACCTAAACATTTGTACCCCCATAATATGCTGAAATAAGAAAAATTATTTTAAAAAACTCCCTAAAACACACACACACATACTGCTTATTTATTGTTTATCTTCCCTCACTAGAATGTACACTCAAATGAAAGTGGTTGTTCTTCTAAGCCACTGATAAATCTTGATCCCTACTGTGTAGTTGGTAGGTGCTAAATATTTGTAGATTAAATTATGAAATAAATAATTGAATAAATGAATAAAAACACTGGCTGTTGATCTTAAGCAAGTAACTTTACCACTCTGTAGATTTTTTTGATCTCTAATAAAATGTAAGATTTAGACTAAAGTCTCAACTAATTTTAAAATTCTATGAACTTACAACTTACTCTTCTTCTGAACCCAGTCGGGGCCTTCTTAGCACACAATCAGGAACAGTAAATATTCAGTAAATACTTGTGAATGGACTATGATTTGAAATTGTAGGGATCTGCATTTGTTAATGGCTCCTCTGTACTATGCAGGATTTATGTACAATATTTTTTTAATCCTCACAATAATCCTAAATATAGTATTATTCCCACTTTACTGAAGGAGGAAATTAGGGCTCAGAGAAGCTAACAGCCTTGTACAAGTTAACATACCTGGCAAGAAGTGGGGATAAGGTTTACATTTTTTGGTTTTTTGAGACAAACTTTTGTTTTCTCACCCAGGCTGGGGTACAGTTGCATGGTCACAGCTCACTGAAGCCTTGAACTCCTGGGATCAAGTGATCCTCCCACCTCAGACTCCCGAGTAGCTGGGACTACAGGTGTGCACCACCATATCTGGCCATTTTGTTTTTTAAATTTTGTGTAGAGATTGGGTCTCACTGTGTTGGCCAGGCTAGTCTCAAACTCGTCTCCAGGTGATCCATCCAATTCAGCATCGCAAAGTGGTGGGATTTACCAGCTACTGCACCTGACCTGGGACAAGGTTTTAAACTCTGGTCTGTACAGCAAGGTCTATGCCAATTCGAATAAACTACCCTTGACAAATGAAGGTTAAAAAAATGACAGTTTTAACAAAAAGAGGGTAGCATTATATAATGGTCACTTAGTTTGTAAAGATACAACTGACTGCCTGTAAATAAAGGCTCGTTATTTTGTAGCCCACCCCACTACCAGATATCTTTCTAAGAATTCTCTTTGAAAACACCACCACCATCATGACCCCACAAAGCATATTAAAATAAATGTGATAAGATTAATATTGTCCCCTAGTCTATGTAGGTACTCATATATAGTCTTAAGGTTGGGATAGAATTCTAAGTTAAAATAAAAGAAAATAGTTTTCCCCAGTATGTGCTCACAATAATATTCACTGGAGGCCATTAAATGTAAGCTCCATCAAAGTGAATCTAGTGACAAAATGCAGCTAGGTCGTTGCCTGGGACCAGCAGTGAGGGGGATTAACTGTAACTTTTTTTGTATTACATGTATTTTTAGGGTACATGTATTTGTCAAAACTCATTAAAGGGTGTCTTTTTATTATATGTAAATTATGTGTCAAGTTGAATTAAAATAAAACATATATAAAATATATTTAGAAGTTACATAGATAAAACTTAAAATAAATAAAAAACGGGTATTGCCTTAAGGAAACTTGAAGAATTAAATGGAAGTATGCAGAAAAAGATTAGAGAATGTTGTTTTACCTTACAGAAGTAGAACATAAACCACACAGTTTATTTAAGGTAAGATTTAATTTACCCCAATTTGATTTACACACCACTTTTCAAAAGCCTATCGTATCTTGCAAAGGGAGAGGAACACATGAATAGTTCGGCCAGAGATGGAGAAATCAGCCAGTGACACCACAAATTGCTCTCAGACATGGAATATAAATTCAGGTTGCTTTTTGTACTAAGCAGAAGATGGAGATGAGGAAGAAAAAAAAAGTTACCTTTCCCCTTCAAAGCTTAATGTTTAGTGGACAGGTCTGATAAACTAGTGCACACCAAAGTCCAAAATAACCCAACTCCACATTGACTCCTCTCTTCCTTAGCCTCCCCCCACAGTTCCCCAACTCTGCTGATTTTCTAAGTGACTCTCCTCCTCTAGACTTCCATAGCACCCCCGTCATGCCTCTATCAAGACAATCCACTATTGTACTATAACGACCTGTTGATTTTCTATACTCTCCTCCCCCACCAGAATGTGAGTTTCTTGTAAATAGGAACCATAAGTGAGTCATCTCTGAATTTCCATCACCTAACATGGTACCTGACACATTGTAGTATATAAAAAGATTTGTCATTGAATGAGCCTTATCATACCTGGACCTCTCAATAAAAAGCAGCACAATCCATCCAATTAAACAAGCAAGACACCTAAGCATCACTTAAGAGACATACATCTATTTGTCTAATACTCCATATCTAATCCATCACCAAGTCCTGTTGGT
This sequence comes from Cheirogaleus medius, assembly GCA_008086735.1. Lineage (NCBI taxonomy): Eukaryota > Metazoa > Chordata > Mammalia > Primates > Cheirogaleidae > Cheirogaleus > Cheirogaleus medius. The sequence goes on along the minus strand of VBSM01003151.1, from coordinate 1,997,684 downwards.
TTTACCTTCTAAGCAGCCCTCAAATCCATCTACTTCTCTCCATAGCCACAACTCCCACCCTAGTCCAAGTTATTAACAGTATCACCTCTAGCCTGGACCTTATTCTGGCTTCTCTCCCTTCCATTCTCCACACTGAAATGATCTGATGATGCCACGCCCTCATCCTACCTCAAAACCACTTTAATGGCTCCCCATTGCTCTTAGAATAAAGAGGAAATCTTGAATATGGCATAAAGGTTCTGCATTCTCTCTCCCCTACCCCTCCTCTAGCCTCTGCTTGTTCTAGTCTCCTCCTCCCTGACTTCACTCCAGCCAGCTGCAGTTGGCCTTACTTTAGCCCTTCGTACCCACCCTGATCCCTCGACAGAGCACACCGGCACCTGCTAATCTTTGTGTCTAAAAAGTTCCTCCCGTACCTTTTGTATCTCTGCTTAAGCTTTACTTCCTCTAAGAAGCCTTCCCTGACCTCCCTGATTAGGTCATGTTACTTTTGTCCATGAACCTCTTCCATCCACTGAACTTTTACAATTAAAATTTCAAATTTATTTGCTTGATTATTTAAGGACTGTTTTCTCCACTAGATTTTCAGCTCTTAAAGACATGAACTGTGTGTGATTTTGCTTACCACTACATCCCCAGGGCTCATCACAATGCTTGCCATACAATAGATTGCATGTTTTTTCAAGACATTAATGAATATACCAATATAGAAACAATGGTAGCTAAATAATACTTATTTTTACCTTTAGGGATTTCATTTGCTCATTCAACAAGTATTCTAAAATCTCCTATTCCGTGTCAAGCAGCTTGCTAAAGTGATAGGAATACAAAAGGACAAAAGAGATATGATCCCTGTCCTGATGGAACTTATAGTCTAATTTAATGAAAGGATTATTCTCCCACTAATTTCACTTATAAAAATGTATTTTCTATAACACATCTAAGATACTGTTTTATTCAGAAGGTTGTTTGAAGTCTGATTAGAAGCTTGTGTGTTCTATCATTATTTGTCTTACTCTGTCTCAAGTCTTTTCTGCTCTTGAGCTAATTGCATCTGCCAGATATCCACGGGGACATTCTCCTCCTTAGCAGCCTACCAAGTAAATTAACGGTGGTACAAGCAATAGTAGCAAGAGTAGAACTAATAATAGTAGTACTAGTAAATAATACTAGGAACAGGAAATAATAATCATAATGATAATGGCAATGATAGAAATAACTATCATTTACTGTCATCTCAAATTCTCCTAACAGCTGTGCAAGGTAAAGATAATAGAAACAGATACAGAATTAGAGGCTAGAGGAGTTCAATAATTTGCTCAGGGTCACTGGGTGAGTAAATGATAAGGAATTTGAAACCAAATCTTTCTGACTTTAAATCATGTGCTCTTCTACTCCATCATACTACCTTTCAAGCGAAGGAGACTGCTGGTGTGATTTTCTCAGTTCTGCTTCCTGATCTCCCATAGACTTTAATGTTTGTGAAGTAGCTTGTGAGGTGATTTTGTAGTACATATAATCACTAAGCAAGGATTTGGGTTTTGAGGATCAAAACATCTTTGGATTAGAAAATTGACTTAGGAATTAATTAAAAGGGGATACATGGAATGTGCCAAGGTTAGTTTGAAAATCATCCTCCTAAGATGTAAATTCTAAGAGTTATTGAAGAACATAAGCTAATGGTTTCTGGAAAATGTCAAAAATCCCACAAACTCTCTAAGTTTTGTTTCAATGACTTTTTCAAACCAGATCAGCAAAACTCTCTTAAGGCTTTACATCCATTTGACTTAAGTATTTCAATTAAAATGAAAACACTGACAAAATTTGGCGGAAAAAAGCCTCCCAGGCAAGACTGAGAACTAAGTTAGAAAGACACTGTGGAGTGGCAGAAAGTGGTAGAAAGCGGCATTGTATTGGGAAAAATACCAACTTCCCTACTGCCAAGCTGTGTCTTTGGGGCACACAAATTAACCTCTATGGGCTTCTGCTACCATATCGACAGAATGAGGGAATCGGATCATATACTCTTCAAAGTTACTTCTGGTTCTTATCCACTCTTAAATTTACTTACAGTTTGCAAATGGTACTGGGTAAATGAAAAGGCTGTGTAGCTACAATTCCAAAAGGGTAGAAATCAATCAATCTGTTAATTAAAAAAGAAGCCTCCAAGAATCAGAGAACGTTTGGTTGATAGGACAGGATAAACTTATGCTTTCTCTTGCAGAAGCTCCAAGAAATGATACTGGCTCTTCCTACCCTCTCCATCCCCGAGACCTACACAGGCCACTGGTGTGATTAGGTTTAACTGCATGTTCCCAACAACCAGTCAGCAACAACTAGCATAGTGCCTTGGCAGAGAGGAGACACTCAAAACATTTTCCTTGAATTGAGTTAAAATGAAAAAATATAAAAAAGAAAGGTGTGCAAATCAGACAGCACAAGGGAAGGTAAGCCTTATGGGCTCTAACAGGCAGAGGTACAAGGAGCAGGGCATATATACCTGACGTTCAAAACTGAACTTTCTTTATCAGTGAGGAAAAATCCTAGCTCTTTTGTGGCACATATTCCCAAACAGGCTAAGAATATGAATTATTCTTCCTGACATGCAGGCCCTACAGTAATCAAGTCTACTTTCCCTATCTAATATTACCTTCGATGTTCTCCAAGACAATCCCCTGCCTTCACTGTCAGTCATTAAATTTGAGAATGCATGAATCATAAGCTGAGGAATCAGAGATTGGCCTTCAAATCACAACTTAGTCCCTCATGAGCCCTGTGATCTTGGGCAAGTTATTTAACCTTGCCGAGTCTTGATTTTCCTTATCAGTAAAATAATAATGCCTACTTTCCAGGGCTTTTGTGAAGTTGTCATTGTATGACATGAAAAAATTATACTAGTAGAAATTATATTTTGTGAACCAACTATGTACCAGGCTCTATGCTCCTTGTCACTGTGCGACATTTAGGGAGTTGCCCCTCTGTTGGTAGTGGACCTCCAAGTAAGAATTCAGAACATGGTTTCCAAAGGGTGTGAAGGCAGCAGCTAGTCCACGCACAGGCAGTCAGCAAGGAATAGGTATCCCAGCAGCAGGCTGTGCGTGTGTACCAGAAGTCTAGGGACAGGCCTCAGGGAAAAATCCGGCCTAGCAGGCTTTTCAATAGAGAGGAGATGTAGCAACAAATTTGCACATCTCAATATTTTCTTCCTTTTCCTTAGGGTGGTGGCAAAAGATCTGGGAAATTGGAAGAAACCAAGAAGAAATTTAGAGTCACTTTTCCTAAAGTGTGGAATGCAGAGAACACCCCCTCACTTGCTGTATAGCCGTGGGCAAGTTGTGTAACTTCTCAAGTGTGAATTCCTTTATCTATAAATTGGGGTATGTCCTGTTAAGGACTGTGGTAAAGATTAGAAATAATGTATGTAAAGAGACTAATACGGTGCCTGGCACATATAATAGATAGTGCCTATATTTAGTGTGGCATTAGTTATATCCCTCTAGCTCCGAGGGATTCAAATGTCAGCTAAATGCAAGATGTCATCCCCACATATCAGGGGAAAATACGAGTACAAACATGATGCTTAAGATTTAACAATCTGATGAGGTTTGGAAAAATCATGACAAGTAGCTTTCTTACACTGTCATGACTCTGGGGAAAATATGTAACATAGGGCCTAGGAGGTGCAGTTTACATTGATCTTCTATAGTAATCATCAGTCACCCCACACAATTTAGTACTTTATTGTATCATACTCTATATAACAGGCAGACAGCTCCAAAATTTATATCTCTAGTCCAGATTTCACCCTGAATGCCAGAATCATATATCTGTTTACTCAAAATCCTCTCTAGGACATCTAACAGATTTCTGAAATAAGACATGGCCAAAACAGAACTCTTGAATACCCCCTTTAATCTGGCCTTGCCCAGTCTTCCTCATTTCAGTAAACAGCACGACTGTATACCCTATTACTAAAACCAAAAAACTAGGAATCATCATGAGAAATTATAGTCATTTCTATCCCTTGAATCTGTCCACTTTTTTCTAACTCTATTACCACCCCTCCAGTCCAAGCCACCATCACCTTTCTTTGACAAGTGACACATGCTTTTTCTCCTGAAATATGTTTTACCCACTCTTCATCTAGATGGCTTTTATTTAACCTTCAGGGTCCAGCCTCCATGTTGTTTTGCTTCAAGTAAGCCATCCCCAATGTCAATTAGTCTCTATTATATTTCTCTTTATTATGTATTGCAGTATATATTTATACATATATCCATGTGCTTATTCACTTAACCTCTATCTATTCCCTCTCTCTCCATAATATTTCAAGCTCAATCAGAACTGACACTATATCTCTTTTAGTTCACCTCTATTCACCTAGCACAATGAATATCTGACAAATGGTAAAAGAATATCAAATGTATTACTTGTAGAGCCAGAGTTGATAAACACTACATCAGATAATAAATATTTGTTCACTTATCCCAAAATGCCCTTTCCACCTTTCACCTCATACGCTAGTCAGCAGGTAAACTATTTAATAAATAGCATCGTGAAGATAGTTTTACTAGCACAAAATGCAAGAATAAAGATATCAACATATGTTTAATTTTAGGTGCAAGGGGGTTGGGTTATTAAAATAGGATTTAAAATGGCTTTTACCTTAAAAAATTAAAGTACAATTATTCCTCTTTCAACTATTATACCAGAGTTAATGTTTAGACAATGATGTCCTTACCATCAATATTAAACAAACAAACAGGATATTGGCCCAGTAACTTAGAAATATCATTACTGCCTTTCCATCTCATTTTCCCAGAATACAGCTAGAGAGAGTTATCAGACACTATAGGTGAGCTCCGATGCAAAGAATTCAAAACACGCAAAGCATTTAAATTCATTAATTCAACAAACATACTAAGTGATTACTATATATCAGACACACAAGCACGTGTTTTTCCAGGCCAGTCAGAGGGGATCAAGACAACATGCCCCAAAAAGGAATCAAGCTTCGTCCCTGCAGGCCCCCACCCTTGCTGCTCCTTACTTAGGCCTCTGCATCCAGAGGTTGCCAATTGCTACTCAGGATCCCCACATGGACACATAGTGCCAAATCACGGAGATATTTCTAGCTATATAAAGTACTCCTGGTACCAAGAAATGATTTACGGACTTGAACTGATGAATTATTTTCCTATTTGACAGCCAAAGGAGGCCATTTAACTGCCTTTATAAACCACCAGGGATGAATCATAATGACATAAGGAATTGCTGGACAGGAAAAGGCCACTTTCCTAAACAAGCTTGTCCTCGGGACTCATTTCCACCTCTGCTTTGTCTTAGAAGCCTTTACTCTTGCCTCACACATCATTTAACTGTCTTGCTAGCTGCAAAAACTCATTTATACAGACAACAATATTTGTTCTGACCACCTTAATTGACAAATTATTCCGCATGATTGCATCTCCTTGAATGAAATAGTTCTGCTTAACATACCTCATTTATGTGGCTCTTTGCTTGAGTTTTTTTATAGCATCTGGTTCACATTCTAATTTTTTAATTCATTCCCTATAAATGAAGCACCCTATTAACAATAGTAATTTGTCTTAGACCATTTGTCAGACTGCTATCTGGTCATGACACAGCTGTGAGGTCACATTTGCAAGCTTTCCAGTAACAATGATGATGATGATGATGATGATACTAATTATAATACAGTCATGAATAGCTTAACTATGGGGGCATTTTCTGAGAAATGCATCGTTAGGCGATTTGGGGATTGTGTGTACATCATGGTGTACTTACGCAAACCCAGATGGTGTAGCCTACTACATACCTAGGCTATATGCGATAGCCTATTGTTCCTAGGCTACAAACATGTACTGCACGTTACTGTGCTGAATACTGTTGGCAATTATAACACAATGGTAAGTGTTTGTGTATTAAACATATCTAAACCAGAAAGGGTACAATAAAAATACAGTATTATAATCCTATGGGACCGCCGTCTTGCCTGCAGTCTGTCATTGACCAAAACATCATTATTTGGTACATGATTGCAATTAATATAATTTATTGAGTAACTACTATTTCCCAGATACCATTCTAAGTGTTTTTCATATGTTTTCTTCAACTCAATACAGCAACACCAAGCCCATTTTGCATAGGGGAAAAAACCTAACGTTCTGAGAGGTAAATTAATTTTCTCAAGGTCATACAGGTACTGTCAGAATCAGGATTTGGAACATGATTTTCTGGTTCTGAAGCAGGGTCCACAGGAAGAAATTGAGTTTTCAGAGTTCTTTCTGAGTCTTCTCTCAGAATCAAATTGTTTTGCTAAAATCCCTTACATTTTTACTCTATATTTTTAGAAACATCTTCCTCTAGATATTTTGCTCAGCATAAGGTCTTAACCTTCTACATATAAGAATATTTTTTAGTCAAATCATATCACAGTACTATGAGCAGAGGATAGTTTTATAGACGTTTACTAGGGAAAGGGGCTCAGGTTTTATAAAAACAACCACCACCTGAGTCTTCATTCCAGCGCCATCATTTAATCACTGTAGAACATCTAGAAAAATCAAATTCTCACAATTTCAATTTCCACATCTGTAAAGTAGGGCTAAAATGACACACCTCACAAGATTTTGAGATGATTAAATGAAATCATATATGGGAAACACAGAGCCCAGCTTCTAGCTCTATAATTGTATGTTGTATCTAAATGCTAAGGTAAACTTTGTATGGGGAACAGCAGCTCTTAGAGAATCTTAACGTAACTGCTGAGACAAAATCTACACAAAGAAAATTTCTTATAAATTATAATTATAAATTAGCATCAGACAATGTGGTGAAAACTTTTGCAAAATTATAAAGGAAAATCAGGAGAAAAGGTAGGTGACTATAAGATGAGGTTAGTCTGTGAAACCTTTATGAAGAAAGTCCGGAAATATAAAACACATATTGGCAAAGAAGAGTGGAAAGAGCATGAAGCAGGCAGGCAAGCAGGAAGGAAAAGAACTAGTGACATTTACTGAGCACTCTTGTGTGCAAGACCTGTTCAGGTAGTTTGTAGCAGGGTGCTTTAAGAAAAGTGTTTTGGAATAAAGGTGGGTTCAAATCCTAGCTGTACCACTTACTAGGAGTGTGATTGTAACAAGTAACTTGTCCTCTCTGACTCCCCATTTCCTCCCTTTTAAAATAGAGGAAATAATCATCAACCTTCTGAGGTTGTTGTGAGCTTTGACTGATTATAAAGTACAATGCCTGACCCAACAAATGGTAGTTCTCTGAGCATCTGCCCCACTCTATTGGATCTAGTTCTTGGCTGGTCTCCACACCAAGATCCTAGTTTTCATTCCTACAGAAATGTGGCGTAATAGAATATTCTGGACTTGCCCAAAGCACTGCTTTCAGGTTGGAGGAGAACAAGGTAGCTGAGACTCTCACGAAACATAATGGATCTGGGAAAATCTGTTCCTATGGATCTCAGATACCTATACATCTAGCAGTCACAATGCAAACCCTTCCCAAGAACCTCCTCCACCAGCCCTAATTGGGTGTCAGAGAAGCCAGCCAAGCAGTCAGTGATCACCTCAGGGGCTGGAAGAGAGCCACTGGAGCGGAACTGGCCTGGATTGGATACATGCCATATACTGCTGCCATGTGCTCTAACTTGCTCACCCCCAGCTCTTCTCCTGCACAGCTGCTTGTGAAATAAGCCCACAGGAATGAATGCTCTCACAGTCCCTGACTCTGCAGAGAAACAAGACTGTCTTTCTGCTGATGGCACAGTTCACAGTGTTTGTTCATCTCCCTCTAGGGCATAGAAACACGACACAAACATTTTCCTAGGACAAACTCTGGCGATTTCTTTGACCCTCACTGACATCCACAGGGTTAATAAATATGCCTGTGTAATAGGTTGGGGCAGAGTGAGGGAAATAAGAGAGAGAAAAAATTAGAGTGGCAGGAGAGGAAGGAAAAAGTCACTATGTAGACTGATACCCAAGGCCTTCTTTACCAGGAATTCTTTTTTATTTTTTAAGACAGAGTCTTACTCTGTTGCCTGAGTGGGGTGCAGGGGCATCATCATAGCTCACTGCAGCCTCAAACTCCTGGGCTCAAGCAATCCTCCT
>VBSM01003151.1:1952480-1989440 GCA_008086735.1 Cheirogaleus medius | reverse complement strand
TGACTTTGTTTCTAGAAGGAACAAGCAGCCACCTGCAGGTTAGGAATTGTAACAATCTGGGAAAGGCCCCCCAGAGGCCCTGCAAAGTCGCCAGAAATTCCCACCATTAGTCATGCCTATGAGTTACAGAATTGAAATATCTATTAAATTGCAAATATGTTAGCTGAGAAGGGAAACATTTTTGGCCTTTATCAGTCATGAATTCTTTAGCTCATTGAGGTATTAGATTAGCCCCAACAGAAAGCAGGGAGCTACAGACCAGACAGGTCACTGGAACAATTAAAAGAGGCAGATAAGGGACAAAGTCATCCAGGGTGGGCTGGGTAGGCTAGAAAAGGCCAGGATCGCCCAGGAAGGGAGAGGGAGGCCTCTGAGGAAAAGCAAAGGAGCTGCTGCTAGCCGGTTTTGGTCATGAGATTTCTGCACCTGCGACTGTGCAAAAGAACAGTCAATTATGAAATGCACAGTCAGTCATGTGAAAGTTCCTTTATTGCAGCCAAGAACTATTAACTGCCACGGTCTTTCCTTATTAAGTCACACAAAAGGAATATATTTTCATGTGATAATGAGAACACATGCATTCAAATCATGTTAACTCGTTGCTCAGAGAAAACATGAAGGAGAGAGAACATATGCCAATGATTTGTTCCCTTCCCTGCTTCGTGTCACACTGCTCTGGGCAGCTTTAGGGAAGGTGCTTTATCCCCAGGGCTCTTCATTTATCTGTAACATTTGAGACCAACTTGCTTCATCATCTAAATCGCTTTTCTTTGTAAGGTGATCAATTTGTCAATACCCCTCCTGTAGTATTACATCCATAAATTGTGCCCTTCACTCTCTTCTTAGATCGACCAGTCTATTGGATGGAGTGATTAGGATGGCTTCTGAGTGCTATTCCCGTTTGTCTATTAAATGCTCTCTAGGCCACTTCAGGTTGTTGCGGTTGTTTATTCTTTTTAATTTTTTCCCACTCACTGCTCAAGATAGAAATAGTAAAACAGAATGTGAACCAGTCACACGGTTGGTCTCTTGTTTAAAAGTCCTACTGAACCAAATCTTTGAAGGCAAAGGCCACAAACAGGCAGACCTCAAATTGAATTTAGCCTACAGGCATGTTTTATTTGGTCCACAGAGTGCTTTTCAATTCAGGGATTTCCACATAAAAATCCAGACTTCCCACGTCTCTTCAAAAATTAGAGGGCTTAGCGATATGGCAGCTACAGTCTCACATGGCAGCAATCAGCAAGGGCTGAGTCTGTGCTGCTATTGCCCTTGAACTTGCCACTCCCTGTTGCCTTGCACATCTGGTTCGTCTCACTTGTGCACATGACCTGCTGGCTGCTAGAAGTATTCAAGCATTGATTGGGGGGTTACCTCTTTGCTGATTTGGACCCAGAAATCAGTAGTAAATGCTTTTCCTGTTAGAATCAGAAATAGTTGTTCCTAAAGACAAAACAACGTGTTGGCACATGAATGTTTTAAATAAAACACTATTTCAGGGATCCTTAAACCTGAGACCTGGAGTCACCATTTTTGGAGTCCTTTGGGAGTTGGATCTCCTCTTCTTCAGGCCCAGCACACAGGATTAATGGACAGTAGACAGAATAACAGTGGGGTAGCATAGGAAAAGCACTGGACTAGGACTCAGAAGATGAGGGTTCTAGTCCTAGCTGTGCCATTCACCAGCTGACACTCTACAGTCAACGGTTTAAACCCTCTGAGCCATGGTTTACTCTTGTAAATAATAATAATAACAATATATTTGCTGTCGACTCCATAACGTTCCTATGAGTAACAGCATGAAATCCCAGAAGAGAAAGTGCTTTGAAATTATAAAGTGCTCTATAAACACAAAACTATCTTATAAAATAAGCACTCACCAATCAAATAAACACCCATCCACACCAAACCACAAATAATTTTTGAATACGTGCCATATGCTCAGCACTTGGAGACATAGAAAATAAAAAGTCAACAAATCCCTTCCCTTGAGGAGTTTATAGCCTGGTTGAGAAAATGAGACAAACAATGGAAAACAATAAATAATTAAAATTATAATATAAAGTAACTGCCCAATAAGTATTTTATTGAAACTGTAAGTTATAGGCATTTGTAGGAAGCCAATAGAGCAAGTACTCACTTGGCTATACTTACTTAGCTTTCCTAAAGTTTCCTATGGAAACATAGCATCCTCAGAAGCTCTTAAGAGTTGGGGGTGGGAAGGAGTGTCATGTGGTCATACAACTTTAGGAAATGTCCTAAAATATACCACATTCCTCTTAAAAGTCCTACTGAACCAAATCTTTGAAGGCAAAGGCCACAAACAGGCAGACCTCAAATTGAATTTAGCCTACAAGCATGTTTTATTTGGTCCACAGTGTGCTTTACAATTCAGGGATTTCCACATAAATATCCAGACTTCCCACGTCTCTTCAAACATTAGAGGGCTTAGCGATATCTAATGTAATATTAGAAAATTACAAAGCACATTAGAATGTTATAAGCACTAAGATGCCCTGAGAAGTCTTGCAGAAAATAAAACTATTTAACTTTCACATAGCAGATAAACAAATTGCCACAGAACCTCTCTTCTCCACTACCCACTCCTCCCCTCCTATCTCTCTTCTCCTCCCCTTTCCTCTTCCTTCTCCCTTAGAAATCTCATGGAATCAATTCGGGAAACACTAGTGAATAACTAATGTTTTCACAGGCTGCAAAGGAGAACATATTTCTGTCTCTACCTGTCTGCTTTCAAAAAACACTAGAAAGTTAGATCCTAAACTCCTTGTTGCACAGAGTAGGAACGGATTTATGTGATGATTGATCTTTATCAACTGAAACAACATTGTTGAACTAGACACTTCTCCATTGCTTCACTTCCACTAGGTTCAAATAATCATTATAACTGTAATGAACCTCACTGGAATCTATTTTTTCCAAATATGGATGGTCATATTAGTAGGGCCATATGGCCCACTAACATGAAACTTGCCAAATTCTATCTTCCAGGCATTCTCACTTTTCCTGGCACCCCACCTTTCCTTGTTTCTCTCCTGGCACCACCCCAAGCTCAGATTGAATTCTGTGTCCCATTCCTAATTATCTTAACTAAGGTGCTCACTAAGAGCTAAGGAATAGGCTCAAAAGTGCCAAGCGTACTCTTCTTAGGGGCATCTAAATTCCAATAAGGAATTATTGAGGATCAAATTGTGAATGTCCAAAAAGGATATTATAGTGGCATGAGGGATATTATGATCAAAATTTTGGTATCTGTGCTCAAGGTATGCATTATGTATATTTGGTGAATTAGATTATATGGTTTGTGCTTGGTGGTAGTTAAAAAGTTATATTTGAGAGTTTGAAAGACCTAGAAGGACAAGTATGTGACCTTGGGCACATCACTGCACCTAAGTTTTAGTGTCTTCCTCTATAAAATGGGGACAATAATAGTAATCACCCTCATATGATGGTTGTGAGGATTAAATGAGAAAATGAATGAAAAACACCACGCACATTAACTCTCTGGGAGCCCCTGTTAGATCACTTCTCCTGTTGTATTATCCTTAGTCAAATTCCCTGTATCTGTTTATTCCACAAACTCTCCACCATATCACTATGTTCCACAGCTTTTTCTAAACTTATCCCCCACCCCCCAATATCTCAGCATTAGCAGTAGAGGGATAAAAATACGAGGAACCAGGACTACAAAAAGCCTATTTCCCAACTTGAATGCAAAATTGTTTCCTCTGTGTGTATATATCTGCCATTTTTCACACCAGAGGAAAGTTATTCTAACAAGCTACCTAGTCTAAATGACACCTGTGACAACGCACTCACAGTCACACTTTATGAAACAGAATTAAAAATACTTGCTAAAGCCAAGCATTTGAAAACCTTCACAAAAAACTGATCCCAAATCTCACTTTTCAGTTTTACCAAGCTTTGTATATCCATATTGCCTTGATACTCTTTCTTGCTTGAGTAACCCAGCAGCATGTCTTTGAAGCAAATCTATAGAATAAACCCTTCTTGTCATGGCATTCAGATACCAGTGGGTTAAGAGATTGTCCCTAAGACATGAAAAGTCCCCAATCAGGAACTGTAGAGCTGCCTACAATAATCAGGTGGGAGAAATATTTGCATATCCATCAGAAAACAGGTAAGTGTTTTTTTCCCAAATAGCCAAAGCTCATTTCTAAAAAGCTACATAAAGGCATGCATTTGTGAATGATTTGCCAGGTGAATGGTGAATTGCCTTCCAAATAAAGTTAATTAGTGCTGGCTTCCTGCTCATGTTCATATTGGGGAGTCTCTATAATTTATGTCTGCCTTTGACCTTCTCCCGGCAGAACTTCTATCCCAGGAGACCCTATCCCATTATCTCACGCACTCTCTCCCACTCCTCTTCTCCTCCTTCTTCCTTTATCACTTGCTCTACATTCTTATCATCTTGTAAGCAATTCTCCAGCCCTCTGCACAAATTCACTGAGAGAATAAGGGGAAAAAAATCCCTTCAAAATAGCAAATAGCCACCTAAAATATGCTGTGGGAAATAAAACTGTTAGCTCTAGGCATCTTTGGAAAATGACCTAAACATACTATTGTGCATGTCTTTTTGTTGTTAAACCCCTCCCTACTCATTTGCAGCCTCCAAAGGAACAAAAATAAATTTCCACGATAACATAACACAAGTCTGCTATGATTTATGTAATAAAAGTGTCCCAGAAAAGTTGCATTTAAATCAAACCCTATTTTAATGCAGTAAGAAAGCTAGCTATTTAAAGAAATAATATGGCAAATTCTTTTATGTGGAGAAATAATTTCATCAAACAAATGATTACCTTTTAGTTTTTCATCTAGATAAATTTATCACGTTTGAATATCTGGATCTTTTTATAACTGATCTTCTTAAAGGAAGTAGCACCTATATACCTTAACACTTATTTTACTGAAGATATATTTCTCAGAATTAGAAATTTAAAGAGATCACAAAATAACCTTTTAGAAATTTGACAATCCTTTAAAACTTGCATATTTGCAATACACTATCTAAAGAACATCTATCTACATAATTTCTTAATCAACCAACTCTATTAATGTCATATTCAAATTCTTATCCCATGCCTGTATATTGCTAACTCTAAACAAGTATAAGTGGGTTACTCTTAAATAATCACAGCGTTATATTTCTAATTATGAGAGGATAATCTGTTTGTTAACTGCTTTCATAATATTGAGCATACAAAGCACAATATAACTTACATAATATTACACAAAAGAATAAACCTTCACACAGCAGCCCCTAGAACTTCCATATCAAGAAGCCATTTTGTTTCTTCATCAAGTATAACATTTGCCTTGTGTGAATAAATAAACTTATAAGAACAATGACCACTGACCCCAAAATCATCACAAATAAATTTTAAATTACCTGTTGCAGCTCCTAGCTCATTGCCTGGCATGTAATATATAGTCAGTAATTTTTTAAATGGTAAGTTAACAAATAGCTACTTTGTGTGGTTGAGGGTGCTTTACTCAAACTCCCTTGACACATTACCCTTTATTACCATGATCTATATTTTCATGATGATACAGGGTAGGGACCCCTCTTAGGGGCCAGCAGGGCTGGCAAGTGGGGGACAGGGAGGAGCATGGAAATAAAGGAAAATCTAGAGTCCCTTCAGGGGAAGTTCAGGGCACCTGGTTAGCCTTAAAAAGTGAATAAACAACCTGATAAGAACAATGGCCCTCCAAGCAAGCCAAATTCAAGAGGTGTTTTGGTTCCCTAAGGAAACTAAAAGATGGCATCTTAATATATGTTTTTAGCTGTTATTTAGGAACACCCCCCCCAAAGGAAACTGCAGATAAAGGGGAACTGAGAAATTGACCTTTGACTGCCAATCTTTGTTTTTAATTTCCCCCTGAGGGGCCTCTCATACCTATCTTATCATCCTTTTCACTAATCCATAATCTGTGAATCTACCTACACCCCCTTCTCAGGATATTCAATCTTTATGGGCCAGGCCAATGTATAACCTCCATGTAATAATTTATAAATTTGCCTGCCTGAAATGTACCCCTGCTTATAAAAACCCTGCCTTGTAAGCCACTGGGGAGTCTAGGACTTAAGCACTAGCTGCCTATATACTCCTTGCTTGGCACTATGCAATAAAGCCTTTTGCCCACTGCAACTCTCGGCTTCAATGTCTGGCTTTATTGTGCAGCGTGAGTGAACCCCAGTTTGGTTCAGTAATGATGACAGTTCATAGGAATTTAGGTGAAACAATTTAGGGACTATGAAAATCAGTTGTGTGTTATGTGTGTGTAAACTGATATGCTCAAAAGGGAATCAAACATATGACTTTGAATGGTTTAGCACCATTCTCTCCTCTAATGTTTCTTAGAAGGTATACAACAGAATTACTGGGACAAAAAGAGACCTGGGAATCTGTATTTAAAGATCATCATCTTTATCCTATGTGAGTCCTTCCACATGATTCTGAGGCACATTAAATTTTGTGAAACTTTGCAAGGTATTCAGATGAAATTTTAAATTCATAGTTTAACTATATTAAAAGTTTGGAACAAGTAAATTAACATCTTATAAAATACACAAAATAAGTAGTTCTAGCTGTGCTTTTCCAGAATCTAAAATGAAACTAGATTGGGTGTGGTGGCTCACGCCTGTAATCCTAGCACTCTAGGAGGCAGAGGCAGGAGGATCACTTGAGGTCAGGAGTTCCAGATCAGCCTGATAAAGAGTGAAACCCTGTCTCTACTGAAAATAGAAATAAATTAGCTGGACAAATAAAAATATACAAAAACATTAGCCGGACATGGTGGTGAATGCCTGTAGTCCCAGCTACTTGGAAGGCTGAGGCAGACGGATTACTTAAGCCCAGGAGGTTGGTGTTCCTGTGACCTAGGCTGACGCCACAGCGCTCTAGCCAGGGCAACAGAGCGAGACACAGTCTTCAAAAAAATAAAATAAAATAAAAAATAAATAAAATGAAACTAAAGAAGCAAGTGTTTTATCACCGTAACCCATTAGATGTGAGTGAAAAGGAGGTTTGGTATTTATTAATATTTTATTCTGGTTCAACTTAAAACTCAAGCCAAATACTATAATGTTACAAGCTTTAGCAACTGATTCCAAAATGGAAGTGCTCTGCAAGCATCCATTAAGGACTGGTGGTTATGGTCAAAGTGATGATGCTGCTAGGCTTTGTGCATGGCTGGGTCACTTAGTAACGATGTATGACTGCCGATGATTGAATCTTCTACTGTGAATGAAACAGGGAATTCGAGTTCACATTCAGCAACTCAGAAACTAATCAAAAGCAGATCTTTGCTATTTGGGATTGGCCCAATATGGTGGTTATTTCGAAAGCTCATGGGGGAAAGAACATGCAATTCTAATAAAAAGAATTGTTTAAAACATTCACTGAAGGTACTCTACAAAGTCAAAATAAGAAGTGAAACTGTCATTTATTAGTATAGAGAGTGAACTAATATATATAAGTTTACTAAAACGATATATTTTTTATTCCCTGTGTTAGCATTCAGAATTTTAGAAAACAACAAAAATAAGCAATTAAATCCGAAGAATCAAAAACTTAATTAAACATATGGGTTATCGCAATGAACTTAATTCAGCAAGTTATCAATATCAGTTGACTGATTTTAACACTACTCCAAAAAGGTCAGCCAGACATAAACAAAAAAGGTATTCCTAACATTAGCAAGAATATGATATAATTAGCCAACTGGCTGATGTAAGCATGAGATGCTTAAACAGGTAATGCCCAAGTACTTTAGTTATCAGTCAATTAATGCAAACAATATTGCAATTGTCTGGATAATTTCAAAGTTTATGATGACTCAGATATTATCCACGATGCAAATTTGTATGTATATACATACAAACATACACACATATATCTTTTTTACTGTATATATATAAGGTATACGACGTGATGTTTGAAAATATGTATACATAATAAAATTATTACTATAGTCAAGCAAATTAACATATCCATCTCCTTATATAATTACCATTTATTTTTTGTGTTAAGAACACAAAAATCTATTCTCTTAGCAAATGTCAGCATACACTACACTATTATTAACTATGGTCATCATGCTGTACATTAAGTTACTAGACTTAGTCATCCTATATAACTGCAACTTTGTAGGTACCATTTTATAAGGAATCTGTAACTGGTTGTGCATGTGTACCTTTTGATCTATATCTACTTATTTTCCATGCCCCCCCATAACCACTGTTCTACTCTGTTGCTATATATTCAACTTTTTTCTGGATTCCACATATAAATGAGATTATAATACACTTAAGATATATATAACAATAGGAAAATTAGTCAAGATTTGTTCATGAGGAATAGCAGGTACCCTTTTTGTCAGATAGTTTCTTAGGGTCCATCATATCCATTGTGAGGGATAACTTTATGGTATTAGATTCTGTCCTATGTCTCTGAAAATTATTTCCTAAAATTCTCCACCTAAGAATATTCTGAGTTTCTCTCTTCAACTCCTAAGAGTAGAGTTATAAGTTTACATTTTGCCAGTACTTCAGATTTAAAACACACAAATCTGTGTTCTTTTGGAGTTGCTCTATCAAAGAATCACTAGAAGCTCACAATAATATCCCTCACTTATGGGGAATTTTGTATAAATGATATTTTGAATGCAATCTAAGAAGATTTCATTCCAACAGTCCAATAGAACTTGCTTCTAAAAGCAGCCTTCACCAATAAGGAGATTCCACATTATGGGTTAAGTCAACATTCTAGAGTCCAGGATATATTTTCTGAAATGTTACTAATCAGTGATAGATTAAAGAGTTAAGAACCATTCATAAAGGCAAGAACAGATATGCAGCAATTGTGCCCTTGTTCCATAAATCAATTGTTCATATTCTACATATGGCTTTTACTTGGTACAACTTGTTAATAGTGAACTTCCCAACTGTTTGATTTGTAGCCAATTCTAAATTCACAGAAAGTTGGCTCTTTGAATGAAACTCTTTCTTCCCAAGCCTAATTATACTTGAAATCTCATTTGCCATAATTTGGTAGAAGCAATTCCTACCTGTAACTTTCAATTCAGTTGTTCGTCTTACAAGTTTTCCTTCATATTTAAGTTCACATGTGTAATTTCCTCCATCTTCTTCTTGAACTTCCTGAATAAGAAGAGCATTTCCTTTCTGTATTATTATGCTTCTCCACATTTTTGGCTTGCATTCCTGCAGAGAAAATATGCACAAGTCAGCAAAAAATAAAAATTCACAAATTATATCTCCGTACTGGCAAGTTAGTACTTTAACTTTTTTCTATTCCTCTAATTTTCAAAATATGTAACTAAGAAGTGAAGTCAATGACCAAGCAAAACCATAAATGTATCTTATTATGTTCAGTTAAAATATCACAACTATCTTACTAATAGCCACTTGAAAAGCCTGATCCCAAGAGCAAAAAGTCTATAGAGGCATTCTGTAAAAACAGACAGAATAGCATACAAGCTCCCCAAATGCAAGAGAGGTACAGCAGTACCATATAAGCTACTAAATATTATTATTACATCCTGGATCCTTCTATTAGACAGGGATATTTCCTGTGAGTCATAAGAGGATATGGTTCATTTAGCCACTTAGTATACTCCATGGGAGTTTTAGGCATTATTAAACATTCATAATAGACTTTTACATTGGCAATGCAGTTTATGATTATTTTATTAATTACTCCTTATTATAAAAATTAATACTATTATTTGAGAGTCTCCTGACTTGAAGTCAAGAGCTCAATTTGGGGAATAGGAAGGAAAGGGTCCAGAAAATTAGGCTTAAGAAGTTCTCTAAAAACATAGTAGGTAAGGCCGGGCGCAGTGGCTCACGCCTGTAATCCTAGCACTCTGGGAGGCCGAGGCGGGTGGATAGCTCAAGGTCAGGAGTTCGAAACCAGCCTGACCAAGAGCGAGACCCCGTCTCTACTAAAAATAGAAATACATTAATTGGCCAACTAATAATATATAGAAAAAATTAGCCGGGCATGGTGGCGCATGCCTGTAGTCCCAGCTACTCTGGAGGCTGAGGCAGAAGGATTGCTTGAGCCCAGGAGCTTGAGGTTGCTGTGAGCTAGGCTGACGCCACGGCACTCACCCTAGCCTGGGCAACAAAGTAAGACTCTGTCTCAAAAAAAAACAAAAAAAAACATAGTAGGTAAAATGAGGACACACATAGTTGCAGTAACAGCATGGAGAAATAAATCATCCACTTGCTTTCCGAGTTCAGTGGTATATAACCAGAGAATCAGATTTGGTTTTTGAAGCCAATTCTCTTACTCTCCTGATGGGAATGTGAGGGAGTTTGGCTACTGGGATTGGACTTCCCTAGAAAGGAATGTGTAACACTTTTCCAGAAAGTGACAAGGATATAGCAATAACCAAGTATGTAAGAATATTCAGCCAAGTGGCTTTGTCTATTGGGAATTTTCTGAGACTACTTTTTAGATATTGTCCCATTCGGTCCACTATTCATTCTAAATGTTCAAACAAAGCCAAATGCTGTATAAACACTGGTGGAGGCCTTGCGGATAGTTGTGAGGGAGTGTTGAATAACCAAGGAAAAACTATTTTACCATCTAAATTCTGAATCTGTCAGTTGAGGTAATAAAGAAAATGGCAGATGATAGGAACAAATAGTTGACAGCATATTCTACTCTCCACATTATGGTGTATATAACATCTGTATCTACCATCCTTCAGCCCTGCTCTCCATATACACAGCTTAAACATGGACATACAGTATCTGTGCAGATCTCAATCCCCAGCTGTGAATGCTTGCCTGTGTGTGTGTTGGGGGCCGGGTTTGGATGTGTGTTTGTAAATGATTTGGGAGGGTGAGTACCCCTTTATTAGTTTCTCACTATAACAAAATTTTTCTTTTATGTTAGTAAGAGTTTTAACAACAAAACACAACAACTGGCACTTAGGTTTACAGGTATAATCTCTAAGAGATATGCTTGCTTTATGTCCAATACAACTACCCACACATTTTGTCAGAGAGTAAATAAAAGTAATACTGCAGAGAGCATCTAGATATAAGGCTGCTTCACTCCCTAGGGTCTTTCTGAAGAACAGTTAAGGGTCTGTCTGAAATTATATTACGTACCATGTCTGGCAAGGTTTATCACCTATATGAGATTTGCTTCTGAGTTAAACCTTGGGATATAAGGTTTCTGGGAAAATGAAGAAGAAAGTCTGAACAGAGAGACAGAGAGAAAAAAAAAAAAAACCAGCCCAGCTGCCACTGCCGTCATACAATAATAATCCACAATTATTTTCGCATTGCTTCCAACTCTGATAGCCTCAGATTTCTAAAGAATCATTCTGAAGGTCATTAAACAAAAATATGGTCCCTCTGGGAATTTTGAGAAGGAAAGGAATATGAAAACTGAGCTGCTGCACTTTCCCATTGCATTGGTCAGGGCAGGCAAATAAGCCCACACACTCATTTTATTCAAACACAAATGCTGTTGCATTTTAATGTCAATTTGGGAGAAAATCCATATGCAATTAGTTCTAATAATTTTCTTTTTCCCTGCTTACTGCCTTTTTTTCTCCAGGAAGTAAAAAGCTACAGTGTATAGGAATTAGAAAATAAGTCCTGATGAAGAAAAGCCTGGAATCTTTACATGTCCTTTGAGATAGATTTAGATAGTCCCGAGTGCTTTCCAAGTTGCCATATAAAGCTGTAGAAAGGATTCTTTGTATCCCAATAGATGGCTTTTGGGGGAAAATGTGGCATAGAAAACTGTTGTCTTCAAGTCATATACACCCCTCTGGAGACAACATAGTTTAGATGAAAAGGCAAACTGCCTTTAGGGCAAAACATCTCTAGGTTAAAATCCGGGGTTCACCCAAGTTCTGTGATCTTGTGATCTTAGGCAAATTTGTTTATAGGGATAATATTTGCTACCACGTGAGCAGCTAGAACCCAGAGGCTTGTAAGTTTATTCATTACATTCTTATTGGACAACACCGTACATAGTGATCTTCCAATGCAAAGAATGTACCCCATTGCTAAACCTTCCCAATTCTAGATTACATCTCTTTAGAAGCCCCAGATCTGATTAGTAAAAATTGGTGCTGATGAACTAACAGATACAAATAAATCTTCACTAATTGGCTAACTATCCACCCAGCAAAATAATACTTTAACTCACTGAAAATGTATAGCTCCTAAGAGGCCAAACACTAATCTTAGCAGGTAGGTACAGAAGCTATATTTTGGTCAGCCTTTAAAGTACATTTCCCATCATACTATATAGATGACCATCCCGCTCCCACAAATCAAACTTTCTCAAAGTTATTTTGTTGGCTATTCTACCTTGGTCCAGGTACCTGTATAGACTCTCAGAAATCTTCCAGACTCTTGACTCCATTTTTTTGCAGTGTCTCTTTCCTAAGCTTCTGGCTGCTAGACTTACTGCTGTCACTGCTTCTCTACTGCCCCTATCTTCCTGGAGGACAGACAACATTGCCATACCTCACTGCCCTACACCAGTTTACTTCTGACAGCCTATTAGGCAAAGAGGTTTGAAGGACATAGGTCAAGTCTCAAGATGGTTGTTTATCTGAGGCCAGGACAAACTACCAAAAGGGCAAATGTGAGCAGGCCCCTAATATTGACTTCACTGCATAATTCACCTGCTATTTATTGTCCCTAAGAGTATTAAACTTCATCAACTTGAAAATTTTGCTGAGGACCATTCTTGCTGGTATTGCCTAAGTTCAAGAAACAACTTCATTTTGAGACCTAGTCATCCTCTCATAGAGGAGTCTGTTGTAGGACATCCTTGCTCAGTCAACATGACAGGGAAAGCGGGACACGGCCGCTCGCCGCCTCAGTGCCGCTCCTGCTCCGTGTCCCGCTGCAGTGCTCCAGGCCCCTCCATGGTCCCGCTGCTTGCGTGATCCTGATTGGGTACTTTTTGAATCCCACTGTTCCTGATTGGATGTTAAAGCTTGTTGCTGATTGGATATTGAAGCTTGTTGCTGATTGGACGCTTTTTGAGTCCTACCAAAGGTATAAAAGCTGGAGGAGAACGGGGAAGGGGGGGTCAGAAGATCAGAAGTCAGTGGGGCATGCTGAAGGAATAAAGTCTGTTCTCCACTCTCCATGTGCTGCTCGGTTATTTCCCTGGTCAAGAGCTGTTAACACTTGCGGACGTAGAGCTGGTCAAGAGCTGTTAACAATTGCCGGAACAAACATAATGTCTGCAATTAATGCCCAGCTTCTTTCCTCTCCCTCTCAGCCTTCCTGGGTGACAGATTTCCCTTTGCACCAGTTGCTGTGTTGGGAGCCCAGTATGAACAACAGAGACATCTGTTTACCAAGACTCCTAAAGTAAAAATCTTAGAGTTTCTGGAGTTTCTACCCTAAAACAGTCACCACTGTACTCACAGTCTACTTCTGAGATAACATAATCATACCCACAGGTACATTTTAATCCATTTGATGTGATGGTCATGGTTATGTTAGTGCCATTCAGAGCATATGACTCATTCCTCATGGTAAGAACGTCAGGAAAATTTAAACATTTCTTCTAATTCTGAGGTTTAACCATAAAGCAACTATGCAACCATAAGTCAATCATGTAACCTCTCCTCAAAGCACCATTGTTTGAACACCCAACTCCTGCCTCCTAAAACCAACTTCTCTCCTTTCCCCTGGAGATTGTACTCTTCCATAGGACATCCAGACATCTAATTAAAAATCTTTAGGGAATCCGAAATTTCTGCAATATAAAGATGTAAGAGATGATTAGTAGCACAACTGTAAATTAGGTATCAACATTGTCCTTTTCAGTCCTACCTATATTCCAAATGCCTCGGATAATGCACTCCAAGGAGTCCTCCCCCTCTAAGCCCTATTTCTCCAAATTTCTGTCTTCATGGTATTAATATTGATACTGGTAGCCCATATAATGGGAAAACCAGAAGGAAAAGAAAAACAGAAAGGAAAAGAAGAAATATTTGAATTTTTATGCCAGGTCATCCATGTATTATAGGAAACCGAGCACGAACAAGGGGATGGTCAGTAGCAGGCTATTATGAGCATCTGAGCCCAGTTTTGAACAATATATAAAAGTAAAGGCAGGCACAACATAGCAGACAGAAGGAACAGATGTGAAAAAGTATGGAGCGGATAAAAAAATTACAAACAGGCTTTGCTCTGCTGAGAGTGGCTGGGTCCAGATGTAAAAAGCCTTAAATTCTGTCCGAAGATATTTACACACTATTAGGGTTTAAATGCCAGCTTTGCCACTGTGTAGCCTATCTCAGATGCTTGTTCTAAAGATTGAGTCAGGTAATACATGAACACACTTGGCATGATGTCAGGCCCTGTAAATGGTATATGAGTTAAACATGGTATATGAGTTAGAGATCTATTTTGTTCTAAGCAGATATTCAATTATGTCCACATGATTTTTTAATAAGCCATTATTCCCCCTCGTCACCCATTTAAACGAAATGTTAACTTTATCACATATTAAATTCTCACATATGTGTATTTTTATCTGTTTCTGGATTCTCTATTCTATTCCACAGGTCCACATTATCTTTTCCTAAAGTTACTATTTTAATTGATGCTGTTTTGCAGCAGTAACTGGTAGTATAAGTCCACTCTCATGAATGTTTTTATCCTATATTTTCTTGGCAATTCTGGTACATTCATTCATCCATATGACCTGTATAATCATGTTGTCCATTTGCAAAACAAATTGTATTCCAGAAAATTGCATTATTCATATGCATTTGGGAAGAGTTGATGTTTTATTACATATGTTCCATGCACAAACATATTCTGTCTTCCATTAATTTAGATCATATTTTATGTCCTTCAATAAAATTATATTTTATATAGGTCCCATTGCATCCTTGTTAAATGTATTCTAAAGTGTTTTATAGTTTGTTATTGTTGTAAATAAGATAGCTTCACTTTCGCTTTTACATGTCTAACTGATTATTCTAAGCAAAAACAAAAGCTATTGAATTTTTGTATATTTTACCGTACCGAATTCTCTCATTAGTTCTATTTTTTGCTGTTATTGAGTCCCTTGGGTTTTCTAGGTATGCAATAATATAATATGAAAATTGAAATTATTTTCTTCGATTCTTTTCCAATATATATATAGCATATTGCATTTAGTTTTCTTATAACATCAGCTAGAACCTTTAAAACAATGTTGACAATAGCAGTAATAGAGAGCATTCCTATCTGGTTTGTCATGGATGTTAAGCATATATGTGTATATATACAAGGATGTTTATTGTAATACTGTGACTAGAAACTAGAAAAAATGAATATTCACTAGTAGAAGAATGGTTGACTAAAATAAGGCAGTTCCATCCTGTAAACTATTATGCAGCTATTCATTTGTAATGAAGTTGACCTATAGAATCAACAATGGAAGGATGTTTGATATATTTGTGTGTGATGGGGAGAGATTGGTATGTATAGTATATTCCTTTTTATAAAAATAAGGGAAGGTGAGATATATGTGTGTATGTATGTAAGTAAATTATGTGTGTGTGTGTGTGTGAGAGAGAGAGAGAGAGAGATGGAAAGAGAGAAAGAAGGAAAATGTTAGCACAGAGCAAAGTATGGAAGGATATAACAAATAGGTAACATTAGTTACCTTAGACAGTTAAAATGAAATGGAAGAGAAGGACACAGCTAACTGTATACACCTCTACATTGCTTGATTTGTCCAAACAGTTTATAAATACACACATACATACACATGCATTCACTTCTTTAAGGTGGTCTCTTTGTAAAATTTAATAAATGTTAAAAAAGGGAGAAATGAGTTTCATTAGACTTAAGCAAATCGCTTAACCTCTTTGGGTCTTAGTTTCTTCACAGGTTAAAATAGAAGAGCTGTACTAGATAGGCTCTAAGGTCCCAATGATATTATAATTCCTTCTACTTAGTTCTACTTTGATCTTAAAAAAAAAATCTCTTTCTGGCTCATTTGAGTCCCTTTGGACATTTAGAGTCATTAATGAGACCTCAGAAAGCATTGCAGGATTTGGTTCTGGAGTAACAATTTTGATAAAGAATTCTACGTACATCAGTGATGCAAGTATCTTAAGTTCATAATATCTGCATTTAGCAGAGCAATCATAGTGGAGTTCTACAAACATTTATTAGAAGTCAGAAGTTCAGGGTTTGAACCAAAATGGCCACATGTTAACTAAGTGACCTGCTATGAGTTATTTCAGTTTTCTCATCTGTAAAAAGATAACAACCACCAATAAGTAGCCTCACCTTTTTTTGCTAACTGACAGAGTTCACATAGAGGAGATACATCCACCTCCCACATACTCCTTACATTCCAAAGGCAACTAAGATTGGATTACTTAGCGATCTTTAGGTTAAAAAAAAAATGATATGTCATGTTTTATGGAAACACAAACCAGAGCTTCCAAACCAGCAGGCCCTAGTACCACACAGTGCTACGTGCAAGTCACTGGTACATGGACACATTGATCTGTTAGTCAGCCCCAGTCAAGAGAGGCCAGGAGCTGAAGCTCTCAGGGAAGGTTTACTCATCTTACTATGTCATATTATCACTTTCTATGTGTGCTATTTTATGAAAAGATTTGTGAAAGATTGCTGTTGATTATTCTGCACCATGGAAATATTAACTGATCTTATTTAGCTTTGAAATTTTACTTTGCAAAGACACTCATATCTATAGTTACAACCATGTATGTCTGCTATCCTTTACTCAATACAAAGATGCTGTTGATTACAAGTAGGAGCTGTTCTTTAGATGTTTTAATTGATGTAGTTTCTTCCTGGAGTTTTGAGAAGGAGCCGTTTACTTATCTATCTCCCTTCATGAGAACAGAAAAACAATTCCCAGTTCCTAGCATGGTGCCTGGCACGAGTAGGCATCCAATAAATATGTGTTGAATGAATGAGTTGTATAAATGAATAAATTTGTACAATATTATCCATCATTCTCAACCAATCCCACTTATAACTAATGGCAAACATCTGAAATTGAGATAGTTGTGACAAGAAAAAGGAGGACTCAAACTGGTAGCCTTGACCTTATTAACACCAGGCTTTTACCAACTGAGTTAACTAATCACACGCGTAAATGCTTTACCTCAAGGTATATATCTGTATTTTCATTGCTGATGTCCTATTAAGGTTAGGGCATTCTTCAGTTTAGAAATGAGATAAAGGGACTCAATACTTTCATCACAACATTCTGCCAGGTGAATAATGAGGTGGTTCCAGTATTCTTCTTAGGTCAATAAAGGAAAGAATATTTATTTCTCATTTCTAAAAAGTTTCTAAAAACACTAACATTATTGAATAGTCTGCTCTAATGTCTAAGCCTCAATCATATAATATCAGAAGGAACTTCTAAAAGTATCCAGGGGTCCTCAAACTTTTTAAACAGGGGGCCAGTTCACTGTCTCTCAGACCGTTGGAGGGCCAGACTATAGTTTAAAAAAAACTATGCACATATCTTATTTTGAAGTAAAAAAACCAAATGGGCAAAAACACCCACATGTGGCCCGCGGGCCGTAGTTTGAGGACGGCTGGTAGCCCCTTCTCCTAACTTCCCGTTGCTAATGGATACAGTTCTGATAGAGGACATGAAGCCCCCTTACACATATCCCTTGCATTCGACAGACAGCCAGGATTGGCTTATACAGGCATCTTTATATCTAGCTTTCTATAGGATCTGAAAGACTTTCAGTTTCCAGTGCTACCAAATCTGCCTCTATCTTCCTATCCAGCTGTGATTACATGCAGGCATGGAATGATAGTCCTCAGAGGCGTACCATAGCGTATTTCGGACAGCCTGGGAAACGCAAAACAGAAGGTGACAGTGATATAATATGATTAGACAGTAAGTAAAAGACAGAGATTGATGGAAAAGAAGCCAGCTGAAAGATTACATATATTTGAAAAGATGGCTGGGAAAAGGATCATGCAAAACACAAACTTTTCACGCTTTAAACAGTAGAGATAAGAAATTGAACGTTTCTAACTTTGGATGTGCACCACAATGGATTCCAGACAAATGTATTCTCTACTGCTGTAGCCAGGGCAAAATCACCTCTTGCTCAGCATGGCTGCAAAACAAGCAGGGTAGATTATCCAAATATAGACTGTAAAAGGAAACATTTTCCCGATACAGCAATACATTTTCATTGGGGATTTACTCAAAAACTTGTATGAGATGCAAGACTTAACAACATATTCCTTTAACTTTTGGTTCTAGTTTTTAATACTGATCCATTAGTATCATGTAGGGGCTAAGAGGGTGGGGCCAGTAGCCAAACTGCAAGTCACAAACTGCTGTGTGACTTTTGATGAGCCACGTTGAGTCTCCAAGTCATTTCTTCTATAAAATAAGGATAATAATGCCTAATTTAAATGGTAGTTCTAAGGATGGAGTTAATCCATCTGAAGCACTTAAAACACCGCCTGGCATATAGTAAATACTCAAGAAATGTTAAATATCATTATGACTATTATATATCAAGTATAAAATGTTGTAGAAATATTAAACATTATTATCCAGGCGAAGCTGGAAAAGCCTTTTGCCATTATTGGCCCATTTCTAAGGAGTAGGGAAGGTAGCATTTCCCAATCAATAAACTGCTTTGGTATGTAATAATGATAGTGATGTCTAGAGATATGAGGGAAGAAGAGAGACTTCAACATAAAGATAAGAAAATGATATCATAGAATGTTTACTGTAAGGGGAGTCTGATGACCTGGATTTTACACCTAGCTGCTAACTCTTGGGCAGGTCAACTTCTCTTCCTCAGCTAAAAAACTGAAATAAAACTTTTTTACTCCCTTTTGCCAGGTCTTCTGGACCAGAACTGCATCTTACAAAAGTTCCTGTGATATGATCAAGGCTGGGTTTAGCCCGAGGCCCATTGCAGGAGAGGGTAGTGATTAAGAAAATGAACTTTGGAGTCACACTGTCTTGAATACAAATCAGGCTTTGTGAGCTATATAACTCTGGACAAGTTACATCTCTCTAAGCCTCAGTTTTTATCTCTATTAAATGAGAATTATAGCACCTACCATACAGAGTCGCATTGATATTTAATTTTTTTTTTTTTTGAGACAGAGTCTCACTTTGTTGCCCAGGCTAGAGTGAGTGCCTTGGCTTCAGCCTAGCTCACAGCAACCTCAAACTCCTGGGCTCAAGCGATCCTCCTGCCTCAGCCTCCCGAGTAGCTGGCTACAGGCATGTGCCACCATGCCCAGCTAATTTTTTCTGTATATATTTTTTTTTAGCTGGTCAATTAATTTCTTTCTATTTTTAGTAGAGACGGGGTCTAGCTCAGGCTGGTTTCGAACTCCTGACCTTGAGCGATCAGCCCGCCTCGGCCTCCCAGAGTGCTAGGATTACAGGCATGAGCCACCATGCCCGGTCGCATTGATATTTAAATAAGAAAATGCAAAAACCAAACTTAGCACAGTGCATGGCACATAATAAATGCTTAATAAATACAAAGGAGGTACTGATGATGGCGTAAAGGGTCTCACTAAATTATCTATAGTCTATGTTTATAATAAATGTCATGTTCCTTTTCACCTATCACAATAGTATCTTCATCGAGAAACAAAAGGCAGGACAATGCACATAGAGCCCTGAGTGTCCTAGTTCAGTACATGCTCTTGGTTGTCTATTGTTGAGTTCCCCTAGGTGTGAAAACGGAGAGACTTCCAAACATAAAAGCACATGACAGCTGTGGGAGTTAGAGTTTAGGCTTCCCCAGGAACTAAAGGTCTGTCAGATACTATAGAAACAACCTGCTTGACCTTTAGTGAGTGTTTGGTTCCAACAATGTGCACAGCATCTGTGCAGAAAAACCTCCTTGGTCACCTCCAGACATCACATTATAAAACTGTACAGCATGTCAACTGCTGTGGCTTAGAGCTGGCAGGAGGTGTTCAGTTCTAGGACCATGGGGCCCCAGGCTAGCAGCCAGAATATCATAGCTGGAAGGTTGTATGGTTATTTTCCATTTCTTCCACCACATCCATTCTTCGCCCTTGTCTGCCCTACTCCATGCCCAGGGAAGCTGAAGGCTGTTGACACTCTCTCCTGCTTCTCCCTCTGGCATCTGTTTGAGTTCTACTGGGGCTCAGGGGAGAGAGAGGCAACTGGCAGGAAACCAGAGGACAGGAGTTGAGAAGGGTTAGGGTATTTATCCTGCCTCCTCCTGCCCTATCTGCCATCCCCATTTGTTCCCTTAAGACTGCAGCTCTTGCTGTGTTCCAGTGACCCTGCTGCTTTCCCACTGCAGGCCTGGGGATGATAATTAACAGCTTCCTCACCTATTGCTTCCCTCCACCCTGCTCACACCTTTGTAAATAATCCCTTCATTCAACTCTCTTCTGTTCGTCCTTTGAATGTGGCTTATTTCCAGCTAAACTTAACCTTAGGAGTATTTGCACATCCTGCACTGGACACATTGCTCTCCTCTAGACGCTCTCGCGATGTAAACCAGGGTAACAGTTGCTATTCTTTGTAAGTACTAATACTGGGAATAACGGGCCTTTGTTCCTAACAGTTAATGATATTTCTATGTCCCTCAAATAATTTCTTCTATGTCCTATTTAAATCTTTACCCTTCTTCCCATTTTCTCTTAAGAGTTGGGGGAGAGGGAAATTTTATTTACTTTTAGCAGTTGGAGAAGGTGGGGCTGCTTCAGACACCTGCTGATGGAAATGCATGAAAACCAGCAGTAGGCTGGGCACAGTGGCTCATGCCTGTAATCTTAACACTCTGGGAGGCCGAGGCGGGAGGATTACTCAAGGTCAGGAGTTCAAACCAGCCTGAACAAGAATGAGACCCCGCCTCTACTAAACAAATAGAAAGAAATTAATGGGCCAACTAAAAATATATATAGAAAAAAATTAGCCGGGCATGGTGGCACATGCCTGTAGTCCCAGCTACTCGCGAGGCTGAGGCAGGAGGATCGCTTGAGCCCAGGAGTTTGAGGTTGCTGTGAGCCAGGCTGACACCATGGCACTCTACCTGGGCAACAGAGTGAGACTCTGTCTCAGAAAAAAAAAAAAAGAAAAGAAAATCAGCAGTAGATGGGGGTTATACCTCTGAAAGATGTAGTTGTGGATATGTTGATTCTTCTCCATGAAATATCTAATACCAAAAAGTAGTAATAACATCTCTCCCTTTCCATCTCCTCAAGTCTGCTATTGACTGAAATAAAAAATGCATGTGACACCATGCTGAGTTACCTTGTACCATACAACATCAGGCTCCTGATCGGACTTCTTAAAGTCATCCATGTCTGGGCAGGAGATCTCCTTTCTTTTTGTGACTTCAGATTTTTCTAAATAGCGGATCCTGCTGTTGTAGCACAGGCCAGATTCATTCTCTGCAACAGTCAAGGACATTGACACCTTCATGCAATATGTCGAGTTTCTGTAGGAACAAAGAAATAACAAAATGGCTTTATTGGGTGTTTCCAACTTTGTACTCTATATATTTCAAGAGTATTGACTTTCCCACTTAGGGGCTTTCCTAGAAATCAAAACCATCATCAAAACAATAGAGAGTAGTTTTCTACTTCAACTGACAGGAAGATATGAAACAAAATGCTAATGTGGACATCTCTGGCCACGAGGTAGCTACAGATCTACACAGAGGAGCTATGTCCATTTTCTAAACTGCAAGACAGTCAGAATCCTTTGCCAGGAATAAACATTGCTGCATTGAAAATCTGATACTGAAAACCCGTGAGAAAGTGTCTCTATGACTAGAGCTATAGCCATTTTTGCTCTGCCTCTGTGGCCAGCCCTTTAACAGTTATTCCAGGGGTCACTGAATTTTATCGTCGTTTTCTAAGCCAACATTTCCTTTTACAGAATACATACTAAAAACCAATCTTTTTAAATGCCATGAATCTAAAGCCATAACAATAATAATAATAAAAATAAAAGTATCACAGAAGAAGGATACCATTTAGCTCAATCAATTTTGCTCTTTTGGCCATGTTTTTAATACTTCAGTGTTAAATATTTCTAAGCCTTCTTGCTTCCTACAAAGCTATACATGATCTATCCCATCATATCACTCTCTCCTTCACGCAATAGGATGCAGCCACACTGACATTTTCTCTGTTACTTAATACACCATTCAAACCACAGGCTTTTGTACTTGCTCTTCTCTCTGATATTTTTTTGTTGTCAGAGGGAAAGGGGTTTCATTCTGTCACCCAAGCTAAAGGGCAGTGGCATGATCATAGCTCACTGTAGTCTCAAAGTCCTGGCCTCAAGCAATCCTCCAGTTTTACCCTCTTGAGCAGCCAGGACTACAGACACGTGCCACCATGCCTGGCTAATTTTATTAATTTTTATAGAGTTGGGATCTCGCTATGTTGCCCAGGCTGGTCTCAAACACCTGGTCATCCTCCGACATCAGCTTCCCTGAGTAGCTGGGGTTACAGGCATGAGCCAACATGTGTGGCTCCTCTCTGATCTTCTAATATTTATTTGGTAAGTACAAGCTAATAAGGGCAAAGAATTTGTTGCTCTTGTTCATCACTCTATCTCTGGAATCTAAATGAATAGATAGTAGGTATTCAGTAAATGCTAGATGATTAAATAAGTGGGCATCAAATAGTATATATTTGAGAGCTATGTCATCTCTTCTCCACTTTTCCATCAATATGGTACAAATCCTCATTTCATCAGATTCAGGTATATGGCTGGACAAATATCACATTCCGTATATAAATATAACCCAGATAATTAGCAGGTATTCTTGGACCAGCGTTAGGAGGAGGGTTAGCCAAGTTTTGTGCATCACCATATTGGCAAAGAACAGAATATATTGGCTACATCTGGGAGACACAGAGGACTGGGACAGGGTGAGGAGATAGAGGGAATCTAAATGGTCACAGTTATTAAAAGGTATCTAACACCAAAAAAAGAGAATCACCTATGCTGGATATCCAAAGTGTTCTCAGCAGTTCTTGATGTTACAGACTTTGATCATATCTGCTGCATGGTGTTCTTCCATAGAGATGAAAGAGACTTACTTGTTAAATATCTTCCCATTATTATGTTATACCCCCATGGAAAGACAACTGTTGACCTGAGTTCTCAATAATAGAGGGAGTAGGAGGAACGTCCAATGCCATGAAAGAATCTATCTCAAATATATCTAGCCCTGGGTGACCAGTCTAGTATAGTGGTTCTTTAACAAAGCACCAACTTTGATCTAAGACGCTGTAGGTTCAACTAGCTCTCTGACCTCGGACAAGTTATTTAACCTCTCTGAGCCTCAGTTTCCTCACCTGAAAAAAGAGGATAAGAAGTTCTTTATGGTGGCTCCATTGGAGGGAAGAGCAATGAGTTCCTTTCATTTTAAAATTATGCGCAAAAAACGGGATTACATGCTTAGTTAGAATAATTATAACAACGGACCTCTTCAGACTGTTGTAGTAAATGAAATAATATATGTAAAATACCTAATGCAATATTTGGCACATAGCAGGCATGCAATAAATTGTAGCTGTAATTAGATTCAAAGGTACTGCCAGCATTATTCTGCATATTGTTTACATACATTTATAATGGTTACATATATATGTATAATAAATATATATAATAATTATAATTTATATGTGATATAATAATCATGAACAATCACCAATATATAAAAACACCGCACTGGCAGCAATGGATTAAGATAGACTCCTGGGTTAGGAATGCTACTTGCCAAGGAAGAGTCTGGAAGCGGTCAGCTGGGCAAAAGGTCTATTATTAGAGAGCCATGTAGGTTTGAAAGAATCAAAAAGAAACACTGACTAAGTCATAAAAAGAAGTGAATCAAGGGAAAGCAACTAAGGCAGGAAGGAACTTTCAGGTACTATGAGTATTAGCTACTAGGCAAAGGCCAGAACCTTGGAGATCAAAGGTTAGTAAGAGTTTCACTAAACCTTCTGGGAGCTTCTTAGACAAATGTTTTCTATAATAAAACCCAGACCTCTAAGTATGGTTTCCAGGCACAAGACAACAGACACTCTTATGTGTTCATTCCCCAACTCTTCCAAAGTATAACTTACAATGGCAATGTCAGCAGCATTTGCATTGATTTGCTGTGGTGATGAGGGCAGGGAATCTACCCTGTGGATAACTGCTGAGTTGAGAAACTGTTTCAGGACTCCCTAACCCTTATCTACAAATGACCTTAGGCCAGGGCACTACATGCAAACACGCTTGCTCTGTCCCTAACATGTGAACAGATGCTGACAAATTGCTTGTTAATCCATGAATAATTCTTAGTATGAAGTCATTGATGACGACCAAGGTCCCTGAAACTCAAAGACAAGGTCCGGCATGAGTACTGCTGTCACCATAGATGAACTGGGAGAGGAGTGATCAAGGCTGCCTGATAGTCTGAGACTCAGGTTGAATTTTATTAGTCGTGTAATCCAGCCCTGCCACAGTTCTTGCTAACAATCTTGCATTATTTACATTTTATTTTGAAAAATGCCCCAGGCCAGTTCTATTTAAAATGTTTCCTGCAACTGAGACCTAAAAATGTTACTTCTCTTTCATTAGGTACAATTAGAGCTGTGTAAGGTTGAGGAGGCAGACTGACGAGTATGCAAGAATAGCGATGATATATTTTTTCTTTTCCCCTTCACATCCTGAGGAGGACAAGGAGCACATTCAGGCTCAGTGTAAGCAAAAGGCCTTTGCAATAATATTGCAGCAATAATTTACAATTATATACGTTGGTAATCTTTCCAAGTATTTCCATATCTATTGTGGTACTTAATACTTCCAAAAACCCAGGAAAATAGGCAGGATAGGTATCACCTAGAGAAGTAAGATGTAGACACAGAGAGGTCAAATGTTAATAACTTAGTCAAGCTGATATAGATGGTCAGTAGTTTAGAACCAAGGTTTCCTGGTTGCTAGCCCCTAGCTACCCACAGAACTTGATTCTAACATTGCTTAACAGCCAAACTAACTTGTTGTTATCTACACCAACATGGGGAGGCTGATGGAAAGAAAAGCAGATGTGTAAAGATAACATCTAAAGAATAATCTTAATATTTATAGCACAGAAGAATTTGAAAATTCATAAATAAACCTCACTTTCTATTTCAACAATTGAATATTATCTAGTTTAGTTCATAATTCATACTTTTTTCCCAGAGATATTTCTAAGGGAAAATGTTGACCAATCTTGAGTTCTCTGGGGAGAAAAGCAACATTTGGGATTTAAAACATGCATGAAAAATCCGAATGTTCCTTTCTAACTCCCATTTATTAAAACATGCTTATACCATAAAATCTAAAGTTCTGCTTTAGAGTTTGAATTTTTTGTATCACCAGGACTAGGCTAGTAAAAAGAATTGCAATAAAATAGGGAACATTTTCATACCTAAAATACGAAGCCCTAGATAAAATGCCTCAGGATATAGCTGAAACTTTTCTAAGTGATTTCTTCAGTTGTCTGATCGTCACTTCAAAATAATTTCCTTGCAAATTCCAGAAACCATCTAATGATCAGCAAATTAAAATATTGCTTTCTGACATTTTATAATGTGAATTGACTGCTATACATAGCTATATCAATCAATCAATCAATCTGCAGTCAATGGATGAGATTGCCCTCCTCAAAATATAAACAAACTATTAACTGATATTATAGCAAATTCAGGTAAGAGAAACAAACAAATAACTAATAAGATCTCAAGCCCTTTGATGAATTCTAGTTCTCAAAAATAATTAGAAAAATAAGATTGTTTTCTTGAAAAATCTCTCTGCCCATGTTCGAAAGGGGACTTTGAGATGAGTACAGAAATAACTAACTACATAAAACTAGAAACATGCAATGTTAGTGCATTATAAGACCTAAAGGGCCAAAGCTCTCACGAAATTATTAATATTATTCTATGAAGAACCATAACCCTTTAAAATTATTCAAATGACATTTATTGAAAAGCTGCTATGTGCCAAGCTGCTTACATACATTGAAAAGCAGATGTAAACTTAATATAAGAATAAAAATATGCTACAATAAAAAGTTGGAGGAAACAGAATCTTGTGAAACAACTCACTTTTGTCATTTTTAGTCTTTAAATAAATAGCCTTACTTCTAGGTTTGTAGAGTTGTGAAGAGTTCAGGGATTTTTGTTTTTTTTAAGTTAGTTTTTTGTTTTACACAAAGAATGTCATTTTTCGGGTATGTTATCTCTTACCTGTAAAAATATCAGTATAATTGGTTTTAAGTTTATATTCATTTTTTCCATTAGGCATAAACCTGGTTATTAAACAAATAAGGATTTGTTGGACATAAGCACAGGGAGTACTTTATTAACTGTTCTCATCTCCTGCTGAAATGAACATTCAACCTTTGGCATGACACTGATATTTTCCAATCCAGAATTATTCAAACACAATTTCCTTATATTTCACGATGCCATCAGAGGTCAGAGAAAAGGTCATCTCAGGGAATTGAACTGAACTAGACTTGGGTAGCTTACTGCATGAGAATATGGCCTCTGGAGTAAGAGAGACTACGGTTCAAATCCCAGCCCTACCATGGCCTGACTATGGATCTTTGCATGGGTGACAAAGTCTCAGTTTTCGGCATACGTAAAATGAGAATAATGAAGCAGCTATCTTTATAGGGTTTTTTAATATTATACAAGTGTTAAGAATTGTAAAGGGTCTGAAATTTCACCCTACTTATAAGCTAACAAGTTAGCCTGCCAGTTTCATGGAAGCTGGTAGAAGACATGAGACTCCTAGTTAAGAAACAATAAACAGTTAATTACAGCAATGACAGTAGCCAGAGCATCAGTATTCCTGTTGCTCACCCAAACCCATTTCCCATATGACAATACAAAGAGGATCAGGTGACACCTGCAGAAGTAGCAGACTGAATTACAGGAGGAGAAACTCAAAGCTTAGGAAACACAAATCTTTTATAATGGGCCATGAGCCTGCCCTTTGCTCCAGAGGTAGAAACTCTCTCTATTTTCCAAGGCTATAAGTAAATCTGCTCTTTGCTCTGTAGACAGGCACTATTTCTAAAAGTGTTCTGTATACATACACCTGTGAAAAGATAATCCAGGACAAAGTATAGTCTGCTCACAAGACATGTAAAAATATGAGAGACTCATGGAGAATTCTCTGCTAACAATGACATAGTTCCTTTGGCAAAGTGCCTGGAATATACTAAGTACTCACATAATCACTTTTACCACATTATCTACTGACTTCGAAGCCAAATGGTAAAGTGAATCAGGATATTTTGTTCTCTTATTGTTATTGTTTTTTAAAAAAATAGCCAATGAACCAGGTAATACCAAACAATATACATATTCTAAAAAGTACTTGTTCAAGATAAAATTTTGTTATCAAAATATTCTTCACCCTGAATTTGAAACACACGATAATTTTTAGGTTGAGCATTAAAGTCAGATACCTATTCAAGAAAAAAAATTACATATATACTTGATAATCCATTCATATATTAGTAAGAGCTACAGATCTTTTTTTTAATTATTTCAGCATATTATGGGGGTACAAATTTTAAGGTTACGTATAATGATCTTGTTAGTGGTAAATTCATGTCACCAATCCCAAGGAAAAAAGAAACTGCAATCTGCAACTTAAGGGTACAGGTAGTTTGTTCAAAATCAGACTGCCTATAAGGATGTGTGTAAAGGTAAGGAAATAATCAAGGTAAATTAAAAGGATTCCTTGATACCATCATCACCTACACAGTAGTATGAGTGATTCTTGCTTCCTTGGTTGAAGACAATTTTAAGAATGTTAATCTGAGATACATCATACCAGAACCAGAAAGCTCTTCATAAATCTGCGGAGAACCCTGACGTTTCCATTAAAAACAACAATGTAACTGTCCTCCAGAAAGCATTTTCAAGCACTTACACTGACTGTAATCATTATTTCTCACTTCCTCACTGCTCCTTATTTAGATTACACTGCTATTTTTATATCTGTCAATGTTATTTCATAATTATTCTCATAGAATTGAGAAAGGTTTCACCCTATTGCCTGGGTTACAATGCAAACTCTTCAAAAACACAGAGTTTTCTTTACATGTGATTACCTTTCTCCCCATACAGTAGATATCAGGTTATGTTACCTTTGTGTTGAAAACTGTATAAATTAATTGTTTCAGTAACTAAGCTGTCATACCCTATGCCCCCATGATCCATTCCCTGTCTTCTGTCAATCTACCATAGCTGTAACTGTCAGAGATCTGGATGACTTGCCAATATTCAAAATTTCTACTTGTTCCTCTAACTTCACTCTACGATCCACTATCATCTGGCTTCCAGAACATCATTCTATTGACTTTCTATAACTAGAATCACTAATAGTATCTTATTAGCTAAATCTAATGACCTCTTGTTCACCTTTATCCTATCTAACCTATGTACATTATTTGACCCTAGTAACCACTCACTCTACCTAAATCTCTCCTACCCTGTAAAATATCAATATTTCTATCCTTTGACTATATACTTCACTAACCATTCTTACTACTAAGTTCTTCTGTCATGCCCCATATGCAAAATGTTTGCCACTATTTCCAAGACATCAGTATTCCTTCTTCTATTTTTTTTGTTTGTTTGTTTGTTCTGTTCTATTTTTTATCTCTTCCTCCAACCTTCATTTCCAGCAATTTTATACAATATCAAGGTCCCAGCCATGAACTGAGTACTGATAATATCCAAATCTATGCTAGATATCTCCTTCAGTTCTCCTCTCTCCCAAGTTCCAGCCCAATACGGCCGTCTATGATTCTGTCATGAAGGCACTTACCAATCCAAAACTGAACTTATTATCTTTCCCCTACAGTCTGTTTTTCCTCCTATAATATCTGTCATGGGTAGTGGCATCACTATTCACACCATCTAGTTGGTCAATTCAGATTCCTCAAAATCATCCTTCCCATCACCTCCCCAAATGATCATATTTCCCATATACAATTGGGTAACAAGTCATGCTAATTCTTTTTCAAAAATCTCTCCTCATCTGACATTTCATCTAGGTCCTGCCACAGTTCAAGCCCTAATCATATTTTGCCTGTACTATTGAAGTAGCTTCCTAAAAGGTTCCCCTATCTTCAGTTTCTCACTCCTCCAGTCCTCTGGCCAAAAGAAACAATTTACTTTTAATTTGCTAAAAGTGTGTATAAGCAGAAGTAGAAGAACAGCTGCATAAAAAGACAACTGATCACAAGCTGATGTCCATATTTGAAATGTTATAATAGAAGTAAAATAGATAGGGTAACAGATTTTCTGAGGTTAGAAGAAAAGAACATAAAGGAATAAGGGGAACAGCTGTAAAACCCCCAATGACAGAAGACAGTGATAGACAGGAAGAGATCCATGGAGGCAAGCCAAGACGCTGTCCTCAGCCCTCTTCTCTTCTTGCTTTATATTCTCACACTGGGTTATTTGAATCATTGATATAAATCTAACTTATACCTTCCAATACTGCATCTCTAGTCCTGACGTCTCTGCTAAGATCTAGACTCATAATATCAACTTATCTACTGGATAGCTCCACCAGGACACCAAAAAAATATCTCAATATCAATATATCTAAAGCTCTGCTCAACCCAAACAACTTCTTCATTCTCCATCTAAGTCTATAGCATCACTCTCTACTTAGAACCCTATACCAGAAATCTGGGAATTATCCCTGGCATTCCCTCATTCTCATCCCTGACATCCCTATGCTTTTAACTACCAAATGGCTCTCTATACTCTTTTCTCTAATCCCTACTTCCACTGCCTTAGTTTACCTCTGGAATTACTGTGGCATCTCCCTAATAGATCTGCCTGACTCCAGTCACTACAGTCTTTCCTCAACATTTTGTTTACTACATTATTTCCTGACTGGTCTTTCTACAGATGTCACTCTAAAATAAGCCTAACGGCAACCCTTTCCACTGACAGCTGGTAAATATTAGGTTATTAAGCATAAAATGTCCAATTTCCTTAAGTACTAAGTTTGCCAGTTAATATCTCTGACATTTCACTTTGACACTTCTTGTTTTATTTTTATTGTGAAGGTACATCCTCATTCTTTCAAACGCACGTTTTGACTTGTGATTATCTTTCAAATTTTTTGGAACAATTTTTGAACAACCATAGATAAATCAACAGTTCATATTATTTTCAAATAAGAGTTGTATCGCAAAACCAATACAACACAGACAGCCCAAAATATCAACAAAGTGTTTGGAGATAATGCGGCTAATGAACACAGTACATCGATGGTTTAAAAAGTTCCGTTCTGGTAATTTTAATCTTAAAAATGAGCCACGTGGATGACCTGAGACCAAGGTGGATAATGATAAAGACCGAAGTAGAAGTGAATTCATCTCACATTATGCATAAATTAAGAAGGTTTGACATTACTATTCCAACAATATTAGACCATTTAAAAGAAATGGACAAGGTAAAGAAGCTGGCAAGATGGGTACTACATAAATTAAAACAACGTCAAAAGAAAAACTGTCTCAAAGCTTGTCTTTGTTTACTGTGGCAACATAAAGGTGAACCATTTTCACATGATATTTTTAAAAATCTATTTTAAAAAAATAGATTCATTTTAACAATCACAAATATTCGGTACAATGACTGGATAACGATAAAGTACTTAAACGCAGTCCAAAACCAAATATTCATCAAAAAAAAGGTAATGGTGCCTGTTTGTTGGTCCAACACTGGCATTATCCACTACAGCTTCATAAAACCTAGTCAATCGATTACAGAGGATGTCTACTACAACCAGTTGGGTGAAATGATGAGGATGCTTATGATTAAACTGCCAAGATTGGTTGACAGAGACAGGCCAATCCTCTTACAACACAACCCTAGACCACATGTCGCGTAAACAATGCTGCTCCAAGTACAGAGACTGGACATAGAAACTCTCTGTCATCGACTGTATTCAACAGACCTTACATCAACAGACTACCACTTTTTCCAGACTTTGGATCACCTCTAACAAGAAAAAATATTCAATTCTCAAAAAGTTGTGAAAAACACCTTTCACAATTTCATTACCACTTTCTCTCTGAGCTTTTTTGCTGCAGGCATAAATAAGCTACTATGAAGTTGACAAATCTGCATCAATACTTTAGACACATATTTTGATTAATGGCACTGCTTCTTGTTTGAGATATAATAAAAATCAAACTAAACTTTACATTTGAAATCGGACATTTCATATTTAATAACCTAATAAAATATGCAAGTTGAGATACAAAGAAAACACAAGGCAACATTTAAAAAGAGAGTGAAAGCAGTGGAACTTTATACCTCTGGGATTTAACCACCTTCTTAAGTAATATTTTAATGTCTGATTTTTATTTTTTTATTTTTTTTATTTTTTCTCTTACTATCTGAAATAATAGTCTTACAGAAGAAATTTTGCCTTTTTAAATGTAGTTCATAGAACAGAACATAATAACCATATAATAAATAATGAATTCCCCAATTTTTCAGAATTAAAAATAACTTAAAATCCAAAATGAGTATATCTGTGTATGGCTTAGTACCTTGGGTACATAAACCATGGTAGATAAGAGAACAGACAAAGTTAAATTAGGATGGTAGCCTGGGGTGAGATTCTAATATCAGGACAAGGAGTGTGTCACAAGGAGGCAGCAAATATTTTGAAGCTTAAGAAGAGCATGATCATAGGAAAGATTAGGAAGTGACTGGGAATTATGTAGAGATTAAAGATAGGAAGATTACTTAGGAGCCAACATGAGTACTCCCTAAGTAAGCATGGATATCTGAGAAGTTTTTCAGATTTATAGTAACAACACTTGGTGACTGATTTGATTTCTTATTAAGGGTAGGTAGGTGTTGATGATTTTGAGGTTTCTGTATCAAGTAACATAGGAAGGGAATCATCTCTCAGGGGTGTTAAAATAAATGAGCAGGAGGACACAGGCCTGAAGCTGTTTCCACACTTTGACTTCCCACCTAACAAACTATAACCTAACCTAGTACACAAACCAAAACCTAGCATAGTAGTATACCAAACAGTGAGTTTCAGACAGTCTTAAGCAGCCACATTTCAGACTATCACAGCCAACTAATCAAACCAAGTCAAAATAAGGCAAATGCCTAGCTGTAGCCAGTCAGGGGATTTCTCTACTTCCCTACCATGTTTAGTTACTAAAGCTCACTGTACATACTGCTAACTAGAGATCTCTGACCTCTTCCAGTTACAAGTACTGCCCAGTTCATGAATTGCTCTTTGTGCAAGTAAACTCTGTTAAATTTAATTCATCTAAAGTTAAATAAATAAATAAATAAAACAGGGAAAACAACGAGTTATATTATGAAAATTTTTATTTTGGATCCCTATCTCTCACAATATACAAAAATTAACTCAAGATGGACTAAAGACATCAATGTAAGACCGGAAACAATAAAAATTCTAAAAGAAAACCTAGGAAAAATTCTTCCAGACATTGGCCTATGCAAAGAATTTATGACTAAGACCCCAAATCAAATGCAACAAAAACAAATAAATGGGATGTAATTAAGGTAAGTAGTTTCTGCACAACAAAAGAAAAAACAGAGTAGACAACATATAGAATGGGAAAAAATATTTGCAAACTATACACCTGACAAAGGACCAATATACAGAAACCACAAGGAACTCAAATGAATCAGGAAGACTGAAAAACAAATAATCCCATTAAAAAATGGGCAAACAGGTCAGGTTCAGTAGCTCACATCTGTAATTGTAGCACTTTGGGAGGCTGAGGCAGAAGGCTAACTTAACATCCAGAGTTCGAGACCAGCCTGAGAGCAAGATTCCCATCTCTAAAAAAAATATAAAAATTAGCCAAGCATGGTGACATGCACCTGTAGTCTCAGCTTCTTGGGAAGCTGAGGAAGGGGGATCACTTGATCCAGGAGTTTGAAGTTGTAGTGGGCTGTGATGATGGCACTGCACTCTAGTCCGTGAAACATGCCAAGAAAAAAAAAGTGGGCAAAAAACATGAACAGACATTTCTCAAAAGAAGATACACAAATGGGCAACAAACATGAGAAAATGCTCAACATCACTAATCATCAGGGAAATGCAAGTCAAAACTACAATGAGATACCACCTTACCCCAGAAAGAATATATTTAATAGTTGGGCAAACTATTGGACAAATGATGCCAACCACCTGTTTTTATAAATAAAGTTTTATTGGAACACAGCCATGCTCATTATTTATGGCTGCTTTTGTGCTACAAGCAGTTGGGACCAAGATCTTTTGTCCACAAAGCCTCCAATACCTACTACCAGGCACTTTACAAAAAATGTTTCCTAATCTGGGTACTAGAATTCAGGAGTCCGGAAAAGGAGCTACAGAATTTTTCTGCAGAGGTGGTGCCAGAAGCCAATGAGAGGTTGGTGCTTTTTCCTGTTCTAGAACAATCCACCTTCAGGAGGAGGGCCAGGCAGCCCCTCTTGAGGGACAAACCATCATGGCAAAGGGGGGAAGGCCGGTAGGTGGGAATATTTTGACTTGATTATAAGCGCTTAATTTTCTTAGTTTTAAGTCTTTACTGACCAGTCCTGTTTCTTCCTGCCTTGAAAGGCT
Source organism: Cheirogaleus medius (assembly GCA_008086735.1). NCBI lineage: Eukaryota > Metazoa > Chordata > Mammalia > Primates > Cheirogaleidae > Cheirogaleus > Cheirogaleus medius. Next base: position 1,955,703 of record VBSM01003151.1, on the reverse strand, counting down.
TTCAACCACATAGTGGGTTCCCTTATATCCCGAGGAGGGGCAGAGGACTTCCTCACCCGCTCCCTCCCACCCCCGCAGTCGCTACAAATTGGAACAGTCCAACAGTAAAAGCCTCAAGCCTTCACCCCAAGCCTTCCTTTCCCTGGAGCAGTGGGAAGGAGAGAGCCTCTGTTCTCTTTGGACCTGGTGGGTGGGCGTGCTTGATTTCTACTTTCTCTAGCCCCTGGCTGAAGAGGTGAGTCAGGGTGAGAAGGTGCCCTAAGGCCAAACAAGCCCTCAGGGGGTCATAATGAGGGTCTGGTCTGATGGGGAAGGAGGAGGAGAAGGGAGAGGAGGAGGAGCGGGCTGATAAGGGGATTGGAGGGCACTGAATGGGAGAGGAGGGGATAAGGGAGAGGGGCGGGTACTAGTGGCTCACCGGGGGTCATTATGAGGGGCTGGTCCAAGGGGGGAGGAAGGGGAGGAGGGTGGGGTCATTGGAGGAGACTGAAGGGAAGGGAAGGGGCTAAGGGAGAGGGGCGGGGCTAAGGGAGAGGGTCAGGGCTAAGGGAGAGGCGGATTCTACTGGTTGATCCATCCTCACAGCACTGGCACAACTGCTAAGGCCCTACGCCATCATGGCCTTGAAACCTGATGACCCGTGTGGTGGGTTCCAGCAAGCCAAGGTGGTGGCCTTCATCAATGAAAAGATGGCCGAGCACATAAGAGGCCCGGAGTTCTACCTTGAGAATATGTCCCTGTCCTGGGAGGAGGTGGAAGACAAGCTCAAGGCCATCCTGGAGGACAAAGAGATACCCAGCCAGGCCAAGGAGGCCTGTACCTGGGGCGGCCTGGCCCTAGGAATGCGCTTCGCCCACAGGCAGGGTCAGTTACAATGGCGCAGGGTGCAGTGGCTGAACGACTATGCCAAACTGCACAAGTCGGCCGCGCAGGCCTTGGCCTCAGATCTGAGGGAGCTCAGAGCACAGCAAGAGATGGAGCGGAAGGATGCGGCCTTCAGGTTGCATATGGTCCAGAACAACCTTGTCCAGGCACAGAGAGAACGAGACCTGCTGAGATGGAAGCTCATCCACACTGTAAGATTACCCATCTGGCCCCTGCCCTGCCCTGTTCCCCCATCCTATCCTCTCCCCGCCCCCAGAACACATCTCAGCCCTGTCCACTTCTCTCCGCCAGCTGAGGTATACCCAGGAGCATCAACAGGCCACAGCCAAAGGGGCAGAAGGAATAGCTGAGGAGGAAGAGGAGGCAGCAGCTGCTGCTGGTGTTGCTCATGGAGGAGTAGAGGAGGAAATGGATGCCCAGATGATGTCTAGGCCAACAAAGATAGATGGAGGCTTCCTGCGACTTCTCAGAGCTGTGGAGAAAAATTACACCTCTGGGGGGCAGAGGGAGAGAGATCTCAGATCAGTGGAAACAACCATGTTTTCTTCCTCTGGGATCCAGGAGCCCCAGGCCAGCACCTCACTGGAGCTACTTCCAGTCCAGCTCCCTGCCTCATTCACATACACATACGCATGCCCTTTGTCCTCCTTCTCAGCCGGACCCAGTCCATCCCCACCAACAGAAAGGGCCACACCACCACCACCTCCACCTCAGATGCCTCCCTCCTGGGGGAGCTATGATACTTGCCTTTGGTCTGATGCGTGGTACCAGGGAATAGAACCTCAAGAAATCCAAAGAGACAGGAGAGACTCCGAACCCCATCACCAGAGAAGAACTTCAGTATTTCACAGGCCAGGAGACTGGGAATGCCCTTGGTGTAAAGCTGTGAATTATTCACAGAGGGAAGTTTGTTTCTTCTGTGGGAGGGGAATCTGGCTGCAAAGCCTTTAAATTCAGAAATGGGAAATAATTTCCAGAGGGAGGGGTGAGGTTGGAAGGGGGCTGGGAAGAGTATGGGGAAGGGCTAGGTGGGAGGATGGGGCAAGGGGGTTTGTAAGAGGGGTATAGCCCAGGGTGTTGGGGGGGGTGGCCAAGGGAATGTATAGATTTGGGGGGTAGGTAGAGAGACAGACATGTTTTGCATGTTTTGATGATGCCCTTTGTATTCCAGAGCATTAGCATTCAACACCCCAGAACTGCTGCCACTTCTATTTGTGTGTGTGTGTGTGTGTGTGTCTCTCTCTCCCCACCTTGGTGTCTGGGACCCCACCTTCTCCCCTACCTAGGCCTTAAATGATTGCAGCAAGAGTGGACATCTGACCCATCCTAAGGGCAACTGACTTTCACACTAGAGAATCTGAACAGAGAGGCAGATTCTAGTCAGGATGGTATTGGGCAATGAAGCAATGGGTCACATGGAGTTGGGGCCAGGGTCAGAGCTGTAGCAATGCCACAGCTGAGATCTAGCCCTGGGTGCAGAGGAATAGAACTGGTACTTTACAGAGATAGGTGTATTAGAAGACAACAGTATAAGGTTCCAGGGAGCAGACAGGCACAGAACAGTTCATCCTGTGACTCCAAAACCATGGACAGAGTGGTGGTGCCCAACAAATTTTTTCTTTTTTTTTTTTTTTTTTGAGACAGACTTTCACTCCCTTGCTCTGAGTAGAGTGCCCTATCAGCCTAGCTCACAGCAACCTCAAACTCCTGGGCCCAAGCAATCATCCTGCCTCAGCCTCCCAAGTAGCTGGGACTACAGGCATGTGCCCCCATGCCTGGCTAATTTTTCTATTGTTAGTAGAGATGGGGTCTCACTCTTGCTCAGGCTGGTCTCGAACTCCTGAGCTCAAGCGATCCTTCTGCTTCGGCCTCCCAGAGTGCTAGGATGACAGATGTGAGCCACAGGGCCCAGCCCCAACCACTTCTTACTTCCTGAAATTGTGCTACCTGAAGATCTACTTTACAAAAATCCCTTTTATTTAAACTAACTTGAATAGCTTCCTGTTCTGGGCAACCAGATTATTTCTCAGTCAGAAATTGGTACCAGAAGAATAATTTCAAACAAAAAGACCATCAAAGAAAATGGTGGAACTGACTAGGGAGTTGCATCAGGGTGTGAAGAGTAGAGGTGATTCTGGCATCTCAAGAGTTTCTTGGCCTCCGGTTAACCTGAGGTTCCTGCGGACTCAAATCAACACAGCAGAGATTCGCCACCCCTAAGAGAATCCCTCAGGGCTGCCCACAGAGGATGCCAGCACTGGCTGCAGGCGAGGATTGCTATGACGACAGTGCAGCCCATGACAGAATCCACCACACTTTCCAGTGGGCAGAACCCGGG